>BMAU01001441.1:0-172279 GCA_019973935.1 Trichonephila clavipes
CATCTAAAATACTACAATTATGAGAGAAATAAAAATTCTTCACTGTACTTCGAAAAACAAGCATATTTCTGTTAAAGTACAAATTATTGCCAAAATTACCCCAGTATGTGTTCCCCCAGGGAACAATCTCTTCTCTTGAATTTGTTTTTCTCGGTTTAAACCAAATCTGAACCTGGTCTACTTGTTAAATATGCTTATAGACAATCCCTATGATTAGATCTCAATTTTGTATTCCTCCAGTCTCTAAAACCTGTTGATTTTACGAATACTGATGGTTTTTTCACTGGTAAAAAATTAACTCGCAAAACAGAATAGACATCTCGTGTATTGCTAGAAAAGAAAACGTATTCTTTCGTAGCTTTTTCCATCATCCCACCACCCAGATAACAGTTTGCAGTACAATACTGAGACATCTTAAAGCATGGACCAACTTGGCCCGGGCTCAGAGCCTCGCCCTAGGTGGGGACCTTATATCGTTCTCAACTCTGTCTTAATAAGATCATAATCCGGATAATTTTAATGGGATCAAATATTATATATTCCCGTACATATTCACCAAAAAATAGGGAATTTCAAACTGCATGCCAACTGACAAATGTGGTACAACTTAATTATTATGAGATGGCCGTTATCCATGTCTAGGCTTAGGCTTAACACCATAAACAATCATTCAACTCATTTAGTCCAAATGCTGCCATCCGTCTAGACCAGTGATTCCCAAAGTGGTCCATATGGGCCCCTAGCGGTCTATGAGGACTTGCAAGGGGTCCACGTCAGTGAAAAAATAATTTGGGGGTCCATTAGGTGTAAATGGGGGTCTACGATAGCCTAAACCAGATCATGACTTTAATTTTAAAAGATAATTTAATCAAGTGTTAACCAGATTTACCTATTTAATAGCTTTATTTACTAAATTTACTAGGGTTAATTTGCAGTTATAAGACGACAGCATAAATTTTATTAAAAAGGGCCATCATTTCAGTGTTTCGTGTGTGTGTGCGTGCCAGAAACAAGCTAAAGGAATATAAAACTGGACGTCGCAAATTTTAACAGTTTCTCAATTTGTCACAATCTGCCAGAAAAATGACGTTTTGACCTATGTTCAACATTTAAATGCCCTTTATTCAGATTTTGAAACAATGTTTGAGATTGCTTTGACTGTGGTAATATCACAATAGGTAATGAATTCAAGTTGCCGCATTAAAAAAGTCTGATTACAAAAGCAACTGATTTTAAAAGCCATAATGAAGATCTTAAAGTAAAGTTTAGAAACGAATGCCACAGCAATTTGGGCTTTAAAAAGATATACCTGTTATTTATCCCGAATTATGCAACATCTTAACAAAGTTTTTAATTGCTTTCCTAGAGAAAAGTTTCAGCGCGCTTGCCAATCCCCAAAATAAAAACAGGAAGAAAAAAAAAGAGAGATTGGATACTACTAACCGAGGAGATTTAGAGTTAAACCTTAAAAGATAAAAGCTAAATGTGAAAATTTGTTATTGAAGTAACAGATTCAACTAAAAAAAACATTTGTTGGTTGCTTAGTTATTTTATACTAGCTGGTATACCCGTTCTTCGCACGGGTGAACTGAAAAATTAAACAACACAGATTGAAGGATAAAGAAGTTTTTAATGAGTTAATTTTACGTGAACTGCAAATTAAACAAAAAAGCTTTTTGCGTAGCTCAACTCAACAAAAAAAAAAGAGATAAAAACACCTTTGTTAAATTTTAAGTATGTAGATCTAATAGCTGATAAAAAAGATTTTTTTTTTATTTATAACTCCCCGTAACACTCTTGAGGGTCGATTTTTGAAAATACCTTCCTAAGCTTATCTCTGCTCAGCAAAAGTAACACATAGTTAAAAGTTTTGTGTAATTAACGCTTAAAATAGTGTAAATAATTTTTATCTGAAAGTATAATACATTAATATTACGTTCTGTAGTATTTATTTTATGTTAAAATTGTAATATTCGCAAGCAACGCCGTTTCTTAAATTATGACGACGATTCAATGAAAAACAGCGAAATGTTAAAGATAGAGTCAAGTTGGCAAATGCCTAGCTACTTTCATAACTCGAGCTTTATTAGAGCTTTGTAAGTCCCGCCGTGTAGGGGAGCGATGCACGTTAATACTTTATCCAACCGCATTATGATTTACTGCAGTTTTTTTCATACAATACTTTTTTTTTGGATCACTACATTTAAAATTAAGGAATATACATAAACAAAATACTCCACTTTGGAAAATTTAATCCGTTAGAGCTAATAAATTAATTAAAGATATTCCACTGTAAAATTAATTATATATACCGTTCACTTAAAATAAGTAGTCAAATCATTTTCTAAGGTCTTCATTAACATACAAAAACATAAGACACTTAAATTTTGACAGACTATTTTTTCCGCTAAAATACTCATCATGGAATCCGTGCTGCCATATATCTTGGAAGAGTGGATTTCAAAGAATATTCCTGCTAAGTATTGGTAGAATATTCCTTCTAAGTTGGTGTAGTGTGGTAGTTAGGAGAAGGGGGTGCCAGCTCAGATGTCGTCCACATCACTTGACTATGGTTCAAAATTACGTGATGCGTTGCCAAAAGCCCTCGTGTAGCTGAACAGTGCGACATTAATATTCACTCACTCTCACACTCCAAAAAATACAGTACAGTAGTTATTGCGTTTTTAAGTGTAAAAATAATTATATTTGCCTTTTCAATTAAAATTATAGCGTTATAATTAACTACTAACCACAAACAAATTTTGAAAATTTGTCCAAATGATGCAGTGTGAAAGATAAAGTTTATTTACTTTAAGTATCAGAACTGATAAAAGCATTTGTTTGGAAAATAGATCAATTTCTTACTACCAAATGTGCATAATAAAATGATAAAAAAACATTAAAATAAAGCGAGATTTATAACAACCTCTCCCTTCAAAACTTAGTTTTATTCTGAAATAAAAAAAAATAGGCATTATGCTGATCAGAGGAATTAATTAGAAGCGAGCACCTTGCGTAGCCAAAACAAAAAAGGTTTTTCACAAACAAAAGATAGATATATGCTGTGGTGGGCTTTTTTGCAGCGCACGCCAGAATTGCTTGTAGATGGCAGAATTTTTTCCTACTTACTTGACAAATATCGTTATATTTTGGGCACTTCATACAATATCTTTATAAATTATAGACTATGCTATAAATTATAGTCTATGTGCTATTCTGATGTATAAGCTATATTACTGTAAAGTTTCATCAAAATCCATTCAGTTGTTATTGCGTGAAAGACCCACAAAGATCCTCACAAACTTTCGCATTTATAATATATATTAGATAACAACTAGCCGTTACCCAACAACTTCACTGGGTATTTCAAGATGTTGTATAAATGTATACTGTTTACATATGGATAAATTATTTATATACAGCATTAAGAATTCGATTCTATTGAAAAATATATTTATAGCTGTAACTCTCACCTCTTGATATAAAAATGACAGAAACTATAATTTCTAATTTCTATTAATATCTAAAATATAGAAATAGAAAGATTTTTTGTGCTCACTTAACCCAATAATCAAGTGGATTTCTGCCAAAGCAACTTTCAGTAGATCTCTACTCCATAAAATAAACACGAGTGCTAAATTTCAAGGGTAAATCTAATAGAGCAAAAACGGAATTTTTATCATCAGTACACCTTGTAACCCCGTTAAAAGCATTCTTAGCGGATTTCAATTCAACAAAAAAGAAATGTGCAAACCAAATTTTATTATTACAGTCCTAGCAGTTCGAAAAGGGGAATTTTGTCTGTCAATACGCCCCAATAACTCCCCCCGTTTCTCCCTGGAATTGATTTCCGTAAAATCTATTCTTAGTGGAACTCAATTCAACTAAAGAAACGTGCTCAACAAATTTCAAGTAAATGGGCTCACTCCTTTGGGAGGGGGATCTGTTTTCGCAAAACTCTTTTATAGGAACTCTATTCCATCAAAGGAACATACCTTCTAACTTTCAAGCAGATGGGTCTAATAGTTGAAAAACGAAAATATTTATCTATTACGCCCCTTAATCCTCCTCAGTGCCCCTAGGGGGTCAATTTCCCCCAAACCTATTTTGTAGTGGATCTCTACTCCATGAAAGGAATCTGCTTATCAAATTTCAAGACTGTACGTCTAAAAGTTTACAAATGGAAATAATTATCTATAACGCCCCTTACGCCCCCGCAGCGCCACTTGGGATTTGATTTTCACAAAACCCATATTGCAGCGGATCTCTACTTTATGAAAAGAATCCGCTTACCAAATTTCAAGACTGTACGTTCAATAGTTTAAAAATTGAAATAATTATGAAGAACGTCCCTTTGACCTCCGCAATGCTACTTGGAAGTCAATTTTCTCAAAAACCCATTTTGTAGCGGATCTCTACTCTATGGAAGGAATCCGCTTACCAAATTTCAAGACTGTACGTCCAATAGTTTAAAAGTGGAAATAATTATGCGTAACACCCCTTAAGCACCCTCAACGCCCCTGGAGGTCAATTTTCGTTAAAATCATTTTGTAAGGGATTTCTACTCTATGAAAGGAATCTGTGTACCAAGTTTCAAGACTATACATCTAATAGTTTAATAATGGAACTAATTATCTATAATGCCTTTTAAACCCTCGTAACGCCCCTTGGGGTTCGAACTTTGCGAAATCCATTCTTAGCTGATATCTATTCCATGAAAGGAACCTGCCTACCAAATTTCAAGTCTGTAGGTTTAATAGCTCCGGAGATATCGTGATTAGTCAGTGAGTGAGTCGCTTTTCTCCTTTATATATATAGAGATTAAATGTTATTTTGATATTTTTTGGGGATATATTTGTTTGGAAGAACCTAGAACCCCAACTCTGATTTTAAAAAAAAAATTTCAAAAACTTTCCCGAGGATATACCTAATAATTTCCCAAATCTTCACGGCGATTGGATGTATGGTTTTTGATTCTGTCGAGTACAGAGACAGACACACATTCATTTATATATGAATATAGATTATATATATATATATATATATATATATATATATATATAAAAGAAATATGTATTATTTATCAAAAACAAGAAATAATAGATAAAGAACATAACAAGAAATAGCATAATAAAAATATAAAAGCTGAACATGAAGAACAAAATTATAGAGAAATAAAAGAATTACAAAAAAGCAGAACCTAGCGAGTCAGAAATATATATATATATATATATTTCATATATTAATTAAATTTTAATTTAATTTAATTTTAATCACATGTGTTTCTTAAGTTTAAACACTCTACTAAAGTACAGTTCGAAACATAAAACTATTTAAGTAGTGCTATACAAGCTGTAAAAAAAAAATTTAAGTTGATAAATTTGCAAAAGTTTAATATAAGGTAAGTAGAGGTCTACACACAACCGAAAAACATCGCAAGGGGGTCTATGAGGCAAAAAAGTTTGGGAACCTCGGTCTAGACGGTTTGTGCCTAGGTTTTTGAGATTGTGAATCGTGTACATTTATTTGCTTCAAATTACCGTTTGAACGAGAATTTGACAATACATACCATATACTGTCTACTTTTAAAGATCTCAAGTAGGACCTACTTTTGCATAGGGGCTCAAGGTCTCGAAAAGTCTTAAGACCTCTCTGACTCTGACGCCGAACCAAATATCTGAAGCGAATTTTCCAATGCATCAAAATGTCGTTGACAATCATTTAGTCCACTAGGAAGCCAATATGTTTCGTAAACGTTCGAAAATGCTTGCCACAGTCTGAGGTAATTATTTTGGTAGAATATTGTATTTGATTAAGCTAGGTCTAGTAAATATTTATTTTATTTTAAGAATGATTTCAGAACCTCCTGTAACGTTTGAAAGAATAACGGTAGCGTATTCTTGGTTAATTTAAATATTGAATTTATTTACGTCACAACTATTGAATATTATTTACAGAATGATACATTACAGTTATTAAAGTTAATTATAGATTGTTAGAGTCCACTATTTTGTGAGAGGAGGATTCGTTGGTTACCGCTCTCGTGCAAGTTCAAAGCATCTCTCCCCTCATCTTCCGGTCGACGAGCTAGATTCCTCGGGGGTCAAAAAGGGGTTGCGTTGCAGATGCAAGATGCACGTGTGGGTGTCGGGTCCACAAAGAAGCCGACTAGATGTTGATGTTTGGAGAAGCGACGTTACACTCCCTAGGGCAGCAACGATACCTAGCATAGAATTATCCGATTACCTTCAATAGCTGACACATTGTAATCGTTATTGTTTTTGTCGCCATCACTGAGTTGGATTACATTATTTTTTAATCTCTTGATGTTGAACCAGTTCGAAGTTAAGATCGCAAATAAATCTCGTTTTTAAAGCAAGACAAAAAAATAAGCTTGGCATAAAGAATTACGTATTAAATTATTAATGTTGATAAATTATTAGTTGCGTGCAAAAACTATGATTATTCTAAATTAACTTTTTTTTAAATTTTTGAAACATTTTATTAGTTTTAAGATTAAAAAATAGTTTAAGCTACTTTATTTGGGAACTAAATGAAGTTAGTTGAATAAATAGCTACAAAATATCTTGCAAAGTATGGACTAAGCTTAAAAACATTTACGAGTAAAATGATCCAGCAAAAAAAAAAAAAAAAAACAACCCAGCAATATTGAAACGTAGAGCTTAAAAAATGACTGAGAATCTAAAACCACAATAAACCTTTTTTATGACTTTTTCTCTCTCTCATAGATAAACTTGCTGAAACTGTCCTTCTGGCGTATGCGCTATTTTAGCTTTTTCATTGCAGTCGAGTATGGCACTTGATTCTCCGAATAAAAAAAGTGAGATTTAATAATGCAAATATCGGAGAATGGCGATCTGAATGTATTAAGATCACGTTACACATTTTGTATGCTATCAGAATTATTCATACATTTTTTTTTTTTTATGTACGTTCTATACCAGGGGTACTCAACCTTTTTTCTCGCCGGGACGCATACATGTGGCAGATATTTCACACGGGTCGCAATATAAGGATTAAATAGGGAAACATGCCACATTATAAGACCAATGTTGGACACTTAAAATGTGGAAAATTGATTAAATTATTGAAACCCTTTTTTGGCTTTTAATACTATATTATTCTCTATCAACTACACATAAAAATTTTTTGGTTTTATGCATTTTTTACTAAGTTATAATGTAGTTTCGGTTCCTTTTCATCCATGTGTGATCAAGCTCCTAGTTTACATTCTACTGTCATACAAATAGGGATTGCAATATCGGACTAAAAGTTCCAATACCGGGGTATTCGGTATTTCTTAGAACTTAATACCGGTATTAAAAATTTTGGAAAAAGAAAGAAACACTGTGTGTGTGTATTTCTTTGTTCTACTTACCAGTTTTATTAGCGAGTAAATATCACAAAAGATAATTTGTAACTTATAAATTATAACAGTATATTAAGAATCACAAAAAAGTAAAGGAACAACTGATTTAAATCACAAAAAAGGTGCGAATATCACTATTCAGTCAGTGGTACTATTAACAAATTTTTGAAATGTGATCTTAAAAAGCACAATGCATCAACTGTACTGTCATTAAGCTTGGAACGTATTTTTGTGCAAAAACTACCAGCTGTAGATATTGATTTTCTCAATTCATTAGAAGTACAAAACACTCGAAATGGCAAATCATCTAATACACTGTCATTTTACTTATAATTTCATTCAAATCATCTTTTTTTTTTTTCAAAATAATCTAAAATTCCTGACGGCTTGGGCTTAGAGTCGATGCTTAAATTTGTACCCATATCGAAATTAGATTCTTTTCTCCATAACAAATTTGTTTTGTTTTTAAATGTGTATGGAGTCCGCTTGTACTACATCCATTCACTTTAATAACTCTAGAACATTTTTTACACTGTGCCAACATATTCTTTTCATCATGTAAATAATGAAACCAAACCCAAGTATTATCAACTGATTTTTTATGTTCTGTAAAGTTATTCTTATTCATTACTATGGGTTACTATTTATGAGTATATATATAATGAATCTAAAAAAATATTTTGAAACTTAATTTGGCTTGCAAATAAAATGTGAATAACAAACTGACCAATTAAAAAAAAAAAGAAACGGGTCTAACAGTTGTCGCGTGAGTGAATATTAACGTCGCACTGTTCAGCTACACGAGGGCTTTTGGCGACGGACCACGTAATTTTGAACCATGGTGAAGTGACGCGGACGACACCTGAGCTGGCACCCCCTCTCCTAACTACCACACCAACGGCAGGACGTTTCAGCTCTCGACAGATTTAACGTGCATCGCTGCCCTACATGGCGGGTCTTTAGTGGTACTGGGCTCGAACTCATGACATGCCTGCCATGATCCGATACCTTGACCACTAGGCTACCGCAGCCCTCTTACAGTAGTCGCATATGATGTGTAACATCTGACATGTTTTTTCCAAAAAAAAAAAAAAAATATGAATCGGGTATGATTTGAAATAATTTTCTATTGAATAATTATATCTTTAATGAAAATTGTATTTAATTAACAACAGGAGTAAAAAAAATGCACTTTTTTTATTAAAAATCCTTATTCTTGTTCAATTTGGGGAAGAGCGGAGACAATAGACTTATGATAACTAAAATATGACATATATACTTGTGATTTCAAAGTATTTAAAACCGTTGAAAAACAGCGTCAATAACAGTACCACTGTTAGCAGTCGAAACATTTTGATTTGTGTTCATTTCGAGCTTGAGTTCATCATTCATAAAAGCTATGAGCGGCTCAGCTTTTGGCAAACTGAAGTTAAAGTTAAAATCACCACTCAAAATCAGGGGAAGCGAGTGATAACTTTTTTAAAAGAGCAGAACCACTTTCGTTATATGGTAAAGTACAAAATACAGGAAATCTTTAATTTTTTTTTTAACCGTTTGATTCGAAGAAATGTATACGACCACCGAAGTCACTGTTTTCAAATTAGCATTCTGCCTCTTTTATGTCCCCCAATATCGTGACTAACGGATTTAGAGTCAAGCGCCCGAGTGCTTGATGGCTACTAGAGTTGGACCCCAACGCGAGGGTAGCGAAAAGACACAGCCACGCACTCTCATTGGTCAAATCAAGTAGCGTGGGCTAACGTCACATCCTGTAACACACATCCGAAACTTCCACACTTTTCACGAAATCACTCCCACAAAAACCAGCAACCGCGAGGAAAGATGCTACACATCAAAAACATCGAAATGTTCCGCACTTTCTTCACTAGTACAACCTTGGTTTCTCAGATACGAAACCTGTGAGAGTGCAGTCTCGCTCTGAGCTGCAATAGGATAGTTTTGTGACCTTGGGGATTCACATATTTTATAACTTCTCGTGATTATACGAAACAACTTTGCATTCACAGTTTAATTAATTTCGCACGTTAGGGAGACATTGTAGTAAAAGGTGTTGACGGATGAAGAATGGCAGATGAGCTTGGGGGGATATGTTACTCCTATTTCAACGAGAACATAGCTAGGAGTAGTGTATTTAGTTCTATTTATCAGAGAGAAATAATTTATGTCTCTATTTTTAAGTTCAGATTAGTAGTCTTTTATCCTTTATTATTGTGTTGTGTTCTTTCAATTTTATAATTTAAGTATTCACTGTGTAGAACAAGGGTACTCAACCTTTTTCTCCCTAGGCCACATACACATGACAGATATTTCCCAAGAGCCGCAACGTGGGGGCAGATAGATGGGGGAGGACGTCATAAGACCAAGGCTACAGAAAAAATTTTGAAAAGTGAAAAATTGATCAAAATATTGAAAATATTTTCGGCCTCAATTTTAATACTGTACTAACTTCTCCATCAAACACATTTAAAAAAAAATCAGTTTTGCGCATTTTTATTGAATTGTGGGGTAACTTCGGTTTACTTTCATTCATGCCCATACCCCCCTGTGTTTACATTCTTCTGTCATACAAACAATGCTGCCATGCACTTTAAAATTTTTCTTTTTTTTTTTCTTCTGACAAGTTCTCACTTTTTTTAATTTCAAATATTGCAACAGGGTAGCAAAACGTTTTAACTGCACTCCATACTAAAATCAATATCGTTTGCTTATAATTCATTAGTTGTCTATAATTCTAAAACCACAAACCATAGGTCAATAGGGCTTTTAATCCTTAATCAAGGAGTTCTTCAAAATGTTTACTGAGAATATTTACCGCAAAATCCGGCGTATAACGCGCACTTATACTTTCAAACTGCAATTTTTAATTTTTAGATATATTCTCCATATAACACTCCCCCTCTCCTTTTTTTTATAAAGACATTCGAAATGTGCGTGCTCAATTCTATTATGTTTGGAGTCATTTATTCGAGGTATTATTCCAAGCCTTAGGAAACAATAGTGTACTTCTAGAGCTACAATCCTTCGAGTTCTAAGAAATGTCATTTCTTTTAAATAAACAGTATCTCGATATATATATATATATATATATATATATATATATATATATATATATATATATATATATAGAAGTCTATTTTTTTTCTATGTTAATTTTTTTTATTTTTAAAACTATCATTTTTATACCCGGTGTATGACGCGCACAAGTAAATTTCCATCTTAATTTTTGAGTTCAAAGTGGACGTTATACGCCGGATTTTACGGTAATTAAATTTTTGCAGCCAAAGCTATTGCTATATGAACTGCTTTTAAGTATTGGGTTACAGAAACAGAAAAACTTTTTTTTTATACTGATTGTAAATCCCTTCTGAAGAGTCAACAGAATATCAATAGAAAATAGAATACAGTAATTTTCAATTTAAATTTCAAGATTGTTTAATCAATTACATTCATTTGGGTCCCTGAACGCAAATGAATCGAGAATAATGAAGAAGTTGTTAGGTCAGCTAATTGCATTTCTGAGAAATATCTCCAATATACACTGTATGAAAAGACGGTAAAAAAGCAAAAATGAGGAATGGTCAAAGAGTAGGATATAAAAATTATTATTATATTTCGCTTCTTGCGTGTGCGATAGTTAAAACACTCAAGCGACAAGCAATAGATTTACATAAGTTATGATTAATAAGATGCGATCTAAAACATTTTAGCATTACATGACATATTTTCCCCAATTTCTACTATTAGCTCACACTCTCTGTATATTTATTTATCTTGGTCGAATTTTCAATCGTTAATAAAATACATTTTAAAGCGCTCAATTGAGCTGAAATTTTATATGCATGATTATTTTGGATGACAATACAATATATATAATTTAATCATAATAAAAATTAATTTTGATTAAAACTAATTATTTAAAAAATTACAAATACAGCCACGTTGGCATCCTTTTTGGCGACTTAGCGACCCTTTTAGCGACGTGTGTCAAAAAACTAGAAAAGTTTTTTTCTCACGTTTTAAAGCACTCAGTTGAACTGAAACTTTATATACACGATTGTTTTGGATGACAATACGTTAATTTAATGATAATTAATAAAAATTAATTACCACTTAATGTTGTGATTCTGTCATATGTATATATATATATTTATATTAATTATAACTATTTAATAAAAAGTAGCTAAAATAAAATTTTCCTTTTTGATCTAAGTAGGAATTGATTTACATTTTTTTTATATTACTTGTTTTTTATTTAAACTAATTGTTTTTCTGCTATGTTGTGACCGTAGTAGCCTAGTGGCTATGGTCACGAGCTCGTGGCCGGCGTGTAATGTGTGTGTGCATGTGAGTTCAAGCTCTAATGCCACTGAAGACTCCCCCCCCCGTGTAGAGGGTAGATACCCGATTAACCTGTCGTGGCTCTAATTCCTCTCGGTGTGGTGTTTTGGAAAGGAGGTGGGTGACAGCTCAGGTGTCCTCGTCTCTTGACTGTGGATCAGAATCGAGGTCCATCGCTAATAGTTTTCGTGTTATTTTAGAGTGCGATGCTCATGAACACTCTCTCTCCGCTGTGTTTAGAGTCCCCGAGGCTACCTAGCATTTTATGCTAGCCATCTCTAAGTACAAAGCTTAAAGAAAAATCTTGAAAACTTACTTCACAACAGGGAAAATTGCCACTTGTGTGCGCAATGCAGGTAAAAAGCGTTCAAAGTGTTAAACAATTTTTGATATCGTCCACAAATTCTGAAATTTTCCAATTTTCTCAATATTTATTTGGAGTATAATGCTTTGTTCAGTCTTCCAACATTTCGAAGCTCCAACACTGAACTGAATCGAATTTGTTCAGACAGCCATGTGGTTTTTGTTTCATATTATTTAATCATTTTATATCGATTTTATTAAAACAAATATAGTTTTCTTTTCAGAACTAAAGATCAGTTTAGATTTTTTTTTTGTTGATAAGAGTAATGAGTATGATTCTTATAAAAGAGCGAGATATAGAAAAACTAAATGTTACCACACTAAAAGTAGAAAGATGTTACCTGAAAATATAAACTATGGCCAAAATCATCTGAAACTTGACCAAATTTGATTAAAATATTGCAATATTGAGATCCTGCCTCAGGATTAACCATGTCAAAATGTGACATTTTTCCAACTCGAAGCAAATTATATTTTAACTCACAAGGTATATTTTCTGATTATTGTAGAGTCCCTTGTAAAAACTATTCCCACACTGTGTTGGTATCAAAGACCATCATACCATGGGGTACTCTTTAAAAATGGAACTTTTATGCAAACCTTATAATCAAAGTTATAGAATTGATTATTAAAATTTACAACAGAAAGGAAAAAGCTCGTTTGAGATAAATATCAATTTGGTTAGAACCTTATTTTCCATAATCAGAAGCCATGACGCTTGAGAAACTTTCTTTATTGTTTAAAGTTCTCACTATGGATAAAAAAATATTTGCTCAGTGCATTTATAACTTATGGATAAAAAAAAAAGAAAGCAAAGAAAAATGCTTGAAATGCCCTAACAAGCCGCAAGAGAATCTCACTTAAAAGTCGACTTTTCTCTAAAAAAATATAGAAATCATTAATGCGACTCGTATGTTTGCACTTGACAAAGCAAAGTCATATATATTTATAGCAGAGGATTAGGTAAAGCTACTGAAATCCCCTTAGTGGACTTATGTTTAACTTAAAGAGAAGTATTTTTGAAGTACTAACAGAATTGTGTGTGGGGAGGGGGAGCTTATAGAAGTCGACAGTATAGAATATCACAAAAGGGAAAAAGGACATGTTGTGTGTGACAGGAATTTTGATGGAACCTCTGAGCCATGGAGATGCACGCTACCCTAATGATCTGGAGGCTATAAATTAATTAATGCCCAAATGAGATTTGTCTCCATATATAGTGATGGCGACTCAAAATCCTTTGAATTTTTAGCAGAAAATAACATTTATGGAACAGACGTCAAAATTGAAAACTTAGTTAATGAACCACACACATATAACAAGAAAAAAGGCTGGGCTCATTCTTATGCAAACAGGTTAAAGAATGGAAATAAAAAAGGTGACTTGGTTAACATAACGAGAAAGCCTTATTGATAAAAAAATATCAATAGAAATTGCCACATAAAAACAATATTCCATAAACCAAAATAATATTTAATACATCGTTGCGCTTTTAACACATTTTTTTAACATTACTGAATTTATGAGAGCAATGGGTCTTGACTGGGCCACTCATAAAAGCTCACCCGACCGTAGGTTGAGTACCGCTGTTGTAGAAGGATCAACTATCTTTCGGTGCACCATTTTTTAAAACTAAGGCTATTTTAGGGTCAGTAAACTGAGTATGGTTGTTAAATTGCTGGGATAATACACTGACTATAGAAATGTTACACTATTATATGTATTTTCCGGGCCCTGTCCGTCTTTTGCATGGTATTTTTCATGATTAAATGCTGTGATATGGATGACAGACATACCCAAATAAGACACCAGAAATTTCTGAAACATTAAAAGATGAAGATACTGAGTAAGTGACGAGGTATGACCAGTGGCGGTGTGAGACCTGAACTTAATGTGGGCAAGATACATTTCGCGAGGCCCTTTGATGGGGTAAGACAAAGGTTTATAAAATAAAAAAAAACAATTTTTATATATATTCATTTTGGAAAAAGAGCCAAACTTTTTACTCATATTTCTCTGACATATTAAACAATAATGAGAAAAAAACTGAAGAAACAGAAATTTTCTACTTTTAGTTTTTCTGAAATCTTTAATGATCGGTTCGTAATTTATCTTAGATGCTATATCTGCTTCAATAGATAAAACTGCCAAAGCTTTAAATCTTTACTGATCCATTATATTTCTCACATAAATTTTTATCAGTTTTAATTTTGAAAAGCTCTTCTCACCGGAAGTGATACTTACAGGTATTGTTAAAATTCGAATGACAATGTAAATATTTAGAAATTTGTTTCAAATCGTTCTCTATGACATATTGGAGAAGATGTTTCACGTCTGTAATGCTGTTGGGTAAATGTGGGGTCATATTTTGTAGTTTTTCATATAATGCGTAAGGTTAGAAGTCACTGCTCTCACCTAATTGCAGGACTGTGTGTAAATCTTGCCAGTTTTTAAGTATTTGCTCTTTTGAAATATTTTTTAACTTGTTTAAATCATAGAGAAAATCAAAATTTTCAAAATGTTGATTTAAAGAAAAATCTTGAATCCATATTGCTTATCACAGAATTAATCATCATATTAAAAAAAAATCTGTTTCATGCCGGCTTTTGACAGATTCTATAGGTTGATCACCACCTTCATAATCAAACATTCTTTTCTTTTTAGCTATCCTTTTATTTTTAAAATCTTTTGGCAAATCGCAACTGACTCAAAAAGCATACGAGCGTCAAACACAAGCATGTTCCGAATCCAGTTTGTCGATAATCTTTGATTCAGATACAAAATGTGCGCAAATGTTCAAGAATAATGCATAAATGGGCTTGTACAGATTACAATAATTTGCTTATGGTATACACGCGTTAAGAACTCATACCATGCATGTAAAGCATGTAAAGATACGATAAATTCCAAACTGAATATTTCATTTAAAACGGAATTACAATCACTGAGTGTGTCGGATTGTTCCGTTTGGTTTTTTTAAGTTTTCTATGCATTCAATAACATCATAAAATTGTAATAATACGGCCTTTCACCACCTGGATTCTGCTTTCTCATCTTGTGTCAGATAAAGGCTTAATAGTAAGCTATAATTTATCTTTGGTAATTTACCAACGTTTGCTGGAACGTGTGAAAATAGCAAAAAAAAAAAAAAAAAAAAAAATCTTCTGAATAAAACCAAAGAATGTTTTTGTTGCTACTGAAGAATTAGCTGCGTTTACCAATAACAGATTCCAGTCATGACAACCGCAAGGTGTGAAAAATACTGTAAGATTTATATTTAATATTTGAGTTTTATCTCCCCACTATTTATGCCTACCATATTTGCATCATTGTCGTATTTTTTTCCACGATAGTTGTGAATATCTAAGCCATTTTTTCTAGCTCTCCCAGTATTGCATTAGTCAAATATTCTCCAGTCGTTTCAGTCACAGCAAGAAATCGGATAAAGTTTTCTTCTATACTTCCAGTTGATGTATTACAATATCTTAAGATGACTAACATTTGTTCAATTCTACTACAGTCTCTAGTACAGTCGAGTAAAAATGAATAATATTTTGCCTCTTTTACCCTACCAATCAATCACTTCACTTGTAAATATGTTTGGCATAATTATGATCAATTCACTTTGAATATTATGGCTTACATAATGGTGTTCAAGTCGTTTATTATTAATGCGATCAATGTGTTCCGTAAAGTAGGATCATATTTAGATATCAACTTAAGTAAGTCTATGAAGTTTCTAGAATTCTTAGTAGACTTCCTTGTATCAACACTTTTTGAAGACTCTGAAGCATTTAATACCAAAGATATAGCGCTACATAAAGCTTAGCTGCAGCCGGGCAGAATTCTTTGAACTTCTGTACATGAATTTTTTGTCCACAAGCTATAATGATCATGACCAAATGAAGCTTTCTAATCATGATTTTATCAATCTCTGTGAATGATGAGGCTATTACTGGTGCTCCAAAAGAATTCTCTAGTTGCATTGCCATCATTTGTGGTCCCAAAGCCAAGAGCATCCACCAAAAGTCCCGTTGATGCCGAAATTTCCCCTGCACTTACATTTTGCATGCATCCAATAGAAGTCTACCGCCTTCCTCACGGACAATTTTTTGATATCCAACCTATAAGATAAGTGCGGAAGACTTTCAAACCATTTGATCCAGGCGTACAATCTAGATGCACCCAGTTTCACATTCTCCGCAACTATTTGCCTAATTTTCATAGCCTCCAAGTCATTCGTGGAGCAAGGCTTTGAATGTGAGTTTGGAGAAGTTTTAAGAAGAGGATTGTGCCAGCCATCTACAAATTTTTTTTTCTATTTATCATTGCCAATGATCAAACTGAATTGCTGCTGTAAACATTGTCATCTAGCGTCATTGTGCTGGGTTGGAGAAGGGAGCTTTACGAATGTCTCCCTTTGATGTGAAGGTTAAGAAGTTGTCCATTCTATGTGAAAAATGCTTTATTAATACTGGCTACACAGTTACAAAAATACATCTGGAGGCTCTAGCGCGCCATCTTACGGAGAGAAATAAGAAGGCCGAACAACAGTCATAACAATACCAACGCTGAAAAAAATCATAACTTTGGAGATTGCAGGACATAGCAGCTAAATTTGGCATTAAATTAAGTGTTCCTATCTACTCTATGTACCTTAAGTGAAAAAGTGTCATTCTTAAAAGTTCTAGTCTATTAAACACACACACACAAAAAACAGACATAAGTTTGTGGGAGTAACATACTATGTGTACTAAATGCTTTATTTTTACAATTTTAGAGTCAAATAAAGAAATTATTTACCCATGGCATGTACTTTCAAATAAAAACGCCAAAAGCTGCAAATTCTTGTTCAAAAGAAACTATAGAATTTCCAACAAGAAAATGGGGCACGCAGGTGTTCCTCATAGGCCCAACAAACCCAATCTAAACCACCAACTGTTGGAGATTTCCATTCGCGTACTGACGAAAACTGACTACAACATGGCTAGGGAGCCTAAGAGGACCATAAATGTGGGTTGTTTTTTCTCGCAACTTTTTATTTTGGGGGTTTCCGTGCGTCAGATCGTGAAAACTGCCTTGGGACTCCCCGCGACAGCAGCTTAACTCCAGCTAATGTTGCTTGTCTAAATATGAACAAATGAGAAAAAATGACGAAGTTGAGAAATTTTTAACAAAATAAAGTGGAAAACAATATTTTCACGAATTATTTATTCATATGCTTTCATGCGCCGATAAATAGAATACCTTTAAAAAAAGTCGATCTATCAATTTTTCAATATCTTATGGCGAAAAACAGAGTTGAGAATTTTTAAATTTATTAATTATAAAAAACCTCGTAGCGTGCACTTTTGAATTTTTCTTATTTTTTGTTTAATTTATTTCCGCTTTGAGGCGCGAGGTTCTATGCACCGCGAGGCCGTGGGAGGTGGCCCACACCGCCTACGCCTTACGCCGCCCCTGTGTATGACTTGCGTATTCAAGAAACTTAGTACTCGTAAAGTATGCGTTGGATAACTTAGCAAAAATGTTGCTAACGTTAACTGTACCGGAATTCAAAAACTTTTTGAGAGATGAATGGAATAGAATACTTAAACTCATTTCAGTCAAAATTTTAGCAAAAAGCGAGCACAGAAAACTGTAAATTAACCTCAGGGAAAATTACATTCTTTACTGAAGGATTTCAATTCTTCAAAAACGAGCACTTTTCATGGATATTTGAGATTTTTCAAAGGAGACTTATCTTTTTTTTCTTTCTTTCTCTTATCGTGCTTTTTCACATTATGAAATCTTAATTACTTTTCAAAACAGAGGTGGAATAACATGTCAACTAAACTCTATTTCTTTGATTTTAAATAATTAATATTCTGATCCCTTATAAATTATTCTGAAAAAAATATCTGATCTCAAAATTTGTCATAAGTTGTTATTGTTGTTACATATGCCACTTGTCTGACGATGACAGATCGTGTCCCATAAAATTCACCATGGCAAAGGGTTAGATGTACGCCTGTCGGTAGTCATAGTGCATGTACTTAACACGGAGCGCATTTTCAGACAGAAAAAATGCCTCAATTTTTATAAAAACTTTTGACATTGTAACTCATGCATTTTTTTATATTATTGCGTTTTTAAAATTTCACAAATAATGAGTGTTTTATTTTAACATGTAAAGGGATATCTCGTTTAACATTACGGTGTAGGAGAAAAAAATGCGAAACACATTTTATAAAAGAAAAAATGTATCAACTCGGTTAAAAATGGGCAGTATGATAAAGTAAGTTCTCTACATGATAGTGCAGCCAGAATATAATATTAATGTTTGAGCACTTTTATATCTGAAAAATATTCCGAATTTGGGTCATATTCTTTAACATTAGCTGAAAACAGCCTCAAGTGAAAATGACTAAAATAATGTTCTTCAATGGGCTCAATTCATGAAGTCACATGATAAAAACAAACACGTGTTTTCCATTGAATTCAAAACAAACATTAAACTAATTGTACTTGTTGTTCTATTTTTGTAAAACTCAGATAAAATTTCAAATTTCATATTTGGGTAAAGATGTTAAAATGTTAGGAAAAAAAACTTCTTCAAAAAGACTTTTTTAAATTAAAAAAAATCATACTCTCTCTTTATGTTTATACTTTTAAATAAAATGCATTTTGTATACATGTGTACTTTTTAAGAGAAAGTTTCTGCAAAGAGCAAAACTTGGCAACACCGGAGCGCGTGAACTGATTAGCTGGAACCAATAGATAGTTTCTATCGTGTGATTCTCTAACGTCGCATGAGTTTTTAAATTGATTGACTAGAATCACGTGGCTTGGGTCTCAAACACTCCCAAATGTATATGGGTTCTATTATATTCTACTATGTCCAACTGTTCCCCTATGAATGGTTCCAATATCACTTTCTTAGTAGCATTGATTGTATTCCCCCCATAGAAATGTATGGCCTAAAATTATCCTGAATGAATGAGTTCTTTTTTGTAATTGCATCAAAGTTTGTGTGAGTGCTTTCCCCCCTGTTTATGATGTTTAAGAATAAATAGAATAAAATTTATAAGACGAATATAACACATTATTTTAAAGAAAATTTAAATACAAGTAAAGAAGTAGTAATTGATGAAGTAGAGAAAAACTTGGTAAAGTGGCTATTTCAGAAAATGGAGTTATCAACTTACTGGAAATTTTACAGCAAAAAATTGTAAATAATTAAAAAAAGAATTCATATTTAAAAAGATTTCTTATCTTTTTACTTATTAACAATAATAAAAATTGCTCTGGATAAAGGATTAATACTATACACCCTTATTTCCTTGCTTGAAATTTTTAGCAAAAGAATGAAGAATATTAAAAAAGAGTTCGTAAGAAAATAATACTGGTATTTTCCTCTTCTTTATGTAAAAATAGCTGGTATATAAAATGATAGAGATTGAAGGGAAAAAAATTCTTAGTGTGAATTTTAAGTTAATTTCAAATTAAACAAAAAAATGGCTTTTTAGCATGTCTATACTCAACAAAAAAATCATATTTGCCAAATTTTAATTCTAGAAGTAATAGTTGAAAAAAGGGGGCTTTTTAAAAATCTGTAATGCCCCCGTAACACCCATGTAAATAGACTTTTAAAAACTCCCATCTTAGATGAACTCTGCTCATCAAAAGTAACATTTTTTTCAAATTTCAAGGTTTTAGGTTTAGTAATTATAAAAGTGATTTTTTTATATATAAAACTCCCTTGCAATCCCCTTTGGGTGTCAATTTTCATGAAACCCTTTCTTAGCGGTTCCATTAAACGGAGCATGCCTGCCGTAATTCAAGTCTAGGTTTAATAGTTTCGAAGATATCTTGGTTAGTGAGAGAGTCACCATCCAACGTACTACATAAAATCTGTTTCAACCCGTAATTATAAGCCATTCAATTTGAAATCAGAAAAAAAATGCTTACAACGACTTTAAAGCTACCATTTTTATTATTATTATTGAAGACAGATAAAGTATAATACCCGTGCACCACAAGTATCCCACGAGGCTTACAGAAGTAATTAGAACAAAGTTAAATAAAATAAAAAGTAAATAGCAAAACAAAGTTACGAAATAATGAAATAACAAAAGCAAATAAGTTGCAAAGACAAAAGGTACTTTACAAAATAAAGCACTTGCATTACAAAACCAATGTAATGAAGTTACAAAAAAAAAAGAGAAACGCGTTTAATTTATAGACAAAAGAAATTAATTTCTATACTGTCTAAAATCTTTCTGAAGAAGAGATGAATTAAGAAATGCAATTAGAATATTTTCTCAAAAAAAAAAAATCTTATTCTTTCAACATGTATTTCCTCCTCATTTCAAAAATAAGAATTTGGTTTTTACTTCGTTCTTTAGTAACATAAATCATAATTTGTAAAAGATTATCTAGAATGTGAATCAACAAAATAAATAATTAAGCTATAATTATGAGTAAAGATGTTTAATTCATTTGAAATGCAATAACTATTGCATTTGAAACCATACAGTGCCTAAAAAATCATCAAAAACAAAAACCCTGTTTTAAATGGATATTATATATATACGAGGGCTGTAAATTAAATAGAGACAACCCCAACACTCGCAGAAGAGGGCATGCGTAAATAGGATATATGAGCGGTAAGGTTGCACTGTTGTCGATGTGTAGAGTACAAAAAACAGTTGATCTAGTTAAAACGGTCGTTGCTGTAGTAAGGTGTTAAAGTGAAGAGTTTCGTTTCCATCGCTCTAAAGCATGTTTTCGAAAGGTGATCAGCGTTCATGGCTTAAAATCTATTTTGACCGTGGTAAAAATGTAACGGAATGTTATCCAGGATTATTAGAAGCCTACGGCGAAAATGCATTCCCTTATAGGAAGGTTGCACGATGGGTTGAAGGATTTTGTTCGAGTCGGAATGAGACTGTGGATTTGCAATTCAAAGGTTGGCTCTCCATTCCTCAGGATCAAATTGACATCCTGAGTGGTTTCCTTTACATAGACCGTCGATGGACTGTCCGGGAATTATCCTTAGAGGTTAGTCTCAGTCAACAAATGGTGTGGTACATGATAAAGAAATTTCTGAAGATGAGGAAAATTGCTGGTCGCTTTGCTCCACATCAACTCACTGAGGTATAGAAATGACACCGGTATGCATTAGTTGGCATCCACCTGGAGAGATACCTCAATGAAGCAGGCGAATTTCTTCCACGTATTGATGAGACATGGGTGCGAGCCCATGAGTCTGAATTAAAGCTTCAATCAAATGAATGATTCACCACATCTACAGATATTTCTACTTGAACCCAGTCGGGGGAAGGTTATGCTGATTGTAGTATACGATTGGGAGAATATGATTCTTACGCATGCTGTGCCTGCAGGACAAACTGTCAAAGTAGAGTACTACTGTCGATTTCTATAGCACCATGTGGTTATGTGGCCCAAACGTCCATGTTTATTACAAAACAATATCCTTATCGTGTTGCACGGCAACTCTAGTAGTCATGTCCCAAACAATGCCACTCTCCAATTGCGACGGTAGCAGTGGGAAATATTACTTACCTTATATGAGTCCTTGTGATTTCGATCAGTTTCCGAAGTTCAAGGAAGTACTCCGAGGCCGCCGAATTTATGACGTTTCATCTGTACGCCCAGTAGTAGGGAGCTCTATCGCTGATATCCACAGTCAAAACCTTGCCAATGGTCTTCAACTGCTTTCTGACACTTGGCAAAAGGTTATAAGCTTTGCTGGTTATTACATAAAAGGAATGTAATGCAATGGTACTTGTAAGTTCATTAAAATTTGATTTATACCAATCTTGCCATAACTTAATTTACAGCCTTCGTATCAGTGTCGGTTTGGCGCCCAGGGCCCGGAAAGGACCGTATAAGCTAGACAACCAGGTTTTCTGGTTATAAATTTCGATCCGCTATAGTGCCAAGGGGACCCGAAGAGCTTCTGTGCCCATGGCCCGTAATGAGCTTAAACCGGTGCTGTCTCGTATATATAATCTTTTAAAATGATTGCTCATTTTTTTAAATAAACAAACAATATATTTTAAGTGGTTTTTAAATAATTTGATTTGTTTCAAGATATTGTGTAAATCATTCTGTTATCTCAAGTATTTTTATGATGAATATTTCTCAGAAAAGTATTACAAATACTTAATGCATTTTAGATGGAGAATCACCCGTATTTTCTGCTACCGAAGAAATAAATAATGATGATGAAGTTTTACAAGAGGATATATCTTATCCAGGAAATATTGAAGAAAATTTCAATGTAACACCTCGAAAAATACGAAATACAAAAATCTCGAAGTTGATAGACAATTATATTTTACCAGAAAATTCTGAATTAAGGACATCCGACTTTCGTCTTGTAAATCTCAAAACGCCCCATGAAGAAAATAATGATTACATTGGACAGCAAAAAGATTTCCATATTCATAGAAGGCATAAAAAATCAAAACGGAAAACCAAATCCAAAAACAATTACTTGACCAAAACGAAACATAAAGAACTTCGAGATTTAGGTAAATTTTTACTGAATTCAAACTTTACAAAGAAAGGCATACCCAGCTTTCGCATTGAAAGAAATAAAAGGAATGGGAAATATACTATACATTATGAAGATCCTAGTCGATATTTGTTCAATTGGAGAGAAGTGTTGTTATTAATAGGAATTTCCATTTTGTTTTCAAGTAGCGTTGTATGCTGCTGCGCTTCTATTTTTCAGTCTGGAGTTTGTGAAAAGAAATCAGCTGCTAAAGGCGATTTCAAAGTGGATAAATGGTGGGCCAATCAAAATACTCAAGAAACTCTATTACTTTTGCCTGGAAAAAAATCTCTTTCACGGGAAAAGGCATTTTGCAAATGGAGTCAAAGCTCTGAACAGAAAAATAAATCCAAAGTTATTTGCCAATGTAGTTCGAATTCTTCTACATCGATTGCTTTTTAATTAAATAAAATAAAATGCTGTTAATTAATTCGTCTACATGTCTTCCGTTCCCATTGTTGAAACGTGCACAATTCTGAGAAATACAAAATAATATCTACAATTCAAAAACCTTTAAAATATTTTATTTAGGAAAATAAATATATTTCTTATTAAAAAGGAATTTCAGGAAAGCTCTTTGAACAGGCACAATTCAATATTCTACGATTATATAAGGAATAAAGGGGGTGGAGAGGGAGAAATGTGAAAACTGAGAAAGTGTCAACTTTAATATCGAAGTTTATGGAAATGCATGAATAAAACACCTGTAGAACAATGTACTGGTAATATTTAACCGGTACGTATACTCCTCACCCTTTTATGTATATAAAAAAATATTTCCCAAAATAACAAATTACTTACTGATTATGATATTATGTAACATTTATGAAAAAGTCATCGATCTTGAAAAGGGTAGTTGGAGCAAAAAAGGGGGTTGTAGTAAAGATACCCTAAACCTGACTTAAGTCGCCCATCCAATATATTGGTTAGCGACGCTGACTGCTGTGCCGTAGGACCTGGGTTCGAATCACAGAGAAGGCATGATGTTTGTAAATGAATAGTGTGCCTTGCGGCATGGGAGTACTCTAAATAGCCCTCGAGCCGCAAGTCCTCTCGTAAGGTTAGTGGAAGAGAAGAGAGTTGGGAGGCCCCTGATCCCACCCAGAGTGTTCTCCCTTAAAATTAGGGTGAAACTTAAATAAATCGTACTGTCCCCTGTATGGTGCTCAAGGCTACGGCTAACGACAGGCGTACATCTAGCCCCTTGCCATGATGAATTTTGTGAGCCTCGATCTGACACAATCGAGATCAGGTGGCACAAGAAACAACAAATCTGACTTAGAATATGTATATAAAACCGGTTATGTCTTATAGTTCCGAAGCACTTATTACATGTGCTAAAGTACACAGAGGGTTGCTTAGGTGACTGCCCCAAACCAAGCTGTAAGCTGCAGGAACTGTTAAAACAATCCCAGTAAATACTATGCTGATGCTTACTAATAACTTGCATAAAGAATTAAGGTATCCGACTACGCGTTCGGAACCGGGATTTTAAAAAAGCGCATAAATGGATAATTTTCATGATATTTAGTATCACTTAGATTAGAATACATGTATAAAATTGTTTTAAGGACATTTTGACATAAAAAAGTTATTTAAATACAATATTTCGGCAAAAAATTAACTTAGAATAACCTTTTTTCAAAATGTTCTCCTTTTGTGAAAAATGTGATTTTTGAAAAATTAACATTATTCTCAGAGTTACAACCAATTGAAGTAACTATCGGTGTTGTTTTTTTCTTAAAATTTCTCCCCTCTGTTGTCGTAAAACATGGATAAACTCACTTCTAAGTTATATGTATATTTCAAAAATTCTAGTTGAGCCTCTGTACAGAGGTCTGAGCTATATACAGGCAAAATATTATTATAATAGAAGCATTTTTCATAAAAGGAGACTGTTTTGAAACTTGGCCATTCTATATTCATTTTTTGTCAAAATATTGTACTTAAATAATTTTTTATTGTAATAATATTCTTAAAACAATTTTATATACGTTTTCTAATCTAAGTGACACTAAATATCATAAATATTATCCATTTATACGCTTTTGCAAAATCACGGTTCCGAATGTTATCGGATACCTTAATTATTCAGCAAAAGGTTTTGTGTTTATTTGAAAAGCTCATTTAATTACCATCAAACAATTATTGGAGTAATTATAATAACTATATCAGAGGACTAAAAACACAAGATCTTTTTCAAAAAGTAGCGAGAGAGAGAAAATTAGAGAACAATTTAACATCCTGGATAATCCGGAAACTATGCCACCTCTATTTTAACCCTTGGTAAAAGGAAGAACTGGTTTTACACAAATGGTATGAAAGAAAGAATATTTTTTTGATACAGCTTTAAAAGCTATACATACCAGATATCCACAGCTTGATGCTCTTCATGTCTATGTTGATGGATCAGGATGGAAGCGCAGGCGCTGGAATTTTTTTTCGACAAATTTCATTTTAACTCAGTTTCAACTCAATTTGAAGGTGAAGTAGAAGATATCAGAACGACTACTCAACAATTATTGATCAATGTTATATTTTCTAACTCCATTTCCTCAATACAAGAATGTGGCATCTTTGGACTTCTCAGACTCTCCTAGAATTAAGAACTGGATAGAGTATATTGGATTGCTTTTGACCTTGAAAAAGAATATTGTTTTAAATGGGTTCCCTCCCACTGTTATGTCTAAGGAAATAAGAGGGCTGATTTTCTAACTAAAAAAGGCACTAATGTTTTATAGTGCTTTTAGGGGGGGGGTATCCCGTACTCTTCTATAAGCAGAGTAATTAAAAATAGCATGAAAAAGATCTACAAAAATTATTTAAATGAACAAATTTGTGATAAATCTTGGAGGAAGATGCTGAATGAGAGTCTATATCACCCTAAGCTATGTTTTAATGTAAGTTCTTCCATCTCTAAGCTATGTTTTGTGCAGGGAGAATTCACTGATATATACTGAGCACCTCGGATTTTCCAAGCTGTCTCTGGTAACATATATTATAATAGACACTGGAGGGCCAAAGAGCAGTTACAAGCTCTGAAAACTGACTTTCTGATGATGTTTATGCTTCTGTTTTTTGATTCTTTGTTTTATTGTCTCTAATTTGTAATTACTCCTTTTGTGTTTGAGTCAGCTTTCCCAAATGGAGAAATAATCTTACGAATATGCTTAACTTTCACGTTTACTAAATGAAGAGAAGAATGTTCTTTTCGAGCATTTAGGCATGTAAAAAGTAATTTAAGAAACATGAGAGAACAAGAACATTTATCCTTTTAATCAACATTGAAAGTATTTTACTTACAAGGAGGGGGTACGACTAAGGAAATTCATTTGGGGTCGAGACTTGGAGTAATAATAGTACTAATTTAGTGTGTTCAACCCTCAATGTAATTCCGCCGAATGGTCAGTCAATTCGAAGAAAAAAAGCCTTCGAAATTCATGCTTAGCTTTTATACAATTAAATTTCAATTTCCTCCAACGATTTCGGAGCTTGGTTGATATAACGTCTGCATACTATGCGCGAGGTCTGGGTTCGATTCATCGGTCAATTTTTTTTTCATTTCATTTAATTATTTTTAAAATTAAATACATTTATTTATGAAAGGCTTATATAATATTAAATGATATTTTATGTAATTATTTTGTATTCTATAATGTAAAAACAATTAAATAAATTTATTATTTAATTTATTTAAAATTATTATTAATAAAATATTTAAAATAATTATTAATAAAAATATTTAAAATAATTATTAATAAAAATATTTAAAATAATTATTAATTAAAATAATTATTAATTAAAATAATTATTAATTAAAATAATTATTAATTAAAATTATTAATAATTAAAATTATTTACAATAATTAGTAATTAAAATTATTAATAATTAAAATTATTTAAAATAATTATTAATTAATATTATTAACAATTAAAATTATTTAAAATAATTATTGATTAAAATCATTTAAAAAATTATTATTTAAAATTATTAATAATTAAAATTATTTAAAATAATTATTAATTAATATTATTAACAATTAAAATTATTTAAAATAATTATTGATTAAAATCATTTAAAAAAATTATTATTTAAAATTATTTAAAACAATTTTTAATTAAAATAATCAATAACTAAAATTAATTAAAAAGAATTATTAATAAGAATTATTATTCAAATTTTTAATTTATTATTAAAATTATTAATTTATTTCTAAATTTATTAATTTATTTTTTAAATTATTAATTTATTATTCAAAGTATTAATTTATTTTTAAAATTATTAATTTATTATTAAAATGATTATTAATTTTTATTATTAAAATGATTATTAATTTTTATTATTAAAATGATTATTAGTAAATTTATTACTTATTATTGAAATAATAATTAATTTTTTAAAAATTATATAAATTAACTTTTTAAAATTATTTAAATTTATTTAAAAAGGACTTATTAAATGTTTTATAAAATTATAAAATAATTAAATTAATAATAAATAAAAAAGACATCTTTTTATTAATTATAAAATAATTAATTGAATAATAATATACTTTATAAATTATTTTATATTATACATAATATTTTATTTATAGTATATTTATTTCACACTATAAAACTATTTGCAATTAATTTTTATGTATAATATTTAATATTTATTATATATTTTATTATAAATATTATTTATTAATATAAAAATATATTTAAATAAAATTTAATATAAATAAAAATGCAAAATAATTACATAAAATATCATTTAATATTTAATAAACCTTTCATAAATAAGTTTATTTAATTTTAAAAACAATTAAATGAAATGAAGAAAAAAAAATCACCGATGAATCGAACCCAAGACTTCGCGCATAGTATGCATACGATATATCAACCAAGCTACGAAATCGTCGGAGAAAATTGAAATTTAATTGTATAAAAGCTAAGCATGAATTTCGAAGGCTTTTTCTCCGAATTGACTGACCATTCGCCGGAATTACATTGAGGGTTGAACACCCTAAAGGAGTACTACTATTACACCAAGTCTCGACCCCAAATGAATTTCCTTAGTCGGGCCCTCTCCTTGTTAGAGGAATTAATTTGTTCAGTGTTCTCTAAATTTGCTCTCTTTAAACTGAAAAAAGTTCGCTTTATGATTCAAAATCCTAGGGCCTTCTATAGTAATATTTGCTACCGTCTTAATCCGTCTCTACGAAGATGTAAAAATAGCCTTTCCTGATTGTTTAGCAAATCAGCTGACATACTTTTACGAGGATGGAACTCTGAAGCTGGACGTAATATTGAATTGTAAAGTAAGGTTCTGGAGCTTTCATCTAAGAATAAAATCATTAAAGAGAGAGAGAGAGAGAGAGAGAATTGTACTAGTATATTTTTAAAATATATTAAAACAGAAATTATTTAAATTCCTTGTAATTAACATCTGAAAAGTTATTAATGATATAGATTTTTTTCCGTGTCATAAAATTTGCCTTCTGTCGAATTTTCTTTAATATATATGCAGTCGGTTCCCGATTTAACGAACCCCTATTTAACAAATTTCGTGATTTAACGAATTTTTTTGTTTTTCCGATTAAAATTGAAGGGAAAATTATCCTATTTAACGAATAATAAACCCCAAGTTAATAAATTATTTCAGCAGCTGAAATTTTTTTTTTTGTTAGTTAGTATTAGAAAATTTTTTTTCCCAAATGACATAGCTTTTTTGTCTGGAATAGAAAAAGTCTTCCTATTAGCAACAAATTTCAAGGGGAAAGGGTGAGAAAAATTATTAAGACTCTACAAGGGCAGATGAGTCATAAATGCAGAGGCGGGTTAAATTAGTTGCAGGCCCCTGGCGGTAAAAGATTGGAGGCCCATGGGTTCAAGAGTTGAAAAACTGAGAAATAGTGAAATGATTCTCTGACTTCAATTTATCAAAATAAAATGTATAGCTAAAAATAAAACTCAACAGCTCAAGAAAAACTTTAACTGTGTTAAAAAAAAAACTAAAAACCTTACAAAAGAGCTTACAATTTTGCAATGTTTTTTGCGCGTTTTGATTTTTTTTTTAAACAAACTCATCACTTATTTTTTGCCATTCATTCTTTGTCCAAAATATTTTGTTCTATATATATAGTATGGTCATGTTCAATTTATCTTCTCTCGTAGTACTTCTTACACAAGTTTAACGTGCTTGAAAACTGAAAAAGATATCTCCCCTGATGTATTTTATATCAACTATTGTTAAAACTATTTTCAGAAGTATCTCTTCATTAGAGAAAGTCGAAACCATTTCTCTTGCAACTCGATAAATTTTAGTGGGGTTTCATTGTATCTTTGTTTTCTTTTAAAAATACACTGCTGGCCACCGTAAATGCAACACCAAGAAAGACAAGAAATAGCACACAAAAATTTATTTTGTAGATAACATGTTTTCCAAGTATCAAAAGATTAAATTTATAGACTTCTGTGAAATGTAGTTCCTGCCAGAATCAGTAGCCAGAGTAGACGAAATTGTTGGAGATCACCGCTACCACACGCCTCGGCATTGATTCAAAGAGACTTTGGATGTGTTCTTGGGATACAGCAGACCAAGCAGCTTCAACACGTTGCCAAAGTTGATCTGGTGTGGCGGCTGGGGGTGTAATCTGGGTCAATCGTTGATCAACCATGGACCACATGTTTTCTATCGGCGAAAGATCCGGAGAGTGAGCCGGCCAGGGAAGCAATTCAATCTGGGGATTGACGAAGAACCTTTGGACAATGCGTGCCACGTGTGGTCACGCATTATCTTGTTGAAATATGGCTGTGGCCAAACCCTGAAGATAAGGAAGGACAACTGGCTCCAACACCTCAGAGATGAAGCGATGGCTGTTTAAAGTACCGGCAATGCGTACTAGATGAGTGCGAGAGTGATATCCAATACAGCCTCATACCATAATACCCGGTGCAGGACCAGTGTGGTGGTGCATAACGCAGCTGTTCAGCATCCTCTCTCCACGGTGTCTCCAGACTCGAATCCGAACATCGTGATGTTGCAGACAGATGCGTGACTCGTCAGTAAAGACAACTTCATTCCATTCTGCCACCCACATCCTTCTTTCATCGCACCATTGGCGGCGGAGACGTCTGTGGTTCTGCGTCAAGGGTAGACCAAGTAATGGACGTCTTGCGGACAGACCACTCTGCTGTAAACGGCGTCGAATGGTACCCGCAGACACTGAATAATGCGTTACAGACTCAACGGGCTGTGCTACGGTTCGTGATGTGACTCAGCGATCCGTCACTGCCATGCGCACAATTTGCCTGTCCTCACGTGAAGTTGTGCACTGAGGTGGATGCAATTGACCACACGTCGATCCATCGTACCTTCCTGAATCCAACGGACACATATCCGCATTAAAGTTGTTTGGTTTCGTCCAATACGACTACTGATTTTTCTGAAAGATAATCCACAATCTGTGTGGGTAGGCCACTATCCTTCCTTTGTCGAACTCGGATACTTGATCAAAAGCTGATCGCTGTTTTCTATGAGACATAACTGATCGTTTTTTGAAAAATCCACAAGAAAAACACAATTACCGAACTTGAAATCGTCGAAATCTCCAAGCCTTAAATAGCGCTTTGAGGTAGCACCACAGACGTGCGTGATGTGTGTCTGCGCTGAAATTCTAATCATTTGCATATCTCACCTCCGCTAATGCATGTTGTAAATATCATGTTATTTGCATGCTTCCTTCAGAGTATTGAATTTACGGTGGCCAGCAGTGTAATAAAAACTTATGTAATTCATCGTCAAAATTAAAAGATTCAATATCGTTTTTGTAAATGTTCTTTAGTTTTTGTGTAGCTTTCTTCTTAATTTCAGGCAATAGTCTCTCGTCAAAAAATAAAGTAAAGTGTTCTATAACAGTTTCATATATCACAACTCTTTGGGATAGTTCTCTTATCTTTCGCATGTGATATGCAATGAATTAATGATGAAATTTTCCCCTTATTCAAAAGTTCGTAATCGTCTTCTTTACTTTCACCGGACGTAGTTTTTCTCTTTTGCTGCCTGTGAGCTTGTCCAGCTTTCTCTTCGAACGAGAGCCCTGATAAAACAATTGCTTCTTGTCCCACTTTTGTAAATTCATTTCTGAAGTTCTGGATATAATTTTCCAGAGATTTTAGTAAACTATATGCTGTTTAATAATTCACATTCAACTGATTGTAATGATTTGCTAGTAGCATTTATTTTTAGGAGTATGGTATTCCAAATCACGATCATTAGAGAAGTTTCATATTTGTACATCTGATTCAAAAGGGCAGTTTCCTTCAGCATGGTGGTTCTTTCCATCCGCATTCGTTTCAATTTCAGCCAGGTCCCTTACCTTGCTATTAAACACTAAATTCAACTAGCTTGAAAAAATTAGCTTTGAACTAGACTTATCTTTTATCAAATAACCCTTTCGTTTCATTTATCTTCACCAGAAAAATACGCTGATGGGAATAAAAATCCCAATCCCAAGGTGTGCTAGGTGAACGAAATTTGGTAGACGTGTTTATACGTACATTTGAAAGGTGATTTGGATTCAAATTTTGCGTTAAGTAAATAAGTGAACGCTAGTTGCTCCTCTTTGAATATGCGAATCAGGTGCACTTTAAATACGCACTATAAAGCCAGCGAAAGTTTTTTATCGTTGAGATTTGACTTAGTGCGTTGAGGTTAGTCTAGAATGACTTAAAGATGAAGAAGCCAATATCAACAACTCGTTAAGTTTGAATGAGGTGGTATGATAGAGCTGAAAAAGAAGGTGGATTTTCTTTCCACGAAATTGCAAGAAGACTTGGAAAGAATGTATCAACTGTGCATGATTTTTGACAGCAATGGTCCCGAGAAGACACTACTGCAAGAAAACTATGGTTCAACCATGCATGGGTCACACAGAGAAGACCACTACATGGCTGGGGAACATGATAGTGCATCTACAGCAGAAATAACAGAGTGACAACTGCAACAAATAAATCGTTTGATAAATAGCTCCCAGCCAGACAACCTGTAACATTCATACCATTAGCTCCAAATCGCTGACATCTGTGACTTCAGTGATGTCACGCTAGAGATCATTGCAGAGTGGAGTGGCGATGTGTTGTGTTCTCCTACCAAAGCTGTTTCTGTCTTTGTGCTAGTGATACAGTGGCGGAACGGAGAATATTAGGAGTCCCCTGAAAAGTCAAGATTTTGGATCCCAAACCGTACTTGGAGTCAGTCAAGCTATGGGCCCCCTAGAATTTTACCCCCCCAACACCCGCCATGTGGAGGTTGAGGAGGGTTACGTTACGCCACTGCAGTGATGGCTGTATATTGATTAGAAGAAGTCCAGGTCAGCACCAGCAAACAATCTTTCTGTGACCTAGATACACTGGGCCTACACTTACAATTTTGGTCTGGAGAGGGCAATTTTTTTTTATTGTAGAAGCACTCTCGAGATTAATTCACAAACTGATTGCAACAATCTGGCGATTCAAACTGTTACGTTGCCATTTATAAATATCATTAAAGAGGTGTTTTCCAATAGGATAACGTGCTCTCTCATAACCTGTTATATCCCAACATGCTCTATAAGGTGTCAACGTGTTGCGTTGACCTGCTAGTTCACCAGATCTTCCTCCAATCGAGCACAAATGGCACATCATTCGATGGCAACGACAGCTTCAACCACAACCAGAATTAAACCACCTTATATTGACCAATCAAGAGCAACAGGCATGCAATTCCATCCCACACGTATCCGGTACTTGTATGACATATTATATGCACGTTTGCATGCTAGCATTTAAAATTCTGGTGGTCACACTGGTTTTTAATGAACCATCATTTCACATTTGAAATATCTTTACTCACGTTTACATTAATTAACCAGTTGTCTTGAAATTTTAATCTATTAAATATGTTACCTATAAAAATGCATTGCCGAAGTATCATTAATCGACTCTAATTTTTGCTTGGTGTTGGGATGTTTTTTTACATCAATGCAGTGACGTAACGTACATTGCGTAACATTGCGGGGTGACCCAGGGCTCTAGAGGACCCACAGCCTGACTATCGCCAAGTACCTACCCTTTGTAAAATCCACCTTGGGGGCCCCAAAACCTGACTTTGCAGGGGGGCAGTGTTCTCCGTTACGCCATTGCATCAATGTAAAATGCATCTTAGAGAAACTAAGCACGGTTGTGAACTAAAAACGAATTTGTTTGACTTGAATAGTATTTGTTTGCTCGAAATGAAATTTGTGCAAAAAAAGCATGCAAAAATTTGCAAAAATACAGATGTACAGAAGAAAGATGACTAGCGACTCAAATCCGGGGAAATCATTGGGTTTGCAATATCGATTCAAGATCGTTTTGTTGTACGTTTAATTTATGACTGGAATCCATCAAGCTTGGAACTCCTTGAGGCCGCCAGTTCCGCCACCCACTTAATCCGCCTCTGCGTGAATGTAACCTATCGTGAGAGTCTTGAGTAGGATGGGAAATTCCTTTCTTATCTCAACCTAGGGGATATTTTTAGATTTTAATGATTATGATACTTTTGATGACGGTCTGAAGTAAAGGAAATTGTTGATTTGTCGGAGTCAATGAATAGCGATTCTAATACAGAAATTGATAATGAAACCCCTCAAAAGTATTACACTTTCTAAAGCTTGACAATGTTTGGAGACTGAAAACATGCATCTGTAATATGCAGCAGGATTGAAATGACGCAGTATTTTCTTCTCTTCATCGAGTCGAAAAGAACTCTTTTGAGTCAGGAATCAAAAAATTTCAAACATCTATTAGTCAGTGTTTTAAAATTTCCAATTAACTGGTGTTAAAAAACTCAAAAAAATTTCAATACAAAATATAATCGACTCGAAGTGTAAAACTTGACAACTTTATTCCTCAAAACAAATCATAAAATTCAAAAACATTGCTGTTGGGGTTTTTTTGTAAAAAATACATATAAACATCCGATCGCGTGACTCGCTCAACTGCTTTCACGTTTCATGCTTATTAGCACGTGCGTAAATAAAATAAAATTGATAAACTTTTCAGTACATCGTTTTTAATATCCTCCCACCTTTTGATTATGTGTGGAGCATAATCCAAACTATTTTGAACTTGTAAATACAATCTACAAGTTAAGTCTCTCTGGAGAGAGAGAGAGAGAGAGAACATTTAGTCTTCTTCCAGACTTACTAAATTTTGTTGTGTGTTCAAGGATGGCGGTGTCATTGAACTGATCGGATTCCTCGGAATGATCCATTGACTTTATGCTCTTCAAATATTGAGGACCATCTGAGGTTGCGACCTCCAATGGGTATTTCCGTTGTATAGGGCGAAGCAGCTCATTAGTCGACGTCTGCACTCTGACAAGACGAACTTCTCCGTCTCTCCCAAGAATCAACTGTGAAATGCGTCCCAATGGCCAGTCAATGCGTTTTTTGTTATCAGCTTCCACCAAAACAATGCCCCCAATTGAAATTTTAATTCTTGGCTGTCTTTTCTGTACTCGTTGCGTAAGAGTGCCTAAATACTCTGATCTGAACCTCTCCTTTAGATCTTTAATTAAGTTTTGTCTGTATTTTATTCTTTTTGTAAGAAATTTACTATCCACAGCATCAATATCTTGTAATTTGTATTATTGAATGTCTTGCAGGAAGATCGATGGTGATATTGGTTTTATAGCTTCACTTTCAGTAACGTAAGTAAGCGGTCTTGCATTTATGACGCTTTCACAATCCGCTAGGACAGTTAACATTTCTTCATAACTCAAGCTAGCTCTTCCTAGCATTTTTCTTAGCAGATTTTTTAAAATTCTTATGAGGCGCTACCACCAACCACCCCACCATGCAGCAGTTGGAGGGTTGAACTTCCATTTGATAGCAATTACAGCTCCTTGTCTTTCAACATGCTTCCAATCCAATAGCCTTAGAACATTGGCTGCTCCTCCGAAATTTGTACCGTTATCACAATAGACAGTGGAACATCTTCCTCTACGCGAAACAAATCTTCGAAACGCCATTAAGAATGCTTTAGTGGTAGTGGCAGTGACAAGTTCAAAATGTACTGCTCGATATACGGCGCAAGTAAATATTAACACCCAGCTCTTCTTATTTTCTTTGAGAAAGAGTGGACCATCCATTTAGATCCCGGAATTCTGAAAACCCGCTGCATCTTTTACTCGGTCTTCTGGAAGTGGAAGGGCAATCGTTTCCATATTTCTAGAGCTAAAGCTCTTACAAGTAATGCAACTTGTCAAGACTCGTTTCACAGTTCTTATTCCGTGTAAAATCCAATACTTCTCTCTTAAAATATTCAAAAGTATCTGCACCCCTGCATGACAAATTTTCTCATGTGTGTAGACTATTAAACTTTTAATCACTTTGTGGTTTGGAGGTAGTATAGCAGGTTTCAAAAATGTATCATCTTTCCTGTTGGTAATTTTGGTCTTTAATCGGAAGATGCCTTTCTCAGCTCTAAATGCTTGCAGAGCTTTAAGTCGATCATCACTCTCAGATGAAAAACTCTCATTTTGAATCAAGCTTATTAGCTTCTCTTCAGCTTCCTGGAATTCTGATGCAACCAATTCTCCGTATCTTTTTTCTTTTGGTCTCACACAATTGTGTTTAAATCGGAAAATCCATGCTACAAGCCTAACAATGCTTTCATATCTGTAAAACTTGTTGTAGTACCAATTATTATTTTTGCAGATTTCACTATTTGTTAATGTGTATGAGGGGGGAGATTTCGACTTCTCGTTTTCAATTTCATCTTCATCGTAAGAATTATTAACTATATCTGTAAGATGTTTGAGCTCAAATGGATCTTTCATCCATTTAGGACCTTCCCACCATCAATATTCCCCATCAAATTGGCATCATTGCCCTGGAATTCAAAATACGGCTGACATTGTATCTAGATGAGTAAAAATTTCCAGATTGTTAAATGACACCTCTTGGTTACAAGGTCCAGAATGGCTAAGACTTCCTCCAGAATTTTGGCCCGAATCTAAGAACGAAGATAGCCCTGTGATTCACCTGATTTAGAATATAGAAAATCTAACGATATTGTTCAGCATGAATGTATTATAGAAGAACGAAAAAGTCTATTTGACATCTCCAAATATAGCAACTTAGAAAAAATATTAATAATTACCGCGTGGCAGAAACGATTTAGTAAGATGTTGAAAAATTCCAATGTATTACATGGTCCCCTAACAAGTGAAGAGTTATCAGAAGCTGAAAGATTTTGGATACAATTTGAACAAGAAAAATTCTTCTCTGAAGAACTTAAATCTTTAAAAGATAATAAAATAGAAAAGGAATCCCCTTTATATAATTACATGCCTTATTTAGATGAAAACAGACTCATAAGATTAGGAGGAAGGCTAGAATTTTGTAATTTGTCCATTAATGAAAAGCATCCTTTGATATTACCCAAAAATTCCTGGTTGACTACATTGATAGTACGCAGAAAACATAACAAAGTAATGCATGGAGGAACAGCCAGTACATTAGCACAGGTTTGATCAAATTACTGGATCCCCAAAGGACGCCAATTAGTTAAAAAGGTTATAAGAAATTGCTTTATGCTTTTCACCACAGTAAACTATTTAACCAAGCCTATTGATCAGCTCACGTCACCCTTACCTAGTGATCGTACCAACCAAACGCCAGCCTTTTCAGTCCGCGGCTTGGATTTCGCTGGACCTCTCTACGTCAATAACTTCGGAGAGCTGCCTAAGTCCTATATCGTTTTATTTACTTGCGGAGTTACCAGAGCACTTCACTTGGAACTGGTGTCTGATATGACTACTAACTCGTTTTTACTTGCCTTCCGAAGATTCCTCGCAAGAAGAGGAGATTGTAAAGTAATATAGTGACAATGCCAAAACATTCCGAAAAGCAAAAAGGAAATTGAAAACTTATCCAGAATCTTATCCCAAAGCATGGTTCAGAATTTCATCGCCAAAGAAAGGATTATTTGGAAAAATATCATCGAGAGATCCCCATGGTGGGGAGGATTTTATGAACGTCTGGTGAGATCCGTCAAAGAAAGCCTGCATAAAATACTTGGGAAGGCCCTATTAAGTTTTGAAGAAATGACAACTATCCTTACTGAAATAGAAGCTGTTCTCAATCTAAGACCACTCACCCCTATGCATTTTTTAAACTTTGGACAAAATCAACCAACATATCTTGTTGCGTTTGCGGAGATCCTAGAAAATGCTTCTACAAAATAATCTCTTTTAAAAAGAAAGAAATACCAACAGTTACTCCTAAAACAACTGTGGCATAGATGGAAAAAAAACAATACTTATTAGATTTGCGAACTGCTCATCCAGTGAAAAACCCGGAAACACATCCTGAACTAAAGGTAGGTGATGTTGTTCTGATTGAAGAGAACACTAAAAACTGGAAGCTAGGTAAAATTGAAAGAACCTTACCAGGGCGTGATAACAAAACACGCTGTTACGAACTAAAGACTAGTGGACTGTTAAAACGAACTGTTCAACATCTTTATCCACTTGAACTATAGACTGAGTTCTTACAAATTGAAAAAACTTTTAGAACTTTAAATTTTTATTCCTTTCTTATTCACTGTTTCATTTAGTCTAATTATCATTTATTTAACCTATCATTTAAACTCATTTATTATCATAATTTTTAAGTGTTAATCAATTTCCCTTTAAAAAGAATTTTGTATTTTTAAAGTGTTTTTATACTTAGTTTAGCATTTTATTGTATTTTCGAATTCTTTGTTGTATAACTTATATATTTGCATTTATTGAATGATGTGATTAATAAGTGAACTCTTTGGAGAGTTCAGGTGGGGAGTGTGAAGCGAAACATTCCTCTTTATTTTGTCTACATTGGCGCCAGCCAGCCCATCGCTTATAATTTATTGCTCTGATCACTGTAATAACTATTTTTTTATTAAGCAGAATAAAACTAGATTTTGAAGGGAGAGGTTGTGTGGCAATGTCTCTCTCTATTTGAATAGCTATTGATTATGATTTCGTTTCAAAGTGACTGAGGAGGTGTTTTCAGAATTTGGGGACAGTTAGAGACACCATTGGCGTACATTGAGAGCAGTGCGCTTAGCGTGTGCCATCGCCCTTTTAAAAAATTAAGTCGTCTCCAATATCCAAATTTCGTGCGGATAGTGTAAAATTTCTCTTCAAAATATTTAAATAGAGCTCATTATTCCCAATACCATCAAAAAATACCAAATTACCTAATTCTGAGGCCAATTTACACCCCCACGCCAGAACACCTTCACTTCAATGCTGAAGCATGGAGGTGGAGTTCTTGTTCCACGTAAATTCATGGGAATAAACTCCTTATTTTTTCATTTACAAGTTATTATAGGCCCATCGGAACCATAAGTGTTGAATTATGTGTCTCATCCCAATTAATTTACTGTCAATTTTGAATTTTCTGAAATTTAATCCCAAGAATCTAGTAGGATCAATAAAACATGGAGGTGGAAGTGTTCTTGCGTGAGGGTTTAAATCGACCTCAGAACTAGGCAATTTGGTATTTTTTTATGGTATTGTGAATCATGAACTCTATTTAAATATTTTAAAGAGAAATTTTAAATTATCCGCACGAAGTTTGGATATTGGAGACGACTTAATTTTTTTAACAGGGTAATGACGCCAAGCGCACTGCTCTCAATGTACGCCACTGGTGTATCTATAATTGTCCCCAAATTCTGAAAAAACCTCCTCGATCACTTTATGTAGCCCAGTAGAACATATTTGGTGAGATTTTGATGTAAAAAAAAGAAAACATGACAAATAAACACAAAATGGGAAGTAAAAACAATAATCACAGAAGCATGGAGGAAAATCGATGCAGAAATTACGAAAAACTGATTAAATCTATACCAAGAACCTTAAAAGTTGTTGTGGACACTAAAAGATATCCTACTAAGTACTAAATTAAGAAAGAAATACAATATTTAAAGCTAAGTGTTGAGATTTTTGTTAAGTGTACGAAGACTTTTGTGGCGTAATTTTTTAGTAGCTTTTTGATTATTAATTTTTAAAAAAATAGTTATACTATTTTTAAAAAATTAATTATGTCATTCCATTAAGCACAAGTTGCAGATATAATAAAAAATTACAATTTATTAATTTTTATTAGTCGAAAACACTAAATTTCATAAGAAATTGCAAGTGTACGAACAATTTTGTGGCCCACTGTATATACTCTGTTTAGTAATCTAAATTTTAAGTAATATGCCTTTATAGTCTAAAAAGGCCCCAACTTGAGACATCATAATCACTAAGTTTTCACTTGAATCTGATATTCCTGTAAAATTCATATTTTTATCACTAAGACTCGAATATAAAAAATAATATAGTTACAATATAAATACCTGATTTTTTTTTGACTAAACTATAATATAAGTTTGTAGTTTATCAACTAATCTATAACATTAAGTAGATTAAAATCCAGAATAGTAAATAATATAAAGCATATCCTTTTGAAAATGTTTATTGAAGGAAATAAATAATGGAATGTTTAAAGAGATCTTCCAATAAAATACAAGAATTTTCAAACATATATAGCATTTTGTATAAAATATTAATGCTATGAAAGAGTATCCACTCATTCCCTAGGTTAATATCACCATAAGCAAACAACCTTAATATAAATAACAAAAACTAAATAAACAATCCTGCATTCAAAGAACATATTAGTAACAGAGTGTAAAGTAAAAACATGATTCACATATAAATATAGAAATAATCATTTCTTCTTAAGAAATATTATTTTTTTTTGTTCCAAACCTTTATAAAACTATAACACAATATGAATATTTTTATCCATGACATCAACGGTATACAGAATCATTCATATGCATCGTTATTAGTGAAAAAAATATTTTAAATAAATGAAATACATCAGGGACATAAAAATTTAAGATTCTATAAATTTAATTCAGAATAAATTCATTTTATTTTAGTTTTTTTTTACGACTGCACCTATTTTTTAAATTTAATTTACAAAGAAATTTATCCCATTTAAAATTGATAACAATTCAACAGAATTTATAATATTCTCCCTTTTCTAATGCCCTATGCTACATCATACAAAACTTATAGTGTAACATACTTGTTATGTTAAATAAGTAAAGTAATTATTTTAAAAAGAATTCATTTAAAATCACAAAACACAATTTCAACATTTTTTTCCTTCTACTAATTCAAAATGAATTCTTCATATGTGTCACAACATTTTCAATCTTATTTCAACTGAACAATTCATTCATATATTTTCCGTGACACTACAACTGCTATTCAAATACTCATAATTTGATTTCAAACTTAAGGATTCTGAATCAGAATGGTATAGTAAAAAAAAGTGTTTTATGATGCTATCAAAATAATCATTCAGGAAATATTTAGATATCAAATACATTTTGGGTGGAGAACAGGTTGAAAAAAAATCCATATCTTATCAAATTATATTGATCGAATGTATTTGTGATGTAGTTGCATTTCTGATGTCATACATAAGAGAAACAATATTTAAATTTTTTTTTTCATACAAATTCTTTAAAATGTATCATTAAGAACAACAAGGATATACAATTCACTGCATCTCAGAATGCACAAACAAGTTACTCTTAAATATATCGATGGCATATGCATGGAGTTTAGAACCCCTTTCCTCAACCACATAGTTAACATTTCTTAAAAGCATTCCTTCTATCTACAATTCAATAAGTAAAAAATCTGGAACTCCTTCAAAAAGAAATACTCTAAATATATGCCACAGATATATTATACACAGCTCATAATATTGAAACAAAAATGTGGATATAAAAACAACTATACAATTCAGTACATACAATTTATAATTTTCTCACATTCTTGATTAAATCGTATACATGTCTTGAATGAATAAAATAGTAACAATTATATATATTAAAATGACAATAAATTTCTGAAGCCTATTTCACAGAATCTACATATGGTATCTCTCTCTCTCTCTCTCATTTCATACCTTGAATTCGTTAAGTAATAAAAAAAATGATTATTTTTCAAATATTGGTTACATATAAAAATCTGACACAAACAGGCAAGAATACCAATCCACCAGTTCATTATCAACTAAAGAACACAGAGCAATCAATTTATTTCATTGTACATTATAAAGATTAATAGCAAATTAAGCACATAAAAAATGAAACATTTCTATTTCTTGATCTTCCCAAAAAAACTTTTCAGTGTAGCTGAATTTAAACCAATGATTAATAAAATAAATACTCTCTAATAAAATAGATTAGTTGTACAGAGATTTTTAGTGATATTAAACTGAATTGCATGACTAAAAATGAATCTATTAAAATGTGGCACTCAAAAAGATTGAATACTTTGATTCATGTTATGAAGAAAATAAATCTTAAAGCATCAACAATGTTTCATTTGTTTATATAACCGAAGTAATTTAGTCAATAAAGTAAGGATACTTATGAATTAGCCTTACAATCATTTTTGGAAAATCATCTCATTTGGCCATCACCAAATGCCTAAATATTCATTAGCCAATAGAGAAGAAATCTCTAACAAGCTTAAACACAATATAACCTTGTCTATAAGTATGGCAATATCTTTGCCAGTTTAATGGTTAAGAGGGCTAATACCAAAAATTATACACTATGAGACAATGAATTTCTTTTTAAAAAAAAGGGCATTTTACTTGAGTAACTAACTATCCTAGAATATTCAAAAGGAACTTCTAACTGGATTACCTAGTTTAAAATGGGGTTCCTATGTTTTTCAAATCCATAGTTATTCCTTTTTGAAACTTTCAAGATAATGTATACATTCTATGAAAGACATTATACAAACTTCTAGCTTAATACAATATAATATGGGTATTGATTTTTTTCTCTTCCCCTTTTTTATATCATTGATGCTCAAATGCATTAAAAGCACATATACAAATCCCGGCACACATGTAACAAAATTAGTTAACAATTAGATATTTTAAAGAATAATTAGATTTCAAATACCACTCAAATGATCAATAAGTTTAATTTGTTACAAACTAAACTAGTTTACAAACATAATTTTTTTTTAAATGAGAACAATATACAAGAGTTAAGTAATATAAGATACCTTTTATAATTTTAATAGAAAAATATAATTTACGTGCTTGATTAAATATTAAGTATTTATTATATAGTATAAATGGACACTCTTAATAAAAACTTTAATTTCATACTACATTTATTAAAAAAAAATTAAGTACAACTGATAAAACATAACACATACTTAAAGTTTAATAATTATTAGATTTCTAATCCCAGTATATTCCTTTAATATAATTTTTAAGAGATAACAGTTTTAGAAATTTATGGAACTATTTAAAAACATTTACTCTATAACTATACAAGAAACATGATATTTAGGCTTACTTCCTCCCTGCATAAAAACTTTACTACAACTTTATTTGCTACAACTTAATTCATTTCGCATATGTTTACACAAATACTCAAACTATTTAAAATAAACTACAGTTTTCCTTTTTAAAATAATCGATTTCAAATCAATTCATTTAAATAAAATTGTCAACATTTATATTTCCATACAGAGAACAATATTTGACTAGTAACAATAAGCTCAATATGTAAATTTGAATTGTACATAACTACAATGAATATCTCTAATACATACATGAAGTTATATTCTTACAAAAATAATTTAGACAGCATAAGCTATCACATAATTTTATTATTTAAAAAGAAGGAATTTAATTCCATTTCTTGTTTTATTTTTATAACACGAGATATTATTAATATTGTCTTAAATTGTGAATAACAAATGTACAGCATTAATTGAGAGCCTTTAAAGTCCTTTTAAAACAATAACTTATTTCATGACATTTATAAAATTTCTCTTTAGAATAACAATGGTTAACATAGTGTTGTTGTTGATTGTCAATTACATGTGAACATATTGGTTTTGATTCTCAAATATTGCATGTATCTTCTTTAAACACTTCAGAATAAACTGTATCATTTGTTTCAATAGATAAATTAAGCATAACAACAGCCAAATGGCAAGCATGTCTAGTCATTTAATGATACAAGCAAATTTGCAATATGTTAGAATAAATACAATTTAGATTTTTTTTTTGTACATACATACAAAAATCAACAGTCAATTTAAAAAAAAACAACTTTCCATGAAACTGCAAACAAATTCTAATATTCCAATGGGATGGGGGAGAGAATTGTATACAAACAAATAATAAAACACTAGAATACAAGTACACATGTATTACATAAATACTTATTAGCTATAATCTGTTTACTTTTGTTGTAAGGTTTGTGTATATTACCCAATAGCATTATCTCTCATAACAATATTTAACAATAAGCAGTGAATAACAATTGTAATATCATGTGGGTGTTACTAAACTAGAATTAAACTGATGTAAAGCTTCTTGCGCAATTTTTTTTAACTGTTGCACTTCATCCTCCAATGTCAAAGAATTCGCTTCGAGAGTTTTCAGAGATTCAGAAATATCGCGCACTTCAGAAGCATATTCTTGAAGTCGGAAGTATTTTCTGACCTCATGGTAACGTTGTAACGCTGTTTTCATAAGCACAACAGCTGTCAAAGTAAAACAGACGACAGCTAATATAAATACTCGACTCATGACCTTTTTTCGTATAGTTATTTTTACATGACATAATCCCGATGGCAGGTCAGCAATGTTGAACATTTTATTAAAAATTCTGCTTTTATAGAATTTCCAATATATAAAAATAACTTACGATACTGCATAGAGCTATAATTGACAAATTTTTCAAACCTGATTTTAAGATATAAATACAAAAATGTGAAAGAGAAGCGGTTTTTTAAAGTTTTATTTATAACACGGAAACTGTTTTAAGAAAATTGGTAATACTGAAAAATAACTCTACAAAATCTTGAGAAAATCTAATAAGTATCAAATCCAAAACGAAAGCTCATTTTCAATGTTTATAAATTTTAGGTCGTGGTTATAGTGAATCAACAAAATTATAAAATTATTTTATTAGAGAATAAACAATCTAATAAAATAATTCATTGGAGTTATTCAGGAGATGAAAATTTACCTATTTCAGTTGTAAGAAAATAACATATTTGAAATACTACACAGTGCGTTAAATAAGTTTTAAGAATCGTTCCAGAGCGCAGGTTCTAATGGCATCATGAGTGTAAATGCCCATGTGTCATAACGTCCAAGGTCTGCTGACACACTGCCAACAAGTTGTGTGCATTTAGTTAAAGAGCTGTGTAGATTTTTTGAGATGAAGAAAAGAGCCGTGATTAAATTTAACGCAAAACATGGTAAGAAAGTGCATCGAAACATACCAACTCATGAAACAAGTTTATGGTGTCTGTTGTTTAAAGTAGATCAAATTTTTGTGTGTGGTATAATTGCTTTCTGGGATGGAACAGATACGGTAGAATGATTAACGTAGTGGAAGACCATTTTCAACTAGGACACCTGAAATTATTGAGGAAGTGTGAAATTTCGTGGCAAACGATCGCTGTACGTCACTGAGATTGAAAGAATACTCTATAAGCACCAACAAAGAAATGATTCGAACCATCCTGCATAAAGATTTGGTCAAAACGAAAGTGTGTGTTAAATTTGTTCCACGCATATTAACCTCTGAAGAAAAAGCAATGAGAAGTGCTCATTACGCAGATATCATTTCAGCCGCTGAAAATGATGCAAACTTCTTGAAGTCCATTGTAACAGGGGATGAGTTCTGGTGTTTCCAATATGATTCTGAAACAATGCGACAAATTGCAGAATGGAAGCTACAAAATTCGCCGCAAACTAAAAAATAAAGGAAAGTTCCATACAAAATCAAAATAATGTTCATTACATTCTTTGATAGTAAAGCTATTATCCACAAAGAATTTGTTCCGACTGAACGAACAGTAACAGGTCAGTACTACTTAGCTGTTTTAAACCGTTTGCTTGCCAAAATTCGTTGCATTCATCCAGAATATCGGACTGAAAGCAGTTGGTGTTTGTATCATGACAATGCACTAGAAAACAGATTTAAGCAAGAGCAAAAAAAGAAGGAAAAAATCAAATTAAAATTCGCGATTCGAGTTTTAAAAATTGAATTGCAAACATATAGTTTAATAACATAAACAGAATTGTTTTATTTAAAAAAAAATGATGCGTAGAACGAAACGCGATAGAAGTGAAACTTCTTTGGCGACGTTGGAACATTGATTATTTACCCTAATATTCCAAATTGACCAAGTACATGTCTCAATCACCTAATTTGCATGAAAGGTATTCGTGGCGAAATGAGTCTTTCTGGTACCAAATCCAAAGTTGAAAGATGTCCTGGAATTTCTAGGTATACAAAACCATTATAGTATTTTGAGAGATAAATTTGGTATACTTTTCCTATTTAAACTTTGTTGGCAATTTTAGCATGCTTTAATGTGTCTTCTAAATCAATTCCCGGTAAAATATTTTTGTGTTCAGCAACAGCCGTTCTCAAATCATCTCTAAACCATAACTATCATAAATTGAACGCCCGTATCAGTTAAATGATTATCAACGAATCACTTTTGAAAATCTTTGTGGGCATTTTTATGGGAATCATAGTCATTGTAACGTAAGATAAAACTTATTATTGATTTACATGCATCAGTTCCAACACGCACTACACTTGTTGAGGGCTCAGTAGTTAATGGCACAGGGTGGTTCCCTAAGTCCGTATTAATCTGCGCTGTCATTAGAAGAGACTCAATGGCTTTCCCATCTTTTAAACTGAGCATTAAAATAGTATTTTGCAGTGTGTGTGTGTGTGTTTTTTCCCGCGCTCGATATTCTCTCATGTATTCTGATGAAGATTTGGTTGTAGCACTTAATAAATTTGCAATATTTTTCTGGGGGTTTTTTTTGTCTCTTTTTCGACTGGACTTTCTGTTAGTTTTTCTTTTTCCTTTCTTTCGCGAAACTCTTCTCCTCTTTGTGCATTTGGTTTAGGCATTCTGACTAGAACTAATATAATAATTCAACAGAAATAAAAGTTAAAAAGGCAAATTAGCCGCCAAAAACATCGTCATGTAGTCAGGGCCATTTTTAACCTCCTCGGTGCCCTAGGCACTTCTAATTGTTGCGCCCCCTCCCACTATTTCCAGAGTAACCCCTTCCCCCTCCTTCAGTTCTTACCTTGCCAGTTTTGGTTCGAAAGGGATTTTCCCTCGACTCTTACTCTTTCCCTTTTCTTTTTCTTCTTAATGAGGAGTCCTTCCATTATTCATCACCTATGGATCCACCGTGTCCCAGAATAGCAACCGGCAGCCTTAAGGAAAGAGAGTTACACGGTTCGTCCACTCTTGTTCATTTCTTACCTTATGCCAGTGGTTCTCAAACTTTCACTACTGGCGACCCAATTTTCAATTATAATTTTTATCGCCCCCCCTAAAAATAATAATGTATTGAATACAATAATAACGCCCTTTAGCGCAAAAGCTACAATACGATCATAATTATAAACCGTACAAATTAACAAGATAAGTATTAAATTTTGTATATGTTACTTTTAAGTAATTTTTTTTTTTTTTACTTTTTAGTTCGAGTCACTATAAAAGTGTGTTTTTTAGTTTGTTTTAAAACTATAATTTATTTTATAGTTATTTTTACTATACACGATAAAAATCACAATTCCAGTGAATAATTTAATTAAGAGAAAATATACTTACCTACTTTCAAGAAATTTTCAATGTTTCTTAGAAAATTTGAGAAAAATCCAATAAAACTAAAGAAAATGTTTCAAATGTGCGCGTCCTTAATAAAGGACATAAATCACAGACACTTTTCGCTAACAACACAGGAACGTTACTTTCCAGCTAAACTGTCATATTTTGCTCACGTTTTTGTAGTTTTGCTGTTTGATGATCTACAAATAGCATTTTGAACTTTTTCTTCTTTGTGTCTTTTTGACAAGGCGAAGTGCTACATTATGGCTTCATAGTTTTCTTCATAGAGATTTTTAGGCAGCATTTGAAAATTTCAAATCAACTCAAACGTTTCATGTCTAACGCTTTTCTAATAGTTACTTTCGCTATCTTGATTAATATGCATTATTTCAGTAGGTTCTTCAATTGCTTGATCAGTTTCAACTTCCTTCAATAGTGATCACAGATGCCCATTTTTTTTTTAATATTCTGCTTATTTACATTTATAAACTATAATAAGTCGTAAAACACAGCAATCAAAACTACAAAATTGTTCATGGGGAAAGTGTTCTAAAAAATAATTCTGTAAAACGTTTTTCATTATGCTTTATATGTTTCAGAATACTCATGCTTATCCATATATCATAAAACTCTTTCACATGGAAAAAGATGAAACAGAAATATATTACATATATTTACCAGCTCCCTAAAAAAAGACGGAGATAACCATACCAGTAACTTCGAAGGTCAGCTAAAGTAATAATAAAAAAATCTCTCATTGTTTGATATTGTTAAAAGAAACGTAAAAAAAAATTTTTTTTTTTCCTCATCGTTCTCATATTGACCGCAAAGCAAACAAAATATTTTTTTAATTTGGTTATAGGATCAAAGACGGCTAATGAGCGTTTGAAGTGGAATTTTTTATTTTTGATGATCACCAGATGATAAAAATAAATTATATTAGTGTAAATGTGTATTTTTTATTACGTCAGAAAGCATTTTGTTTTACTTCATTCCAAAAAATTATTTTTTGAAACCTTTTATTCTCAATATGCTCGCCCCCCCGCAGGGTTACCACGCCCCTCCCCCAGGGGCGCGCCCCACAGTTTAAGAAACACTGCCTTATGCTATCATGGAGCACCCCCCCCCCCATCCTTTTGTAAATAAGAACAATAAATTAATAAAATTGTATGAGACTACAGTATAGAGTATACACTATTGTATTAACTTATTAATTATCAACTTCTTTAAACTTGTTTATATCATTCTCTCTCTCAATATATTAAAGCAGGCGCGTACACATAATTTTTTATGATGGGGTTAGTTATTTATTTAAAAAAAAAGATGACAAGTGCTGAGGCGTAATCTTTATGCTAAAGATTAAAAATCTGCTGGTCTATGAGGAGCGGGAGGGGGAATTGAATATAGATATCCTGCTTAGAATCTAAAGGAATTCATGATACCAGGAAGAGTGTTGTAGATTGCGATAAAGCAGTCCTGAAATTTTTAATATATTTGTGATCCAATTTTCAGTCATAATTTTCATCGCTCCCCCTTCTTACAATAATAATGTATTGAATGCAATCGTAATGTACATTGATGGTAAGACCACAATACAATACGGCTTTAATTATAAAAACCGTACTAAATATCAAGATAAACATTAAGTTTTGTTTATAAGTTTGTACATGACAAGCCCAAGGGAGTCACTATTAATTACTAAACTTATTTTTAATTGAATATTAATAAATTAATTATGAAATACTCTTTGGGCAGTTTTGATACAGTTACAAGTAGTGTGTATTATGTCCAAGAAGTGAGGTCGGCATCGGAAATTCTGCTTTTCTTCTTGCCGCAGCCTTCGCTTACCTCTTCGCCGTGCGTCAACCTGCGAGTTGGCTTTAGCAAGTGTTTGGATTCGAGAGGAGGTCACTTAGCTATACTGACGTTCCTGCCTTTCTACACTTTACTGTGTGCGACTGAGCACACAATTTCTACAATACCTTGACCCATCTGATTACGACCTGGAACGGACTAACGGACATTCTGTTTTTGATTATGGAAGATAAACCTCTGCCAGAGGAAGCTGCCACTTCCAATGACCAAGTACAAAATACCAAATCACCTCCTGTGCCACCCAGTAAACGGCCGACCGAGGAATTTATCACTGACAATGCTGCGGCAATATCCGAGCTTCTCAAACTCCGAGCGGCTTACGCAGCCGGCGCTCGCAAGATCGCCTTTATTCCATCCACCCGAGACGAGTACAGCCACTTCCAAGATGAACTCGAAAGCATTTACAACAAACTTATTGCCGTTAGAGACTCTCTAGATGTCCCGCTTTTTAGTATCCCGCCAAACCAGGCGGCCCCAGACAAAATAGTTGCTAGGGTCACTTCAAAGCGGAAGAAAGCAGCTGCTCCTACCGAAAAAAATACTTCGGACAATACAAGTAATGTATCCAAATCACTTGTCAAGAGGGAAACCCGCAAAAGGGCGACTGTTGACGAGGATGGATTTAGATTACCACCAAAGAAACAAACCGCTAATCCTAATGGTAAGCCTTTTCTTTCCTCCCCTGCCGCCATCTTAACGCATCCAAATAGCTCTGCCCCATCAGCCCCTCCCATAATCCTTTCTAACGCTTATGAGGAGGTAGAGGAGATTGAATTTGATACCGAGCAAGCGGCTGCGGCTACCGCTCCTGGGGTTAAAATCCCGCCATTCTTTATCCAGCCAAATCTGGATTTGACCGACCTTATGGTTTTTGCTCATAGCCTTGCCCCCACGCTTCAAAATAAATCATCAGGGCGTTTCCTGAGAATTACTGTCCAAAGCGAGGAGGAATATAAAAAGCTTGCCACATATTTCAGGCACGAACAAATCGCATTCAAATCTTTCATATTAAAATCGGAAAGACCACTAAAACTTATTTTGAGAGGACTTCCCACTTCCACCGAACTTGAAGCTTGAAAAAAGAAATTGAGTCGGAGGTTTTTAAAATTCACAAAATTTCTCGTTTAACTAAATTCCAAAGCAAAGCCCCCCCAATGCCGCTGATTTACATTCAATTAATTAATGATCTAAATGCCGACTCAAACTGCAATTACGTAGATATGTTCGGTACTCGTGTAGCTTTTGAGCCGTATGAAGGATCCCGTAATAGACGGCCCAACCAGTGTTGGCGTTGTCAGGGATTCTTCCACAGTTCAGAAGTCTGTCACCTCCCAATGAAGTGTCTGAAATGTGCAGGACCCCATCAAGCAAAAGACTGTACTTTGCATTTTGAGGATCCCCTCAAATGCGCAAATTGCGGTGGAGAGCACGCAGCTAATTGGAGGCAATGTCCACGTTTTCCAAAAAGCAAAAAAGGCTCCAAACCATCAAAACAAAGGTGGGAATATTAAAAATAATACGAAGCCCTCCAACAAAAACATTAATCAAATGAATCAAAATACTGCACCGGAGGTGATGCCCTCGTCACAAAATTTGAAACACAATAATCAACTTCGGTCTTTTCAAAGTTACCGTACCACAGACCCTAAACTACCTTACTCCAAAGTTGTCTCGGGACAAATTCCGGCAAACCAACCAAAGAAAAATATAAATAATAATAATGATCAAAATTTTCCGGCTCTATTCTGTTCTGTTTTGGCCATTTCCAATGATACAGGAGTAGACCAAAATTTACTAGCAAAAGCATTTTGGCAGGCTCTCGCTGCCCTAAAAAATCTAAATGATGCTAACAAGAAAGCCTGCGTAATTTTTGAAGCGTACGTAGCAATAGTACAAGGGCGCAATTACGCCCCAATACTCACAGCCTAACATTCAGTTTCAACGTGTGTGGCCGCGGTAGCCGAGTGGTATAGGTATCGGACCGTGGCTTGCTTTGTCACGAGTTCGAACCCTGTACCACTAAAGACCCGCCGTGTAGGGCAGCGATGCACGTTAAATCTGTCGAGAGCTGAAACGTCCTCCCGTTGGTGTGGTGTGGTAGTTAGGAGAGGGGAGTGCCAGCTCAGGTGTCGTCCACGTCACTTGACCATGGTTCAAAATTACGTGGTCCGTCACCAAAAGCCCTCGTGTAGCTGAACAGTGCGACGTTAATATTCAATCAATCAATCAACGTGCAATCTTTGTCGATTTACTTCTGGAATGCGAAAGGACTTCGACCCAAAATTTGTGAAGTCCGTGACTTTGTATCAGAACAAAACCCTGATCTGTTGTTAGTTCAAGAAACGAAACTACAACCCGGTCTAGATCCACTTATTGCGAATTATCGTCTTCATAAAGACGACAGAAATAATTTTCCACGTTCTCGAATAGATGGAGGTACCGCTATTGACTGCAAAAATAATTACGATCATAACAGAGTTCCGTTACCGACTCTGCAGTATATGGATGCAACCGCAATCGAAATTAAATTTAATAATTTCCCCCCTATCCAAATTGTTTCAGCGTACGCTCGAAACACCCCGGAAAATAATAGAAAATTCCCTGATAAAGATTTTCTCAAAATTCTTAATTCTGGTCAAAATATTATCATTGCTAGAGACTTAAATGCCGCACATCGTACGTGGAGTAACGCTAGATCAAATGCATTTGGCTATGCTTTCCGCAAAATTGTTAATAATAAATCGAATGTGAGGATCGTTGCACCGCACCTTCCTACACATATCAACGCTAGCTCTAGACCGGGTGCAAGAGATTCTATTATTGATCTAGCAGTTCTTAAAAATATTTCCTTCAATTATGATATTAGAGTTATAGATGATCTTGAATCAGATCATCCACCGGTCATTCTTACTCTATATACTGGCTCTGCTCTACTCAAAATTCCGTATCAACTCTCCACCAATTGGGAGAACTTCAAATTTCTTTTAAATAACAAACCACTCCCTATCCCTCCTTCCTCCAGCAATGACGACCTCGAAATTGCAATTAGAAGATATCTCTGAAGCTCTCATAGAAGCTTCAAAACCTAAATTTAATCAACCCCCATTAAAATCCCCCTCCGAAACTAAAGCTAGAATTCGCCACAGAAATCGTATTCGGAAATTTTGGCAAAGTACCAGAGATCCTGCAGTGAAATCTGAGTTCCGAACACTCAGTTGTGAGGTTACAAAAGACCACCTCAAAACATCCCCGCCCCCTAAAGGGCGCACTTGGCAGTGTAGCAAATCACCCTCTGGAGAAGGCGGAAGTGATTGCTGACAGCCTTCAAAAGCAGTTCGAGCCCAACACTGAAGCTGAAAATGACCGTTTTACAGCTCGTACACAAAGGAAAATTAAAAGATTTTTGGACGCTCCTACCTGTCTCGACCTGGAAAAAACACCAGGGGAAGTACAGGAGTATATTAAAAAGCTTAAGATCAATAAATCTCCTGGATTGGATTTAATTACAAATCACATCCTTAAAAATCTTCCCCTGAAATTTGTTCTTTTTATTGTCATGCTGTTCAATCTATTGATGGAGAACTGTCATTTCCCTAAGAATTGGAAGACTGCCGTGGTGGACCCCATACTTAAACCCAATTCTGATGATACTCAACCTCAAAATTACCTTCCAATCTCGCTACTCAGTAGCTTGAGCAAAGCGTACGAATTTGTTCTTTTGAATCGCCTTAATCAGCACTGCATAGCCAGGAATATTATTATTCCTGAACAGCATGGCTGTGGCACACAGCCATGCTGTTCCACAGTAACACAGTACACATTCCACAGTAACACATTCCACAGTAACCCAGTTACTAAGATTTACTGAGCTGATTCATCACGGCTTTCAAAATAACCAGGTCACGGGTATGCTTTTTGTGGACATAGCCAAAGCCTTTGACAAAATTTGGCATGACGGCTTGCTATCCAAGATGATGCGACTTGGGTTTTCGGACCAACTCATCAAAATTATACACTCCTACCTAAACTACCGTGAATTTAGGGTAAGAGTTGAAAACAGTCTCTCCACCCCACGTCCAATTCTCAGCGGGGTACCACAAGGATCTTTATTAGGGCCCAAGCTCTTTAATCTATACATCAACGACATTCCCAAGGCTGCCGAAGTCCACTTAGCGATGTACGCGGACGACACTGCCATTTTTACCCAAAACATTTATAACTGCAATATCATTGAGTGGCTACAAAATTATGTCATTCGACTCGAAACCTGGCTTAACGACTGGAAAATAAGGGTTAATGCATCTAAAACTGCATGCCTCCTCTTTACGAGACAGCGGTGCATCAGAAACCTCCCGCATGTCAACATTTTAATCAGCCTGTCCCCTGGGTTACTGAATATAAGTACCTAGGGTTAATACTTGACACTAAATTAAACTTTGCTAAACACATCCGTTCCGCCCACCAAAAGGCGGCTGGAATGAGATGCACTCTAAATCGCTTGATTTCTCCCAAGAGCAAGCTCGCATTAAGGCACAAGGTTCTATTCTATCTAAGGCACAAAGCCATTCTTCGCCCCATCATGCTGTATGCTTCTCCCATATGGGCAGGGGCGGCAGTTACTCACCTGAAAAAATTGCACACTTTTCAAAACATTCAACTGCGTAGAGCAGCAAACGCACCTTGGTTTGTCAGGAACGAAGTCTTGCATAAAGATCTTAATGTTCCGCCGCTTCTTGAATTCATCAAAAAACGATCAGAAAATTTCTTCAACCGGTTACCACAGATTTCAAATGAATCTATCCGGGAAATCCCGGCTTACGACAATTCTATTCCTAGCTCTTCTAAGAGACCTAGAGCAGTTCTTAATCACTCGTATCAACACTTCCTAGCCCTGAAAAGGATGAGAATGTCTTGATACGAATTAAAAAATAATGAGCGTTATTGTTATAGTAGTTTTCTTTTGCAAGACTTCACTCACTCTAATTATCCCCCCTCCCCCCTGCACCATGTAAGTTTTTGATCACGTTTAGTATGGCAACTTCACCCCTCGTGATCTTATTTTAAACTCCTCTACCTGTTCTTACTTTCTTCCAAGTGGTTACTTAAAACTTCCTTTCAATAACCGCACGCAGTTATCTTAGAGGTATCGTGTAACGGACTTAAAAAATATTATTCTCTTAATCCTTGTTATTAAAGAAACCCTTTTCTCTCCTCGTTCCGTCGAGATGCGGCAGACGGTTGAAAGACGGGCTTTGCTGTTATGGAGATGTGACGTCATTTTCTCTTCGTTTTCCTATGAAAGCGAAACAGAAACTAAATCAACTGGGAGAGGTGTTGAATTGGTAGGACTGGAGTGCATGATCTCATGCCGAGATTTTTATCTCCTATCCGACAAGATAGATGGTTGACTTTCACTTGATTAATGCCCGTTTTTGTTTTTTAAAAGTAATTTACAAATTTGAAATAATAATTGCCAGTATAAAAATAATAAGGTGTATAAAGAGGGCATTGCTGGAAGCAGTTGTCTGCGTTTGGCTGTGTGTGTGTGAAAAATATCTCAGGCACCTGTCGATTCACCCTCCGGAGAGGGGTAGAGCCGGCGGCATAGAATCATATGCTCTGGGCGGCTAGGGAAAGGAGAGACCGGCGAACCGGTTCCTTTCCTTCCTTCGTCCGTCCACTTTTTTGGAGTCACGGAAATTAGATTTGACAGGTGCCAGCGAAATGAATCGCTTATACCCAAATTCGCGGAGAGAAAGTATCAAGGAGGATAAATATCTGAATACACTCCCCCGCAGGGGGGGGGAGGATGGAGGAAGAAGCGGCCTAACGAAAACGAAACAAAAAGTACGTCACGAGGGCAGGAATGGAGGAGCGCAAGGAAGGAGGGGCTTAACAGCCCCAAAAACGCGTTCGAGGAGCACCAAAAACGCAGTCGAAATGAAGAAATGCTGCGGGATTTTTTTTTTTTTTTGCAGCTGGGATGAAAAAATGGATGGAGACTGCAAGGCAAAACTTGCAGCCGGAACAGTTGGTTTCGAAGCAGGAGTCAGCTTATTCACCGATCCCAATTCTGATGTAGGCAAATGCATTTAAATGTTGTTTAAGTGTAGCAATTAAGTATTTTTGTTGTAATTACGGCGGCTTTAAGGGCAGATTCCATTTTGTCGTTTTGTAAGCAAAATTTATTTTAGAGTGAGGATACGTGAATAGTGTTTGTGCTTTAATTACTGGGTTGTCGTGATTTTGAATTGAAGTAAAAACATTTCTAGAAGTTCTAGTGATGTAATTATTTATCGGCTCCATGTGTAAGTCGTGATGTATGACACTATTTCTAACGTACCAAGGTGCGTTAGCAATAATTCTAAGAATTTTATTTTGGATTATCTGAATGCGTTTTGTGTGGGTCGGGGCCGCGGCCCCCCAAATGGGGGACCCATACATTATTGTTGGGCGCAAAATTTGCTTGTACAGGATAACTTTATTTTCCAGGGAGAGAGGAGAGCTTCTCCCAATAAGGGAGATAGCTAATGCTATTCTACCCCAGAATTTGTCTGAAAGATAGTCAATATGTTTCTTGTAAGTTAGTCGACTATCGATATATAAGCCCAAGTAACGAACGACCGGGACCCACTGAATGTTGTCATCGAAAAGAGTGAATTCAGTTTGGGGGTCAATGACGCCCCATTTTCTGAAAACAATGGCTCGTGTTTTTTCTACATTAATAGCTATTCTCCAATCTGTCAACCATTTCTCTAGTTTGACGAGGAAGTTCTGCATAGTTTTAATTGTGTACTTGAGATTGACACCCTGGGTGAGCGCTGCCGAGTCATCTGCGAAAAGACATGTACTGATCGTGTGGTGCTCTGGAAAGTCATATGTGAAAATGTTGTAAAGATACGGGGATAGTACCGAACCCTGCGGGGTACCACTTTGACAAAAACCCGTTTCAGAGAATGTGTTATTTACACGAACCCGGAAGGTTCTGTTGTGTAAATAATTGTAAATAATTTTAATTAAGTAAGCAGGGAATTTGAGTTTGATCATTTTGTAAGTGAGGCCATCATGCCACATTTTGTCGAATGCCCTTTTGACATCCAAAACGACACCTACAGTGTATAATTTGCTAGCGAAGCCTTCATTTATAATATTAGTGACACGTATCAATTGGTGCAGCGTAGAATGGCCCTCCCGGAAACCGCATTGTTCCGGGCGAATACAATCTATGGCTTTGCAGTGAGTTTTAATCCTGTTTAAAATTATTCTTTCGAAAATCTTAGCAGTGGTGTTTAATAAAGATATTGGCCTGTAATTTTGACTAAACTTATGATCCTGATTTGGCTTGGGCAACATGACTACATTTGCTATTTTCCACTGTGTAGGAAAGTAGCAGTTAATGAGGCATCTGTTGTAAACTTTAGTTAAATGAGTAATAGCATTAATAGGAAGATATTTTAAAGCTATATTTGGAATCTGATCTGGGCCGGGTGACTTCCTATTAGGTAATTTTTTAATGATGCCTCGTACTTCTAAGGGCGAAAAGGAGGGGAGGTGTAAGTGTATTGAAGTTGTCGAAATAGTGATTCACTAAACTTTCGACTTCTTCAATTTTGTCGTCACTATAAGGTACAGCATTTTCTTGAAAAGTGACTTCCAGTGTGTCTTTGAAAGCCTCCGCTTTTTCGAAATCAGAGAAAGCCATACCACTCGGACCATGGAGAGGTGGTATGACTGTATATTTTTTAGTAATTCTTTTATGCAAATTATAAAGAGAATTATCTTCAACATTTAACGAGGAAAGAAGGTTTTTCCAGGTCCTGTTTTTATGTTCGTTGATTTCGTTCCTAATCTGCCTAACGAGAGCATTCACTTCCCTTTTATAAAGGGGGTATCTTGTGTTGTCCCAAAGTTTGCGGAATCTGTTTTTAGTTTTAATGAGCTCTCTAATATTAATAGGAAGGCGGAGGTGTGAAGTTTTTGAAATTCTAGTGGATGTGGAAGTATTAATAGCATCTGAGACCATGTTGCTGAAATTTTGAACGGCCTGGTCCAAATTATCTATCGTAGGATTTCCTGGCATGTTGTAGTGGAGAATTTCTTGAAACTTAATCCAGTTAGTAGTTTTAAGAGTTTGAAGTAAAGGTGGTAATTGACAGTTAGTTACGAAATCGAAAATAACTGGATTGTGATCACTGCTAAGTTCATTTACAGTAAAAACATTAGAGTGTGAGAAATTAGCTGCAAAGCCGATGTCAATAACAGTGTTTGGAGCGTTGTGGTTGAAATGTGTTGGAGTGTCTGGAGCGATAATATCAATAGCTGAGGCAACAGCCCAATTTCTAAGAATATTACCATTGGCATTGCTTCTCCCTGGGTTCCAACTCGAATGTTTTGCGTTAAAATCTCCAAAGAGATGTTCTATTATTATGTGCGAGAATAGCATCGAGTTCCGTAACATTAATGGAGCCGTGTGGATGTCTATAGATACACGCCATAGTGATTTTGGTGTTGTTACCTAATTGAATAATTACCGTTGTATTTTCAAACGTGTTTGAAGTACTAATGATGGCGTGGTGCTTGATGCAATTTTTTACAAAAATGGCAGTGCCCCCGCCTCTGTGTGTGAGCCTATCACTTCTGTGACAAGTGTAATTTGGAATGCTAATTCGGTCCGGAGGACGAAGATGTGTTTCTTGGATCCCGATTAAGTTGGGGTTATGAAAAATGATGCTTTCTTTGAGTTCTAAATTCTTTTTAATACCATTGGCATTCCAACTGAAAACTCTAAGAGTGCTACTATTAAACGCGCTGAATTTTTTATTTTTTATTATTTTGTTGAAGGAAAGCTATCATAGTTCCCCACTGTTGCATCATTTGACCCATGTGTTCCATGATCGAGTTGGCGTCAAATGTGTTGGTTTTTGAGATGTTCTGAGCCGTTACTGAAGCGTAAGACGGCTTCTGCTGGCGTGGTGTGGACTTTTGAGCGCGCTCCTTGGCCTTCTCCGTCCAGATGTTTTTATTTGGTTGTTTCTTTTGTTGTTTCCTGTTTGCGGGGTTACTGGGGCATCCTGAAAAATTGGCTGGATGAGTTTTTTTTTTTTGGAGTCACCGCAAGAGCGGCCGTAATTGAGGATCTTAGTGTAACTTACGCTCGACCAATCGGGAGGCAGCTACTGTGAAGGGGGTGGAATCGATTGAAAAGTTAGTCAGAAATCAGGGGTGGGAGAACAAGTCTCCCTGTTAGGAAAATGTTAGAGTAAGATATTTCGGGGCCTATTAAAGCTTGGATTTGGAGTATAAATTTCAATTTTACGTAGAGTTCTATTGTCAGTATTTTCAATGTTAGTAAAGAATTTAGTGGCTATTTTCTTAATAGTCTCCCGCACGGTTTTGAGATTCAACGCGAATCGAAGATCCTCGTTTCTCACAAACCATGGGGAGTTTGTTAGTTTTCTAATAATTACGTTTTGAGAGGTTTCTAGTCTGTCAATATTTGATTTAGTAGCATGCCTCCAGACGGGAGAAGCGTAAAGGAGTACTGGTTTGAGTATGGAAGTATAGATAAGCAACCTATTTTTAATTGTCAACGGAGAATTCCGAGTGAAATAAGGGTAATAAAGACAAGCTAAAGCTCGGAATTTATTATTAATTTTAATGATGTGATCCTATAAAGGAAAGGTGTTCGTCCAAAGTGACACCTAGATAGTTTACGGATTTTGACCAGGGAACCGGGCGATTCTTACGTGTATGGGCGGTGGTTTGCGAGTACCGTGCCCAACAGAGAAGAAGACTGCTTCAGTTTTTTCAGGATTAATGAAAATTTTCCATTTTTTGTACCAGTCCTCTAGCTCTGCTAGGTGCCTGTGGAGAAAGTGAGTGATGCAATTTTTGTCTGTGCTTTGCGTGAGGATCGCAGTGTCGTCCGCGTAAAGGCAGACGGTCGCGTGTCGTGTTTTTGGTATGTCGTTTATGTAAATGTTGAATAAGGTGGGGGAGAGGAGTGCGCCCTGCGGCGCCCCCGCCCTTATTCGCTTTGTCGAGGAGTGTGTGTCATTGACTCTGACGGCAAAGGACCTGTTAGTTAGGAAGGATTTGATGATCAGGATTAGTTGGGGAGGAGCGTTAATTTTAATGAGCTTATAGAGTAAGCCCGTATGCCATACACGATCGAAGGCCTTCTGGATGTCCAGAAAAACGGCCCCGGTGTATTTTTTCTCTTTGAATCCAGACTTGGCATATTCAACTACCCGGCGTAACTGGTGCGATGTGGATAGTTGAGGCCTGAATTCGTGCTGTTGTTAGTATTTTGTTAGTTTTCAGGTGGTTATTAAGTCGAGAGGATTAATCTCTCTGCAAGCTTGGAAAGCACAGGTAGCAAGCTGATCGGTCTATAACTGTCAGCAGCTCTACGGGGTTTTCCAGGTTTTAGTATAGGAATAACTGAAGCATGTTTCCAGGAGTCTGGAGTCGCCAAAAGCCCTCGTGTAGCTGAACAGTGCGACGTTAATATTAAATCAATCAACCAGGAGTCTGGAAAATGTCCAGTGATGAAAATATTAGAAATTGTATTGGTTATTTGAAAAATCACCGGAAGGGTGAGATTTCGAAGAATCTTGTTAGTAATTCCTTCCCGCTCAGCGTTGTTGCGCTGCATTTAATGTGGACTGCTTTCTAATTTTTATGTAACTTCAACAAATTGTTCTCTATTAAATTTATTCTGATGAGCGGATAATAGAGTTTTCTCTAAGGTTCCACGTAAATATATAACCGTTACCGTTACCGTGTGTATTATGTGAACTTCATTTTTTCTAAAATAAGAATGTATTTTACTTTGTAATTCTTTTAAATTGTAAATTATTTTATTAAATTGATAATTATTTTAAATCTTGTTCGAGCATGCGCAGTGGGCGCCACGCGGCGGTGATTAAGTGTATTAAGCGAAACGCGAATTAAGAGTTTTCAGAGTGTGTGTGGGAGATTAGACGAGCGAGACCGCGGAATTACGGTGCCCATCGCAAGCGTTCCGACATACTCCCTGAGCAACCGAGTGTGAAAATAAAAGAGTTGTGTCAACATCCTCGTCTGGTTTCCTGAGGCAAAAATACATAGGGACCACTTCCCCAAAATAGTCCGTCCAGCCGAGCCGGAGAAGTGAGCCATTCAAGGTGACGTGAGTAGTGGTCTTTTTGTGTTTTTATTATTATAAATTGAGGACTAAATTTATTTTAGAAAAATGTTTAAGAACTGCCGTAAGGAAGATCTTCGGATTGTAGCTCTTGAACTTGGCGAGACTGTTGCTGAAAAAGTAACTATCGTTGAGTTAACTGAAATTATTAAAGAAAATAAATATTTTAAAGAGGATGTTGAATTTGTTAAAGAATTAATTCAATATACGATCGAGGACCGTAAGCGAATGTAAATAGTGGAAGATCGTAAAAAAGAAGCCGAAAATAGGTTACGAGAAAAGGAGCTTGAGCTTGAACTAGCCCGTTTAAATGTTAGAGTTAATTCAGATAACGAGAGAACAGGTGAGGGTTGTAACACGCTGGATGCGTTGGTGAAAAGTGTTTGAATCCTAACGGTGAAGGTGCTTAATAGACCTGAAGGTTGGGCATTCTTTTTCGCTTCGTTAGAAAGAGCCTTTGTATCAAAAAATGTGCCCGAGAAATTCAAGTCGGAGATTTTATTAAATTTGTTGGGAGAAAAAGCTTCAAATGTGTTAACATATGTTAAAGATGACGAGCTTAACAATTATGAACAACTAAAACCAATAATACTAAGAGAATATGAGCCAAGTGCAAATCAATTCCTTGAACAATTTAAAAAAGCTACGCGTCATCCAAATGAAACATATATTCAATATACTTCTTGCTTAATTACAAATTGGCAGTATTACTTAAAATTAAGGAAGGTCTCGGATTTTGACAACTTAAACGATCTTATTGTGTCCGACAAAATTTTCAGTTCGCTTGAAAAAGAGGTAGCGTCATAAATTTCCGTTCGAGCAGGAAATGATTGGTTTCGCCCACTAGAGCTTGCCAAAGAGATAGACTTATATAACACTTCTCGGGGAAAGAGCTTAAAAACTTTGCCTAATGTCCTTACTAGAAATAATCCAGTGAAAAACGCGTCAAGAGTATTTTTGAGTGAGATTAAAGATTCTAAATGTATTTGTTGCGCTGAATCGCATCCATTATATAAGTGTGCAGTGTATTTAAAACTCCCCATAAATAAGAGAATTGATCTGATTAAAACTAATAACCTTTGCTTTAATTGCCTTTCTACATCTCATAGAGCGAAAGACTGTAAATCGAGATTTGTTTGTTCTGAGTGTCAAAAGAGACATCATAAAACGATACATTATACAGCCCAAAATCAGGAAGTAACGAATTCCACCTTTGAACCTCTTAACACATCAGCGCCAGTCTTCGAGTCGCGAGTAGAAATGCACAACTAATTAACCGCAACGAGTATAAACAGAAAAAATGTGTTTTGCTAAGCTCAGCAATTTGTTATATAAAATGTGAAAATGGTTTATTCCCAGTAAAAGCAATTCTAAACAGTAGAAGTACCTCGAACTTTTTAAAGAGGAGCTTATGCGATTTAATTGGATTGAAAAAAATACAAGACTAATGTTTCGATTTCGGGACTAAACAAAACAGTAATTCCAATAGACTCGCGTGTTTCAGTATCCATTAGCAATAAAGAAGGGAGTTACATTAAAACATTAGACTTTTTTTTGGTACCAGCAATAATGGAAGATCTTGTTCCAACAACGAAAATAGATTTTAATCTGAGTAATATTCCCAATCTTAAATTAGCTGACAAAAATTTCAATATTCCAGAGCGCGTGCAAATGCTATTGGGTGCAGAAGTATTTTATGAATTAATGTTTCCTGGACATTTCAAGCTGGAGGGTTCAAATGTTATTTTTCAAAATACTGTTTTCAGATTTGTCGTTTTCGGATCTACTTCTTCAGACGCGAAGGGAAAAGAACATTGTGGGTTTATTCAGGCTGCGGATAATCTAGAGCATTCAATTAAGAAGTTTTGGGAAATCGAAAATGTAGAAACCGATTCTGTTAAAACCAGTGAATTAGATATTTGCGAAAACCATTTTAAAAACACTCATTCGAGAGATGACCAGGGAAGATATACGGTGGCGATGCCATTAAAAGAAGATCCTTCATGTCTTGGTGAATCCAGACAAACCGCGATTCAGAGATTAAACTCCTTGTGGAAACGACTAAGTAGAGATAAAGAATATTTGTCCCTGTATGAGAAATTTTTACAGGGATATGAGGATTTGGGCCACATGAGGGAAATCAAGGCGGATGGATCTGGAGTTGCATTTTACATGCCACACCATGGTGTTTATCGCCCCGAAAAGTCTACAACTAAGCTGAGAACTGTTTTTAATGCATCAAGTCCTTCAACGAGTGGGAAATCTCTAAATTCAATTCAATTTAATGGCGGACTGGTCCAAGAAGACCTCTTTTCCATTATGGTTCGCTTCCGAAAGCACAAGTATGCCTTTACTACGGATATAGAGAAAATGTTTCGCATGATAAACATACATCCGGAGCAAACGTGCTTGCAAAGAATTCTGTGGAAAAAGGGCATAGAAGAGCCAATAAAAACGTACGAGTTGACTACAGTCACCCACGGCACAGTTAGCGCACCTTATCTAGCCACGAGAACTTTGAAGCAGTTAGCGATGGATGAAGCTAATAATTTTCCTTTGGCAGCTCCAGTGGTGATGAGTGACTGCTACATGAAAAAGACATACTATCGGGATCCGAGAGTATAAAAGAGGTAATCGAATTGCAGCATCAATTAATAGAAATGTTCAAGACCGCAGGGATGCATCTTCGTAAGTGGTGTGGAAATTTACCCGAGATAACTTCCAATCTACAGGAGTATGTTTTCTTGGAGTCTGATGAGACTAAAGCGCTAGGAATAATTTGGGAATCCTAAGTTAGACTGTTTCCTTTTCAGAATAGAGCAACAAAGGTTAACGTCATTCACCAAAAGAATGGTTTTGTCTTCTATTGCAAGAATCTTTGACCTTTTGGGTCTCCTCGGACCAATCATAACTTGGGCAAAGATATTTATGCAAAGATTGTGGTTGCTGGAATTGGGATGGAGTGATGAACTTCCTTTTAAAGAAGAAAAGGAGTGGCGTCGATTTATGGACTCTTTAGAAGCCGTGAATAACATCTCTATTGACAGATGTATTGTGATTCACAGAGTGGAGAGCATTGAGTTGTATGCATTTAGCGACGCATCGGAAAAGACGTATGGTTCATCCATTTATCTCAAGTCTTTATCTGCCCTTGGAGAAGTTAAAGTGTCTCGAAACGAGTAAAAGCCGAGTGTCACCTCTAAAGCAGATTTCCATTCCAAGACTTGAACTGTGTGGGGCAGTTCTTGCCGCTAAATTGATGAAGAAGGTGAAGGAGGCATTGAATCTTCAGATTACAGCTGTGCATTTTTGGTCGGATTCGACTATTGTGATTTCATGGATACATCGAGAATCAAGAGAATTGAAGACGTTCGTGGCTAATCGAGTGTCTAAGATTCATCAACTAAGTTCCCGTGACCAGTGGCATCACATTGCATCAGAACAGAATCCTGCAGATGTGTTATCTAGAGGACTACTTCCTGAGGAGCTTCGTGACGACTCTCTATGGTGGCATGGTCCTGAGCTTCTTCTACAGAGAACTTATTCAACTACTGTCATTGCGGAACCAACCCAGAGAGATGACTTTGGCTGAGAACTAAGGGTGTCTGAGAGAGCTCTGGAGACTTCATTGCTAAGTTCCAAGAACTTTGACTTTTTGAACCATCTTATGGACTTATCTAATAATTATTTTAAAATAATACCTATTGTTTCTTATATTTATAGATTTATTGACAATTGCAGATCCAAAGTGAAAAAGAGGGGACCTTTAACTACGAGTGAGGTAAATGATGCAGAAACCTGGCTTATTAAACAGGAACAGAGTGGCATTAACTTAAGTGACCCGTCAGGTAATCTTAAATCTTTGAATATATTCCAGGATGATAAAGGAGTCCTGAGAGCTGGTGGAAGGCTGGAAAAAGCTTCTATACCCTCCAGCCAAAAGCATCCAGCTATACTGGCTAAATATTCTAAATTGAGTAAAATATATTTCATAACTTTGCATAAGAAATTATTTCATGTTGGTCCACAAGGACTGCTGATTGCTGTAAGATTGAGATTTTGGGCTTTAGGAGGTAGAAACCTAGCTAGGAAAACGGTTCATACTTGTGTGGTGTGTTTTAAGTGTAAACCAGTGTTTCTCAAACTGTGGGGCGCGCCCCCCTGGGGGACGCGATAAACGTACAAGGGGGGCGTGAGCATATCGAAAAAAAAGATTTTAAAAAATTTATTTACTGGAATGAAGTAAAACAAAATACTTTCTGACATAATAAAAAAATACACATTTACACTGATATAATTTATATATCTGCGATATTACGTCATAAAAAATTAAAGCTACTTCTTTTCAAACCAAAATGAGAAAAACAAAACCCAGACCCATAATCGAAAAAAAATTTTAGGAAGGTAAAAAATTCATCACTGTTATATATTTGTCATCAGATGTAGGCATCAGAATGTAGCTGCTGCGGTTTGACCTTCGAACTTACTTGTACGTTTAGTTACGTTCCTGCTCTTATGTATTCGTTTTTCATTTAGGGAAGTTGCAAATAAACTATTTCTCTGCTGCGATTTTTTCCTTGTAAAATATTTTTATGATTTTTGGAAAAGCACAGAGAGCTAACTAGCTCTTTGAAGGATTACTTGGCCAAGATTTATTTCTATGAGTTATTCCCAAACATATAAAAAAGCGTAATGAAAAAAACGTTTTACATAATTTTTTTTGAACATCCATATTGTAATAAATACACTTTTATTCCGGAGCTGTCACGCCGAGCACAGAGTACACGAAATCGGTAATTCTGGCAAAACTGTTTAATTGTTACCAATGGCTCTGACACACTATCCTCCTGTTTGACAGTCTTAACGTGTGAACTAAAATATATTTGTCACATATCTCCCCCTCTTTTTTTGGGAGTGACAAACGTTTTTTTACAATCTTAAGGTACTTGTTTTGACTGAGTTCCCAGTGTGATAACTTCTTTTCCGAAATATTTCCTGTTTTCTTGAAAGTAGGTGAGTATATTTTCTCTTAATTAAATTATTCACTGGAATTACGATTTTTATTGTGTACTATAAAAATAATTTTAAAAAAAAGAGATTGGGGTGGCTCAATAACCCCACTCGACCATTAGTATCGAGTGCGTGCCTGCTCCAGGTTTAAAACATGTTGAAGTCTTTTCACTTTAAATATTAAAAATAATACAATTATTTTTCATCGGAATTTATATTATTGTTCATTATTCAACATCAATTCTAAATGCTAATTCTGTGAGGCTTAAAATTACAGTTCACTGAAAACTAATTATAATTTGAGCAATGATTTTAAAAAAATCATTTTACATTTTTGTAAACATTGTTGCGCACTTGGCTTTACTCTCCTTAAAATTCAGCGATTATATCAATAATGTTTTATTTTCTTATAAATGAACTCGTGCAGATAGCGGGTACTTCAGCCGGTATACTTTTAATGTATCAGTGCTGCACAGAGTATTTTATAACTAATTAATTAATGCTAAGTTAAGAACAAGTTTTTTAAGTATTAGCGACTTCCATGGGCTTGTCTTACAGAGCAAATTTTTCAAAGGAATGCTTATATATGATTAGACATTGACCCACTGAGTTCTTTCTAAAAAAAAAGCTAATATCTATATTTTGCCTTCTAAGCAGCAGCCGCATTTTGCAATATGCTCCAATTTAAAAATTAGAGAAAGGAAAAATAACATAATAATTATCCTATTACTTAATATTTTTTTGCTTAAAAGCAACGTATACAAAATTTAATACTTATGTCATGAATTTGTACGGTATATAATTAATATTATTGCTTTAGCGTAAAAAAAAGTGCATTATTATTGCATTCAGTACATTATTAATGTATAAGGGGGCGCGATAAAAATTGTGATTGATAAGGGGGGCGCCAGTTTTGAAAGTTTGAGAAGCACTGGTGTAAACCAATTCCCTCTTCTCAAATAATGGGCAATCTTCCATATGAAAGAGTAAATATGGCCCCTCCATTCAGTATAACTGGACTAGATTTGGGAGGTCCATGTTTTGTAACTTACGAGCACCAGAGAAAGGGCGCTTTGAATAAAATTTATGTTTGTGTTTGCATTTGCTTTGTGACTCGTGCCATCCACCTAGAAATTCTTTCCGATTTGACTTCGGATGCAATAATTGCGACCCTTAAGAGATTCATGTCTAGGCGAGGAAAATGTTCCAAAATTTTTACGGATAATGCAACAAATTTAACTAAAGGCATTTTATAAGACCCTTGACTTTCCAGATCAAAATATGGCGGCATATTTCACTGAGGAAGGTATTGAATGGAATTTTATTCCACCAAAGGCCCCACATATATAAGGTATTTGGGAGCCGGGCATAAAGTCAGTGAAATATCACCTCAAGCGAGCACTGGGAAGATCCCGACTCACACACGAGGAGATTGAAACAGTGATTATCCAGGTAGAAGGAATTTTAAATTCCAGACCCCTTTTTTTTACACCAATATCCAATGATTTTGATAACTTTGAGATATTAACGCCTGCACATTTCTTGATTGGTAGATCAATTAATTCTATTCTTGAGCGCGCGCGCGCGCGCATAGTAATTAATATTAATGACAATAGATTAAGCCGTTGGCAGAAAACAACAAAGGTAATTCAGGTAGTTTGGAAAAAATGGAGTACCGATTATCTGAATACTCTCCAACAGAGAGGAAAGTGGAGGATCGAGAAGGATAATGTAATGTGTGATACAATGGTAATTGTAAAGGAGGATTTTGCACCAGTTTCCAACTGGCTTTTAGGGCGCGTCGTTGAGGTCTATCATGGTTCTGATGGCAAAGTGAGAACAGTCAGAATTAAAACAAAGACAGGAGAATTTAGGAGGCCTATAGCTAAGATTTGTATTCTCTACCTATAGATGTAAATAGTTAAGGTCAATTTCCCCTTAAGAAATTATGTGTTTATCTTTAAATTGTGCTATTGTAATTTTAACTTTTTTTTACTGAAAATTTATTGTACCTTATATATATATAATAATTTTGAAAACAATTGTGTAATTTTTGTGAAACTTGTTGTGAATTGTGAAACTGTATTGCTATTGTTGAATATTAATATTGCAAGGTCGGGGGTATGTTCGAGCATGCGCAGTGGGCACCGCGCGGCGGTGATTAAGTGTATTAAGCGAAACGCGAATTAAGAGTTTTCAGAGTGTGTGTGGGAGATCAGACGAGCGAGAGCGCGGAATTACGGTGCCATCGCAAGCGTTCCCCCCGACATACTCCCTGAGCAACCGAGTGTGAAAATAAAAGAGTTGTGTCAACATCCTCGTCTGGTTTCCTGAGACAAAAACACATAGGGACCACTTCCCCAACAAATCTTTTATTTTCGATTTTTCACGATATGCTCGCGCCCCTCCACCCAAGTAAGGTTATCACACACTCCTGGGGGTGCGCACTCCACAGTTTAAGAAACTCTGCGGTAATAGTTTTATTTCGAGTTTTGAGAACAATTTAACAACGGTATAAATGAAACAAAATATGATTTGAGGAAGAAAAGCCAAGCGATTTACATAATTTGGCCAATAGCGAAATGAAAAATTGATAATTTAGATATAAAAATGAAAGAGGCTTTAATTGGCTTTTTAATAAATTTGTACGTTCTCTGTAATTTTAATTTTTTTCTCTTTTTTTCACCCTCCAGCTTTTTGCGCCCTAGGCGTGTGCCTAAGCGGAAAAGCGGGCCTGCATGTAGCAAACAATCTAAGAAAATATTTTAAAAAAGCACGGTTTTGCTGCGAGAGCTATTTTGTCTACACCGTAATGTCACTGCATCCCATACAACCATTGATAGATGTTCCCGGGTCTGTGGGAAAAGGACTCCCAATAGGAAGGTGGGCAAGTTGACCAATCGGATAAGTGAGCAATCTTTTTCACGGATATGACGCAAGTCACGGGATTCCCCCCGCTTCCCCTTTTCCTCCCAACTCGCAATCCTGTCATTATGGTGACGATTCGGGGTAAGGGGGGGGGAGACTACTTCCGTTCGCTTTTTCACTGTTACGCAAAACTGGGCAAATTTCTCATTTACTCTCGAGCGCAAAAAAGTTTCACTTCAAACAGGGAAAAAATACAAACTAGGCGAAATAAATTCATTGCTACGTTGGAAATTTTCTTTTTTTAGGAATAGAAAAACGGATGAAAAAAACTTTAGATGTGTTGGCAAAACGGAAAACCGAAATTTATACATTTGATGGTAGTACGACAGAAAAGAAATAATTGTGTAGCGATGGCAAAATGGAAGTAAGAAATTTAAAGCGAAATAAAAAGGAAAACGGAAGTAAAAAATAGAAATAATTTTAAAAATAAAACGAAAAACAATTTTTGGTCACTTGATGGCAAAAATAAAAAATAAGAACATAAAGAGAATAACATTAAGTAAGAATACGTAATTTTTCCTTAAAAAAATCACTAATGATAAAGTTATGTTTTAATATAAAACATTTATGCTTCATAATAATTAATACTTTTTAATTATTATTCATTAAAACTTAGTTTAACTTTAAAAAACTTTTGTCTTTTTAAAATTTTTGTTGAAAGAAAAGACATTCATATCATCTTATGCTCTTTTATCTGTGTATTTATTATATTTGTTCTGGATTTTTAATTCATTAGTACATTATTAAAACTGCCGAAAAGTTGTGTGTATTCAATAACAATTTTTTTCATTAGTATATACGTTAGGACTAGGAATATTATTTTATAAGTGTTACTTTTAACTATAAAACTTTTAAAAAATTTTCTGTTCTTCAAAAAGAAGGATTTTTTTCATCAAACGTTTCCGAAATAAAGTTATTTTTTTATACTTGTTTTTGAAGCTAGCCTTTTGTGATTTTGGCAGAAGGTAAGATTATTAATTAAAGTGGATTATCGATGAAAGGTAATATGTAGATTTTTATAAATTTAAATGAAAATTTATTCAGTAAATTACATTAGAAGATTTTGAAGCGTATCCTTCTTTCTCATTTACGTATATTTTATTTGCATTAATTAAATATTCAGAAAGTTCTCTTACAATCTACGTATATTTTCGCGTAGAAGCCGAAAGTTTTTTAACTTTTTTTTTACTGTTAAATTAAGGGCTTATATAGAAATCCGCTAATCTGGGTATAAAAGTAGTTTAAGAAAAAAGGATTTTTTTAACATTTTCAATTAACCATGCAAAACTATTTTTTTCATTTAACTTTTTGGGTGTCTTAAAGGAAACTTTTATTTAAAAAGAGAAGAAAGTCACATAAACCCTCGAAGTCAGTATCTGAATTCAAATTTCCGAACAGTTCTTGAATCATGGTTATGATTTATAAACATTTTATATAAGTATAGTTTCCTTTATTTAAGATTTTTTTAAACTCGTTCTTCGAAGAAAAATATAGTATGCCAAACAGTTTGATATTGTCACATAATTGCTTTTTTCCATATTTTATTAGTAACTATCTAATATAGTTTCGCATAGAGGAAAGTTACGTCTTGTATAACGTACTTGTAAATACAATGAAAACGTCAAGTAAAAATGCATTACTTAATTCAAAATGAATGTTCATTGTAGTTAGCTAACGTGTTTAAATTTACTTTTAAATTAAAGTGTGAAAATGGGAAATCAAAAGCTAAGGGGGAAAAAAATCAAGCAAGTTATGGAAATTGTATTTTTACCGCATCAATTCACTCGTCCAGTTTTACTGGAGACAATTCAAATCGTTTAATGAATAATTAATACACATAAAGTTAACAAACATAATATGAATAGATCTACTATAATAAAATAGTTTTAATAAAAATTCAAGTGTTACAACTTCTATTTTAAATGTTTCCTTCTAACTCTTGCGTCCAATAAACTTTTTAGCTTCGGATACCGCTGTGTTATCGTTACTTACAGTTATAAATTTTTCCAGTTTAGGTGTGGATCCTCGGGAGTTCTCCGAGTCAAATACGAGGGGTGATTGATAAGTAAGGTCTCCAATAGTATAAAATAAGTTTCCTACAAGGTAAAAGATAATAACAGAGTTATCAGAATGAAGGAAATTTATTACTTTTACATATTGTAAACTAAGTTCACAACATAGTCACCCCTAACTACACATTTGTTCAATCGTTCTATCCATTTCTTCAATCCATCCATGAAGAAAGATTCTGGTTGGTTGCGTATTCATTTGCGCACGGCGACCTGAACTTCGGCATTCGTTGACCTTTCGACGTCTTCTTCAATTTTGGGAACAACGAAAAGTCCGACAGTGCCAAATCTAGGCTGTAAAGAGGTTGTGGAACTACTTTGAATTTCAGTTTTCCTATGACGTCTTATGTTTGTGCACTACAATGCAGTCTTGCATTATTATCATGATGGAAAAGAAAGACGTTTCTTTCCGGATTCTGCGGAAACGTTGCTTGAGTGATCGTAATGTTTCACAGTACCTGTCGGAATTCACCGTCAATCCTTTAGTCAGAAATTCCGAATAGAGCACCCCAAAAGATGGTGAGCATGACTTTTGTTGCTGACGTTACAGTTTTGAATTTCTTGACACTCGGAGAACCAGGATGACGATATTCTATATGGATTGCCTGTTGTTTTTGGAGTCATAATGAATCCAGAATTCATCTCCAGTGCCAAATTCTTAAAGAAATCATCTCTTTCGAGACGATATCGGTTTAGAAATTATTGGGCAACAGTTTTCCTCTGTTCCTACATGGGGTTAGTCCAGTGCTTCTCTCAAAGTTGGAGTATTCGCGACCCAATATTCAATCATAATTTTCATCGCGCCCCCCTCTCATACAATAACGATGTATTGAATTGAGAATAATACTATACTTTGACTCTAAGACTACAATACGTCTTTAACCTCTTAATCACACCAACATAGATAAACGTCTCGCTAAGACAAAACGTTTATCAACGACGTAAATAAACGCATATATCGTCCCGGACGTCTATATACATCTTTTCGGAGTACAATCTTTTGTGTGCACTGCTATCCATAAAATTATTCTGAAGGCTTGGGAATGCAATATAAGGTCCTTGGCATTGTTCGCGAAGAATTTACTTACTTCAGAAAAACGGTTAGCATTGGAAAGCGAATCGCGTAACTTTTAATCGGCAGTTAAGGGATTCATTATAAACCGTACAAATAATCAAGATAAGTGTTATTTTTTGTTTTTAATAATATATATGAAAAACCCATGGGGTCACTGGTATTGAATAAACTTGTTCTTTATTTAGTATTGTTAAATTAATTATGAAATTCATTGTACAGCACTGATACATGTATAAGTGTAATATATCCTTGTAAATGTGTATTTTATTCTGTCAGAAAGTATTTTATTTATTTACATTCAGTAAATTAATAATTTTTTTAAACAATCTTTTGTTTTCAACTTTTCAATATGCTCGCGTCCCCCTCGTAGATTTGTCACGCCCTCCAAGGGGGGCGCGCCCCACAGTTTGAGAAACGCTGGGTCAGTCAGTTGTCTCGGGACCCACCTGGAACAAAATTTTACGTAGTAAAGCGTTTCACTCATATGCTGCACTCTTTCTTGACTAATACACAGCTGTAGAGCAATGTCTCTCTGCTTAATTCGGTGACTTCCCTGGATTATGGCATTCCTCCTGCTTTTGTTCTCGTCACAAGTCGAAGAAATGGGTTGTCCTGGTCATTGCTCATCAAAGATATTCATTTCACCTGCTCAACAGCTTTTGACAGGCCGGGCCCACTTACGAACATTTCTAACATCCACACAACCATCACCGTATACTACTTTCATACGCCTATGAATTTCGATTGGAGAGCAACCTTCTTGTGTCAAACGCTGTATCACCGATCGCTGCTTTATATGACCATCAATCGGAGTGGTCATTACGCTTACTGTCATCTCCGTTTACGAGCTTTCAACACTGAACTGAAACTACGCAGAAATGTACTACACTATATCGACTACCGAACGCATGCGCAATCAATGGCGCAACGGAGAACATTTGGGCCCCTTCCGAAAAGTCAGATTTTGGGCCCCCAAGTTGGATTTTACAAAAGGTAGGTACTTGGCAGCAGTCAGGCTTTGGGCCCCCCGCAATGCGGGGGTGTACGTTACGCCACTGTGCGCAATCATATCTACTTTCCCACTACTCGCAGCATCTTTCGATAGGAGATTACTTATCAATCACCCCTCGTAACAATACTACCATAATTGAGAATTAGTTTAAAGATTGTTGCAATTTAAAGATCTACAATAATAATGCTTAAGATAAAATGTTCTTTTCTTCATATTGACAATAATAGGAATATTATCAAGGTTACATGTGCACAAGAATACATTATTTTAGTTTTTTATCATGTTGGGAGCTCCCTCAATCGCGGAGCCCCGGTGCATAAGATCCGCCTCTCCCCTCCCCCGATAGCCGACGTTGTATATGCATATAGAATAGCGTAGCGTGTATGGATCAGTTGTATAAAATAACTAATAATTATATTTTTTCTCTCACAATAATAAAGCTTTATATATCTCTTATGCATCTGCATTAATGACAAAAAGTATATTGACATTGGGTAAAAGGAAGGCTATATGAAGAAATTTTTGGCACAGCATAAAAAAATATATTATTTAAGCTTATCCCAAAACTTAACTTATATTTTGAATATACATGAACAGCTTATCCTTCCTGTTTTTGCACAAATGAAATTTTAAATAGACTTTAAAATGCTCAAGCATTTATGATGAAGTTTGAACATAATTAGACAAATAAAATTATTTCCAATTTACAAACTGCTATTTGTAAAAAATGCACACACAACATCATGAAGAAATTATCAGAATTGAATGAAATTTAATGCACAAATGACTTGTATTAGTACAAATAAATGGCGAAATTTTCAAAGCAAAAAAAAAAAAAAAAAAAAAAAAAAAAACAATATTAAGTGTCCGAAATCAGTATTTGGTGTAACCACCACGCGCTGCAATAAGTGCTGCTACACGCATGGAGTCAAACAGATTTTGAATGTCTGCTTGTGGAAGAGAATTCCATATTGCTTGTATGCGCAGCAAAAGTTAACCTTTTGAAGCTTCAGGACGTGGATCACGCGAGCCAGACGCCGATCAACCAAATACGACACGTGCCCAGTAGGCGACATATCCGGCGAATAAGCAAGACAAAGAAGAAGTTGCATGAATTGGGTTGAACAGAAGTCTTGAACAGTCTTTGCAACACGTGGACGTGCATTATCCTGCTGAAAGATAGCTCCAGGGATACCTTAAAGGAAGGGAACGACTTCGGGCTGTAACACTTCACGGACGTACCTATTGCTATTGAGATTACCCTCAATTCGTAGCAAATTGGTTCGTCCATGATATGAAATCCCACCCCAAACCACAACCCCGGGTGTTAGGCCACTACACTGCGAAAAACCGGTATTCAGAACGGAGTACAAAATACTCACTTTTGAATACGTCACATACTCAAAATAGCTCCGATGCAAACATACTCAAATTTGAGAAAAGCGCATTCTCATCTTTGGCAACGGCTACGTACTCAAAATTGTAAACATCGCATACTCATTTTTGAACCTGTTACTGGATCAAATTTGAGAATATAACAGCTAGATGAGTGTGTAATGCACTTTTTTTATGAGTATTTATGGGTCAAATATGAGGTTGTATGTTATTTATTTTCGATACTGTTGTATCCAATACGAATTTTTAACATAAAAATATACATCAAATCAAATTTAAAGGGATCTAAATATGCGATACTTAAGTTGGTAAATTTCATTTTTTTCCATCTTATATATTATTTAATTTACATTTTATGAAGTTTTTACCACTTAACTTCGAAAATCTAAATTCCTTTTGCATTTATTGTGTTACAAAAAGGTACTTTAGTATCATCGCAAAAATTCCAATGTTCAAGATAATTCGCCATGTCTCGTACGCGTTGAATTAGCAACCATGTACTTAATTTTATATGCTGTCGCCAATACAACAAAAATTTTACTTTAAGAAAAAAAAATACAACTATATATTATTTGATCAAAAACTTTGTCTTCGAACTTATATACATCAGATTTAAATCTTTGAAAATAACAAAAATAGATTCGATGAAATAGTTAAACAAATTTGTAAGCATTTGAACTAGTTCCAGAAGCAATTTGGTTTATTACAAGTTATATTTATGTTTCTAAAAGAATTATATTGTGTTTCTTTAAAATCCTATACAAGCAGAAAATTAACTTTTATTTAAATTCAGTCTTTCAATAATAAGTTATTAGAAATATCTTGGAAACGTTAGGATGAATAACAGACTTTTTTATATAGTAAAAATTTCAAAACAAAGTAAGAAAAGAAATAGTTCTTTACATATTATGTAATGAAGAAAAAGCCTTTTGACTAAAATAACACTCATTAGGCCCAGGTGTGTGTGTAAGTACTTTTTTATGAGTTGTTTTGTTTAAATAGAAACACATTCATCTAGATGGAAATATAGAAAAATCCATTGCAATATATATTACAAATTAAGCTAGTTTTTTTATTCATATCAACTGATTTTATACTCTCCTATCACCAAAGAAAACAAATATTATAGTTTTTAAGTTAATGTTTTTATAATCAAAAATTAAAATACTTAAAAATTTCAGTCCTTAGAAGAATGTAAAAACAACTAAAACAGTAGAACCATAATCCAATATACAGCATTTTATTTTCAATGCCTCTTTTTTTTTTTTTTTCAATGATTCACTGTAAACAAGAAAAATAAAACAAACCAAAATCATATTTTTGAAATATTTATTCTGGCAATTGGACATATACATATTATACATTCAAAAAATAAACAAAAATATAAGTGAGATTTTTGAAACAACATACCTTCATCTATAAGTTATTTTTTATAAACACTATACAATCGATACTATAGTCAACTCCATTGTTTTAATGTAATATATATTGAATTATTTGCTTACTAATAGAAATGAAATTAATGCAAATTAAGAATAAAGCATTCATCATCTAAAAACACGATAACAGGTTTAAAAAGTATGATTTTCTAAATATTACACATGAAGGCATGTATTTTTTTTGAAGTTCACATGCATAAAAACTACTGTTCAAAAATACCACACATTGGAACAATATATATATCAGTACACTACACAGCGAATATCCTTTAGGCATGGTTTTGAAATTGCTGCAAATAAGATTTTGGTATCCAATAGTTTTCAATTCAAGATGATGGTCTCGCAATAAGAACTCAACATGAAAATAGTTTAAAAGAATGGCTTATTCCTGACAAAGAGGAATTACATTATGAAGCAAAAATGTAAGTACTTTTTTTTGTAGAAAACCAATTAGAAAAATATGGGTGCCAGGATTTAAAAAAAAACAGAACACAAGGTATTTAGAAATGCCAGGAAAAACTATGGAAATTGGAATGTGGGGAAAATGGAAAAATAATAACTGCATTTAAAAGCGTGGGGTGCTTGATATCAATTGTTATAATTTCTTAATAGTTCTATTCTGTAACACAAAGTTAGTGTAAAAATGTAGTACAATCGTCCCCCACCCTTTTACCACAATGACATTAATTTTTTTTCTCGTTAATCATTTTGTTCTAAGAAAGTAAGTGGTTTTTTTTTTCTTCATCTTAAATACGTTTGATTAATTTTTGTATTGTTTACATATATTTTCATTACGATCCACCTTGTCCCACTATATTCACTTGCCGCCATCTCATTCTGGCTTGGCGATTTTTGGTTTGTTGCCAAGGGTGTGGCTCTCCTAGGACTGAACCTAAGAACAAAATGGGTTCAGTCCTAGGAGAGCCCACACCCTTGGCAACAAACCAAAAAAGAGCCAAGCCAGAATGAGATGGCGGCAAGGGAATATAGTGGGACAAGGTGGATCGTAATGAAAATATATGTTAACAATACAAAAATTAATCAAACGTATTTAAGATGGAAAAAAACAGCACTTTCTTACTGCTGATCTTTTCCGAGTGGAGGCTACAGCATGACAGCGGATTTTAACAAAAAGCCTTGAAGGCCTCATTGTTAAGAGAATAATCATGGGAGTGCGGCCATAAATATTCTGCGAGGCAATGGTCGAACATACCCATTCAAAATCTCCATCCAAAACAGCACTCTTTCGTTCGTATAATCCCATTCGCTCATTACATTTAGAACATTCATAATTCAAAGCAATCAATCCTTCCTTCATACACTATTCAATCAATTTTTTCTTACATTTCGCATTCAACAAAGTACAAAATTCAAAGGTATATCCACTCACATACGTGCCATACTTCCAGCCCGGTGCCCAACAACAAAATGACACAATTCGATATGCCCGCTGACAAAATACAAAAATTCCAGAAATAGTTAGGTTTACCATACATAATGTATCAAAGTAGAGTTACCAAGATGGTGCAATTATCACCAACCAAAATAATTTGCTCCAAGGGTGTGGGCTCTCCTAGGACTGAACCCATTCTTATATTAAGATTTACTTTTTAGTATGATTAACTATAAAAGCATTTTTTTTTAAAACTATGGTGTTTCATGTACGTCAGACTGAACAGATTTCAGTACTTACGTATTATCAAAACAATCGCCAACTCTATTAATAATTCACTGAATTGACAACTTCTCTCTCTCTCAATTGGTACTTACGTCTTATTGGCGACATTATATGAAATGAAGCACCTAGATGCCAATTTTCAGTGTGTCATCGGGGTTGCCAACTTGGTGAGTTATTAATAGAGTTGGCAATTGATGCGATATTTCATAAGTACCCTCCAATTTCCTGTGTTGTACATGTTGAATTGGCAACCAGGTGCTTCATTTCATATAATGTTGCCAATAGGTTGCAATAATATATAAGTAGGGGAAACCTGTGTACCTAGGGCCGTATTTTTTCAATGCACAAAAAGAGCCCCTGGCCTGTTTAAAAATGTGAAACTAATATGCACTCATCATTATACTATCATCCAATTGTAAATATAAGAACTTAAAATATTAAATTCTGTGAAATTAAAGGTGTTAAAAAAATTCACAAATGGCCCTAGGTACAATATTATACAATAGATACAACATTATACGTAGGGCCTTTCCCTGAAAGTTAGGTTTCACTCTGTAATCAATAGAAAACAAACACACACGAATTTAATAAAAGGAACAATATCAGCTCTCTAATACATTGATTTATCATGTAACCATTTAAATTGCAATGTGCCAAATTATTAATGAATTGCACATATTTTGTGATCCAACATTTAATTTTAAAAACTGGTTCCAAAAGTGAGCTGCATACATTGTCGTTCTGAAGCATCAACAGATTAGGGTTTAGACAGTTTGAACAAAATATTTCTGTTGCCAGTTTTATAAGTTTCTTCTTTATCATAAAGAAACTTATTTGAACGTGCAATATTCTTCAGAAACTTAACACTCTTGTGTTCTTTTTTAACATCCATTACTTCTGCCATATAAAAATGTTTAGTTTTTTAGCCTTGTATTTTTGTTAAACAAAAGTCCCCCCCTTTTCAATACTATCAGTTACTGTAGAATTTGCATCATCAGTGGAATGTGAGAATCTTCAATATCTGATAATTCTTATATTATCTGCATTAGGTTTTGACCATTTTATTCAGTCAGGATTTCTAGGTATCTAAAAAAGTTAGGAATTTATATTTGCTCATTAAGAGAAAAATTTAATTGGAATATCATAAAAATCTGATTTAGAATTATATTATTTTTGTAACTATAAAAAATTGGTTTTTTTTTGTTAATTAAATGCATTCTTATGTTTGTATAAATAAAATAATCCTGAAAAATAACAATAATGGTAGCTAAGATATTTTTTTATAAATCAAGCATGTTGAAAGTTTCAGAACAAAATATACACTATTCTCATTTTAATAACATCCAATAATAATAAAAAACTTGACTAAATCAAAATGGTTCAGATAATTAAGACCATTTTCCTCTTTTTATCATGAAAACTTTTTCAATAAAATAATAACATAAAAAATATTAATTGCAATTGTACCTAGGTACAAGGCAACTATGTGGCCCCAGGTACAAGACTAGGTAATTTTATACAAAATGTCTCCTGCAGAAAATCCACATGGAGAGAGGATTTATTTAAAATCTTATTTAGTACTTAATGCTACAAACAAAATTATGTACAAGAAAAAAAATTCAAAGAAAATTTTTTGACTAACTTTGTACAACAATAAAAAGAGATGAGGTAGAGAACTTTACTTCGGACTATGTAAACATGTTTTACATTTAAAACTAACCACAACTTTCTTTTGAAAAATTTCAGTTTTAATAAGATAAAGATTTTTTTTAAAAAATTAAGATCCCGTGAAAACATCGCACTCACTCACAACTAGATTAAAGGAGTGTATAAACAATGTGCTGAACCTTATAAAAAGAATAGAAAAACTAAATTTAAGAGTGAAAAATGTAATAAACATAATGTATTTCCTACTTTTCTTTCTTTTTTATACAAATTTTATGGTATAATCAGAACGTAAACATCCTTGGGGGTGTGAGATACCCTGCGCAAGAACTTTAGGCCATTTTTTTCGCATGAGTGATGCAGGGTTATAAGATAAATTAGTACTTACATACATGGCAATAATTGTTGGCAATACCAATTTCGCATGTGTCATATGCGCTGAATTGCCACAATCACATATGCTTCATTTCATATAATGTCGCCAAAAGGTTGTGATAATATGTAAGTACTGATAAATCCAATTTAAACAATGTCGATCAATTATTAATAAAACAAAATAGTCGTTAAATATTATTAATCAAGAACATTTAATATTTATATGTAATGTCTAAAAATAAAAAGCATTCTTGAAATATAGATTACATTCAATTTTACTAACTAATTTTGCTCATTCTGTAATTTCTGTTCAGTAAATTTTGATTCTTTCAATATTCGAAAATGAGAGTCAAAGGAATCATAAAGTATATTGAAAAATTGTTGAAGCTCTTTAAATAATTTTTTATGAGAACTTTTAACGCATTTTCCATAAATTTACTAATAAGCTAAAAAGGTTCTTTAAAACTTACAAGAAATTACTCATAAAAATTATAGTTTAAAAAAAAATAAAAAACACTTATAGTTAATCGAACTAAAAAGGAAAAAATAATTCTTAATTTAAGAATAAAATGATTAGCGAGACAATGTCATTGTGATAAAAATGTGGGGTGCTCAATATCAATTGTTATAATTTCTTACTAGTTCTATTCTGAAATGCCGAGTTAGTGTAAAAATGAAGAACAAAAGCACCCCACGCTTTTACCACAATGACATTAATATATATTTTCTCGTTAATCATTTTATTCTTACATTATGCATTATTTTTTAGTTTAACTATAAAAGCGTGTTTTTTTAAACTATAATTTATTTTTCATTTTTTTAGTTCGATCTACAATAAAAGCATGCTTTTTAATTTTTTAAACTATCATTTATTTATTTCCATTTTCAAAGAACGTGGGCAATTGTTTATATTATAATAAGAAATTACTGACATGAGTGTTTTCGCTTTAGAGTTGTAACAATCTTTCAGTCACCAAATCTGGAAATGGGAAATTGTTAATCGTCATGATCCTTATCAGGACAATGGAACAAAATTATTCTATTGTCATCAGTCCTTGAAAAGTGTGCAAAATTTCGAATTAATCAGACCTTTTAGAGTGGGTAAAAATGTAGTTCAAAGATTCCGTTACATACAGGTGAAGCTTATAAAAGAGTTTAAAAAGATTACTAATTGAAAACGAAAATTTATTTTGTAAACTTGCCTTTTTCAAACCATGCAAGGCATTTTCGAGTTCAATATGAAAGTAAAGTTAAAATTATTAAGATGATCAACCATTCTCCTTTTATAGATCCTGTCCTTCCTCGAAAAGTGTCCTCCTTTTTTCAATATTTTAAAACAGATCTGTTAATCTCTGTATTCAGAGATGAACCAAACATGTTTCCAATATGTCGAGGAATAGTCTGAAACAAATATCACAGGAAATAACAGTTTTCAATGGTGTTTTTTGACTTTATCACAAGTAAATTGGGCAGATATAGAAAACTGTGTTGATTTTTTTATCAAAAGAAATGCCTGATATTAAACTCATTGACAATGGTCAGTTTGCAGACTGAATGTATACTTAAATTATAATAAAACTGAAACAATTTGAAAATCAACATGCTGAAATTGATAAGATGGATTGAAATACTTAACCATTTCAAAAATAATAATAAAAATAATTTAGTTATTCTTTTTTAATTTACACTGTGTTGCCCTGGAACTAATGCACCAGTTGAGTCTTTTCAGTTCGTAATTTATGGACAAGTCAGAAATCAAGATTGAATGTTGATATTTTTTAGTTGCAGTACTTATAGTAAAGATGAAAGGTAATTTTTGCTCCGAAATTTCCGATAAATTATAAAATATATTGAGAAACGAAACAATGCATTTTTGTTTGAATTAATAAAATGTTTCATACATTTCCGTTGTAACTTTTTCTTAAATTTTTCGTTCTCCTTTTCATTTTAAAAATCTGGTCACCTTAAAAGTATTCGAAAGTAACACAATTATTTGCCTGAATAATTTACACAAAATGACTTATTATGAATCAAGTAAATTATATTACATTTATAACACTAATCCGCCAAAATAAGGTGAATATTTTTTTATCCCATTAAATTTTTCGTTCAAAGGCAGTTACTTAAGAAATACAAATGAGTACATTTAACTCAAAAATCAAAACAATCTTGTACTCATGTGTTCTTCCGCGGGTAGCGTGGTAGATACAAAAAATAGTTCGGAAGATTTATGAGAATTAAATTTGTTGTTAAGCCCCAATTATCAAAATATGTAGCCGATATATTAAAAGAGTTTCTGCAATCCTGAATATCTTTTTTAATTTTTCCGAAAGCATTAATTAGCATTTTTGGGGATTTTGAGTATATGTAAGGAATCAAATTCAATCAAGGCATGCGGTCAAATCTGATGCAATCATAGTCATTTCAAATTGAGTGTATCTACGTACTCATTTTTGAGTAAATCTTTTTTCTCCGTGTATGTCGTTCGATAACGCACTCTGGAAATCAGCGTTAACCCCGGCATAGCGTCTAACACGAATGTGGCCATCATGGTCCCACAAATTGAAGCGTGATTCATCTGAAAAGACAACTTGGTACCAATCAGCTTGTCAGGCTCTGTGCTCATGAGCCCATTGCAGATGTATCTGTTGATGGTTTGCCGTGAGGGGGATCCTGTATAAAGGCACACTTGCACGCAATCAACGGTGCAGCAAACCTCAAGGAATTGACGATGCCGACATTAGTACACCTGTAGCTGTAGACCAACGTGCTGTCAACTGCCTGGAGGAAGCTGTAGTCATTCACCGTCATGCGGAGCCGGTGTCGATCGTTGACGTCACCTTCCGTCGTCCACTGCTTCCAAAATCGCATCACTGTGGAACTGTTCCGCTGCATTCGAGCTCCTATTGGGTGATAGGAAAATCCTTCTTTTTGAAAGCCAATAATCTTCCCCCGTTCAAACTCCGTAAATTGTTGGAATTTCTCCTTATTTCGTCATGGAGGTATACTTGTCTCAAAAAACGTTCGCCACTAACAAATAATCATTAACTATTTTCAACGGGGGGCACTACCACCCTCTACTTATACGCTTTCAACATCCGTTCAGAGGGCGCTACGCACACGCGGTGGCCTTGAAACTTTACTATTTTGCGTAACATCCTATAATTGATATTTGCAGCAAAGTTCATTTAATTCTGATGATTCCTTCATGGTGTTGCATTTTTTACAAACTGCAGTGTAAATACAACCTTTGACTTATGCACTCTAATATTTTATTGAACATGTTTCAGATCATGAATAAAATAAATCAAAATATGTAAATACTCATAATTAAATTATTGATAGAAACGAATTTTGACGGAAAATATAAATAAAAATTCATCAATTCAGTCATTATCCTATGATTATTATAAATTTTTTAATAATTTTATTTTGTTTTATTATTTTCTCCTACATGGAAAATCAACATAGAAAAGAAGGTAAATTAGGGTATTTATTAATTCAGTGATTCACAATGCAAATAATTATATACTTTATGGCAGTGCTCCGCAACCTTTTTATAGCTGCGGGCCGGTCAACGTTTGATAATTTTACCGCGGCCCGCTGAGGATGGGATACGTTGATTATTTATATTTTAGATTGCTTTGATTTAACAATTTTAACTTAGTTACATTTAAATATGCCTTCAGAATAAAATATAGTTACACCAAAAATGAATAAAAGTGATTTAACGTGGTATATAAAGTGATTTCCGTGGAAAGTTGGGCAAATACGAGAGAAATGCACCACTTTAAATAAAAAGGCAATAGTTTAATGTTCTTTAGGCGGCCCGACACCATTTGATCCATGGACCGGGGGTTGCGGATCACTGCTTTACGGTATATATTAACTTTATATTATTGAGGAAAAAATTAGCATTAATATAAAAAATAGATATAATAACAAAATATCTTATTCACTTACTGATATAATAAATTTGTAAAAAAATTTCAACTTATTATTCTTTAAAAATGGGAACTGATTTATATAACTTCCCCTATGGAAAAATAATTGCTTATGGTATTCATACTTACTCTAGTAAATAAAACATAAATTTGCAAAATAATTTGATGATTCATCAATTTTTAAGATTTTTTTTAACTAAAAAAACTGTATTTCATAGATAAATAAAAATACTGAGACATGAAAAAAATCGAAGATTAAATCAAATTCATTTTTTATTCATTAACTGCAATACATTTTGAATATATTAGGTTGGGGAAAAAGAAATCCATTATTTTTGCATGCAATTCAAAACTTTATTTAACATGTTTTGGATAGTCAAATTTGTGTCAAATACGCACCGTTTTGTTGCATAATTTGTTGCCATTTTAAAGGTAGCTTTATAATGCCTATCTTATAGAAGTCTTGGTCCTTATTGGCGAAGAACTCTAGTAATCGATTTTCACAATCTTCTCTTGATCCCAATTTCTTACCACTCAGGAAGTTTTGCAATGCGAGAAAAAGACGGTAATCGCTTGGTGCCAGGTCCGGACTATATGGTGGATGCATTAAAACTTCCCAAACAAGCTCCCAGAGATTCTGGTGAATCACTACAGACGTGTGTGGCCTAGCGTTGTCCTGATGGAACACAATACCTCTTCGGTTGGCCAATTCTGGCCAATCTCTAGCTTCAAACGGTTCAGTCGTTGACAGTAGAGATCTGAATTTAGTGTTTGGCCATACAGAAGCAACTCATAATAAATTATTCTTTTCCAGTTCCTTCAAATGCACAGTAAAACCTTCCTAGCCGTTAGTCTTGGCTTGGACACCGTTTGAGCTGCTTTACCGTGCTTTGACCACGATCATTTTCGTACAGTTTCGTCTTATGTGACTCATTTCTCATCCTCAGGCACCATCCGCTTAAGAAATGGATCAATTTCATTCCATTTGGCCAAGGCTTCGCAGATGGAAATTCGATTCATCATGTTTTTGGTGTTAATTGGTGTGGCACCCAAACATCGAGCTTCTTTTTAAATCCAACTTTGCGCAAATGGTTTAAAACTGTTTTATAGTTGATCTTCAGCTTCTGGGCGATGCTACGACCACTAACAAGTCGGTCAACTTCGATTATTTCTGTGGTTTTATCGACATTTTCGACGACGGGCTTGCCTGTGCGAGGTGCATCTTTAACATTAAAAGTGCCTGAACGGAATCGACGAAACCAAATTTGCACGTACATTATACGCTTTTACAGTATCGGCACCATTAACACCATTCACAATTTCAGCCATCTGGCTTGCATTTTCACCTTTATCAAAGAAAAACTGTAAAATGTACCGAACTTTCTCATTGTTGACTTCTATTTTTAAAACCCTGTCACTCACAACTGAATGAACCAAACAAAAAACAACAAAAAAATTTATTTAGTGTGAAATGTCACCTTGACAACGAGCATAAATTTGAAATTGTTGAATCGATACTTCACGAGATATCGACACTACAGCCATCTACCAAAAAAACTAATGGATTTCTTTTTCCCCAACCTAATATATATATATCAGGGATGGCCAACCTTTTTGAGAAGAGTGCCACTATCTGATAAAAAAAAATTATGCGTGCCACTTCAAACTTTTCCAACAAACAAAAGAAAATAAAAAGATGAAAAAAATGTTATTTACAGGTTTATTATGGAAATTTTACGCAAATAGATCTTATTTTATCCAAGTCTAAGTAGTGAAAATTTAAAAATAATGTAATAAATAAGACAAAGGTACGAACTTATAAGTTTTATTGTTAAATTTTTTTTCAATTTCAATCAGTTAGGTTTAGGTATAAAATAAAAAATCAGAAAAATTTAATTCTAGATCATTATTAAACAGGTAGTACTTTCTTAAAGTAGTTTTTCAATTTGTAGATTTTCTACGTTAGGATTAGTTCTCAAAGATGCTAACAAAATCGGGTTGTTTTAGGTGAGCATCAGTTTCTCTTTTTTTTTCTCCAAAATCGATACAAAAAAAGCTAAAATGTGTTCATAAAATAAGATAGATGATTAATCAGGATTAAAAAAGAACAATCTTTTCCTTGTAATCTTAAATTTAATTTATTTAAATGTCTTATAGTATCGGTAGGAAAAGCTAAATCTCAAAGCCTATCTTCGTTCTTGACAAGCAAGCACTTAATTCTCCCAGATACTTTAAAAGATGCTCCCTCAAATTCCAGAATTTCACGAATACACTTCGTATGGAAAACCAATGCACATGACAATGAAGGATTGTTGTCTCTATATTATAACATTCTATTGTAATTTAATTAAGTGTATTTAAAATAAATTTTGATGTTTTGTTTTGTTTGAAACAACCACCTTTGAATTAAACAGTGAAAAAGTTAATAATTACTATCTTTTCCATTTTTTAAATTTTTCATTAAGTCTTCACATGCCACTCTTGCAACTCAGCCCTGCCACACTGTTGCATGTGTGCTACGGATTGGCCACCCCTGATATATGATACCACATCCTTTAAAATAATTAAATTACATAATATTTGACTATCATTGACTGAATGAACCTTGATTTTGATTAGATGCTTTATTTCCATATAACCAAACTGTATCAATCCCAGTTCCAACAGCTGATAGTTCATTCCAGTTTGGTAAAGGAAATCTACAAGCAATGACATATGCATCATCTTTAAGCTCCTGGGATAATTTCTCTTCTAATTGGGGCATCTTAAGGAAAACAGAGTGAATTAATTTTCAATCAAAATGACCAACAACAAAATTTTTCTTCTATCAAAGAACATATTACAGAAAGAAAATTTACCATTTGTTCAACACCAAAGATGACAATATTGTCATACTTTTTTAAGTCAGTCTAGAAAATAAAAGGGAGAAAATTAAATAAATTTTTTATGTTGTTGATTGCAAGTTATATAGAAAAAGTAATCCAAAATATATCCAAACTTAAAGTCTAAGATAAAAAAAAAACTTGTGAAAAGTGTTAAAATATTAGTAAAAGAATACATGGATATCTTACTGAGTAAGAAAAGTAATGAATAATTATACACACACACACACACATATATATATATATATATATATATATATATATATATATATATATATATATATATATATATATATATATATATATAAGAGAAATAATCTTTCCACTCATACAAAAAATTAAAATAAAAGCCATAACTCTGTGTTTATTAATAATTACATTAGCATTTATTAGATTTATTTTTTGTAATACAATTCAAATCACAACTAAAATGCACTCTAACATTTTTTTAGCCCCTTAACTGGCAATCAAAAGATATACGATTATCTTCCCAGTGGCAGTTTTTCACATAGGTGTGCATATGCTGTGTATTGGGGGAAAAGAAAAGGCATAAATAAGCAAATTTTTCTCTGAAATATGAATTCTTTGTAAATACAGTCAAGATCATTTTATTGCATTTAAAAGCCATTCAAATAACTTTACTGATAGCAACACAAAGAAACAGATCGTATTTTTTGGAAAGACATACATATACCCCAAGAGCAGTCAATGCACAAGCTGAACAAGGTATATATATATACAGGTGGCAGTTAAAGGGTTAATTAATATTTAAAATGGTTTGACTTGGAATATGTGAATTCATTATGCTGTACTTTCTACATAGACAGTCAATGCAAAATCAATTTTATCATTATTTGACTAAACAGAATTTTTAGAAATATTTATATAGCTGATTAGTAACAAATTGGAATATACATCATTAAAAAAAAACTCGAATAATTCATCATAGGGGAATTGAAGAATTATCCTCAATGTTTTATAATTCTAACAATATCATCATTTTTTAATTTATCCCAAAATCAAAACAATATTTAAAAAATTCAATCTTTATTTTAAGTGTAACTAAAACTTTGCATTCTTGTATGAGTTCATTCATATATTGTTTCCAGCAACAGATAACTGAAATTGTGTTCCTGTGATAATTAACCTGTTCCCATTGTTTTTAACAATAGACATACAGGCAACTCCTCAAAAAATAATTTCCCAGTGCTAAATAATGAAACTAAGGAAAGACAAAGGTCAGCCCCAGATTATCTCTGATAAAGACAATAATGCAAATGACATTCAAAAAATTTAATAGATCTATTCAAAATTATTTCAAATCTTGTAAAGCAATTTCCAAAGTTAATAGAAATTCTTTACATACTTAAAGCCACTGATGATTTCAAGCAACAAGCTTTCTCAATATTAGAATCCCTTTTAGAAAGTTAATTTTATTAACTTATAATTATTTTTAGTCAAATATTCTCTCTTTTTATTTCAACATTTCGTATAATTTCCACTTGCTTGCCAATATCTCAATAGTTCCATTTTTTCTACCAAGTCGGGTAAGGTGAATTAGAACAACAGCTCTCTCATCCAATAGCAACCCTTCTACTGCCAGTCACCAAAACCAAATTCAACTGATCGCTTCCCATTGGTACCTGCTTCATTTGCCATGCCTATCTCTCACAACTACTGCAATACCAAGCCCAATCTAGTCCCAGATATGGAACAGAGGAGTCTGCCAAGATTCCAGCTTCCAGTCAAGTCTAAATGGTCACTTCAATTTATTACAATACAGATAATTCCATATGGTCAAAAATATTAAAAAGGATTTTTTTTATTTAATTTTCCAACTTTATACAATTTGTATTAAATAATGTTATATATTTTTTTTTCATTGAAAGAAAGAAAGAAAATAAAGAGAGTATTATTTTGAATGCTCATCAAACACACACACATATCTAGATCTCTTTAAGACAAACATTAAAGTCATAAAATGCAAAAAAAAAAATTCTCACTTTCCAAATATCTTGTCTTTTGAAAGCAGCTTTTTTATTCAAGCCAAGATAAAAGGCCTTTGCTTTTGAATATAACACCAACCATGGGTTAAGTTCCACTCCGACAGCAGGAAAACCAATTTTGGCAGCAGTTAAAACCTAAAAATTAAAACATGAAAATATACTTGAAAATTTATCGGAAACATTCAAATAAATATCATTTAAAAATATATACTACACTGTTTTATCAGTGATTATGCCAAAATTTTGTATTGAATTATAGAAGATACATGCATTTTTAATCAACTATTACTGTAATTAATGGTTTACAAGCAATAGAATTCATTAATGAATTCAAAACTATAACATCTCCCTACTTTATTACATTAAAATCTTAAATGGTGATAAACGGTGATATAACAAAACCATGGTTTATTAAATACAACAACATTCATTCTCGAGTTGGAAAAAGTGCTGCAATAAAAATTAAAATACATTCCCCTTCCCGCACACACAAAAAAATCAGTTTTATCCAATAACAAAAATACTTGGCAACAGATGAGATTAAAAGGGAATATGAAGCACATTATCCCATAAAATATTTTTCTAAAATAAAAAAATTTATTACCGATTCAGTCACAAATTATTAAAATCAAAATGTATCATGAAAAATTATCAGCTACAGAAATAATTACAAGCAGTTTCATAACAAATGACGAATTGTAACAGTGGCATGATGGAGAGCATAAGGACACCCTCTGTAAAGTCAGATTTGAAGCCCCAAACCTGATCTTACAAGGATTGCAAAACCATAACATCAGGCTTTGGGCTCCCCTGCAATGCAAGGGCGTACATTACACTATTGAAATGTAATGCATTATTATTTGTAAAAATTGAAACATTATACTTCATAAATAAAAATTTATTTCATGTATTATTTATGTTGATTTAAATAAGCAATAAAATTCAGAGAAATATAACAAAAAAAAGTAATATATAAAAAAAATTTAAGTCAATTCCTACTGAGATCAAAGAAAAATTTTATTTTAGCTACTTTTTATCAAATAGTTGCAATCAATATAAATATGTATATATATATATATATGGCAGAATCACAACATTAAGTGGTAATTAATTTTTATTAATTATCATTTAAGTATCGTATTGTCATCCAAAACAAAGGTGTATATAAAATTTCCATTCAACTGAATGCTTTAAAACGTGAGAAAAAAACCTTTTCAAGTTTTGACACAAGTCGCCAAAAATGATGCCAACAAAGCTGTATTTGTAATTCTTCAAATAATTAGTTTTAATCAATTAATTTTTTATTAATTATAATTAAATTATTATATTGTCATCCAAAATAATCATGTATATAAAATTTCAGCTCAATTGAGCGCTTTAAAATGCATTTTATTAACAATTGAAAATTCCACCACGATAAATGAATAAATAAACAAATAAATATAGAGAGAGTGTGAGTTAATAGTAGGAACTGAATAAATATAATTTCAATCACCATGTGCATTGATGAAGACCTGTACATGCCATGGCATTGAATTAAGCATAGGAATGGCCCGGCGAGTGAATTGCTGACCGATATATAATTTGAAACATGCTCAATGAGTAACAAATCCCGGGAATATGCAAATTATGCAAGTAGAACTTTTTGAGCATTGAAAAAGATTTTTACATTCCAAGCAACATGTGGGTGGACACTGTCTAACTAAAATACAACTCCAGAGGCATAACAGGAGGGGTAAATGGTTCGGTCCTAGGAGAGCCCACACCTTTGGTGCAAATTATTTTAGTGTGAGATAATTGCGCCATCTTGGTAACCCTATGTTGATACACTAAATATGGTAAACTTACTTATTTTTGGAATTTTCGTATTTTGTCGGCAGGCATTCCGAATTTCATTTTGTTGTTGGGCACCGAGCTGGAAGTATGGCTGAGTGTGTAAGTGAATATATTTTAGAATTTTTTTCTTTGTTGAAAGGTAAGAAAGAATTGATTGAAACGTGTATGAAGGAAGGATTGACTGCTTCAAGTTAAGAACGTCCTAAATGTAATGGGATCATATAAACAAAAGAGTGTTGTTTTGGATGGATTTGAATGGAGATGTCGAAAATAAAGTGTGAATACGCATGATGTTCGAAACTGTACCAGCCACATCAAAGGTATGTTCGCGGCCATTACCTCGCATAATATATATGGCGGCGCTCACACCATCATTCCTTTAGCGATGAGACCTTCAAGGCTTTTTTAAAATCTTTTGTCACGCTATACCCTCCTCTTAGAAAAGTTCAGCAGTAAGAAAGTAAGTGCTGTTTTTATATTTTTTATCTTAAATATTTATTCTCTGTATTGTTTACAAATATTTTCATTATGCATCTACCTTACCCCATTATATTCACTTGCTGCCATTGTCGGTTTAGCTTGGCGCTTTTTTCGGTTTGTCGCCAAAGGTGTGGGCTCTCCTAGGATTTTACCAACCAGACATAACCAATAACCTCCCAGACTATATTCATAACACCAGGGATTCACCAGTATGATGTTGAATAAATCCTTCTGAGAATAAGTGTTAATTTCTGTAATGTCTGACAAGTATGCATCCATCATTATAGTCCAAATTGTAGCAAGATTTAACTAGGAATATGACTTGCTACCAATCATCACATCATTTGCTATGTTGTAAGAACAGGGTAGCCCAAAAAATTGATGGTTCAAAATCGAAAGTATCAGATAATCCCAAGATGAGAGGTAATTTCATGATATAAAAGTCGAACAACAAGGACAATTACGTGGCTCCATTTGTAGTCCACTAGTTACTCCCATGCCATTTGTATTTTTGGAAAGGGGAATTGAATTTGAATCAATCATTTACACTAGTCAAATGATGATACACACATTTAAATGCACCTTTACAATACTCACTTGGAAGTTTGGAGGGTTGTTTTTATCAGATAGAATTTATGTAACATCTAATTCACAACCAAACTAAGTTATTTTAAGAATTATATATATATACAAAACTTAGACCGCATTAGGAAAAATATTTATTAACAGTTTTGTTTTAATAAATATGAAGCATTAAAAAGAGTTTATCACTTACATCCATCTCTTAGTAGTTTATTTAAATAAATAATGAGGAACTTATTAGTAAATTAAATAGAGCAGCATTTTACTTTTTTCTATACAATTCTTATTTTCAATTGTTGACAATATGTTTCAGATTTGAATGCTATGACACTATCGACATCTAAAGTGCTCTATTTATGCCGAAAGACATTCTGAAATTGGGTTGATTGATTGAATATTAACGTCGCACTGTTCAGCTACACGAGGGCTTTTGGCGACGGACCACGTAATTTTGAACCATGGTCAAGTGACGTGGACGACACCTGAGCTGGCACTCCCCTCTCCTAACTACCACACCACACCAACGGGAGGACGTTTCAGCTCTCGACAGATTTAACGTGCATCGCTGCCCTACACGGCGGGTCTTTAGTGGTACTGGGCTCGAACCCGTGACAAAGCAAGCCACAGTCCGATACCTATACCACTCGGCTACCGCGGCCACTTCTGAAATTAGGAGAAGTAATTGTTGGTCTCAAGCATGAGTACAAGTTGAGCATTCACCATTTTCGTAAGAAGTTTGCAGAGGCAACTGGTTAATGCAATGGTTCTGTAGTGTTTGAGGTATTCTCACCCAGCAAGAACTGGGAAAGGAATTACAATACCAAATGGTTGTATCAAACCAAAGGGAGAAATATGTTCCAGCTATATTTTCTAGCAAACATAGAGAAGGCTTTGGAGTAAGTTGCAGGATAGTTGCTTCAGCAGGATGTAGGTAACATTTCAAATTTAGGAGATGTTAATTTGGTCTTGTTTAGACGATGTGAATCAGATCTTTCTTAAGGAAAGGTCTATTGTAAGATAATTGCAAAATGATCTTCACTTTTCAGTGCATTCCTTAGTAATATGGAATTTTTTCTATATGAATCAGCTTATGACAGAGATGAGATGTGGGCACCTATTGACTCAGCAATATCAATCTATTTAATCATTTAACTATCAGTTTGAGAAATACAAGAGATAGGAGCATTTGAATAGAATCCCATAGCTCTTTAATTTTGCATCATATGTTTTTTTTGGGTAAAGAAAAATTAATACCCAAGATGTGTATTTCATGCATAGCTCTCATTGACTATAGTTATGCTCTTTTCATGCTTCTACCCATGTTTGTTAGAAACAGGAAATTGGCTATACTGAGGAATCTTTGGAAAATACTCTGTGCTCTTCCTTGTTTCTTCATCGACTCAGCAATATTTTACCAGGGTTGTCCTTGTTTATGAAACAGGAAAGAATGCATGGGAATCAAAATGTCAACAGTATTCAAAACAATCTTGGTGATTCTAGCAGCAGCAGTATCAATATTTCACACAACTGCATTACAGAAACTAAGAGTATAAGAGGAATAAAGAGACAAAAAATCTGCAATATCATAAATATATTGCAATGGTTTCTGTGTTGGTGAGAGGTAAAAAAAAATGGACACACAGATTTTGGAATGTGGTTATTATTGTGCAGATAACTCAGATACTAAAAGTGAGATGAAGAGCTACACATAGTAAGGCCCAGAGCATGAAAGGTAAGGGAATTTGTGCAAGTAAGTTTCTTCACCATTATACAGGAAACAGAAGCTGTGATAAGACAGCAGCTATTCAATCTGTCGGTCATGGAAATTATTACTTTGACTGCCCCACATGTAATTGTGAACATTAAAATCACCAAGAAGTATGAATGGTGTAGGAAGCTGATTGACTAACACATCAAGATTCCACTGATTTATAACATCATGAAATGGAAGATATAGACTCCATATTGTTATCACTTGCTTCCCATGTACTTGAATGGCAATGGCTTGCAGTCAGTATATAAGGGAAAGGCGTTAAACAGGTACTAATGGGATATCAACAGAGCTACAATTCCTATACTGTTGTCCATGTATACAATACTGGAGAAATTTTACCATATCTGTAGACTTTAAGTAGGTTTCCTGAAGTGCATTGCAGGCAGGGAGATAGTCCGAGATCAATGTCATCAGAGAGCTTATTGCAGAAACCAACAATTCAAGGATAGAAAAAGGGCTGTATAGGAAAAAACAAAATCAGATATACCTACAGAAATTCACTATACTTCAATATAGAAGTGGCCTACCATGTCATACCTAAATAACTTTATTACTGCATTTATAAATTTTTAGGTGTGATATCACTTGTTAAATGCATGTACATTTCTTATTGCCCTTATAAAGCATTTAATTGAAAATATACCTGTTTCCTACACTCCTCACTTAACTGTGACTGAGCGTGCCATACTTTCCCGCCTTCCTACCCCAAATGAAACTTTTGAACCCCGTACCGGGACTTTCTGTAAACAGGAAGCGCAACGGACAGACGCAAGGTCTTGTCCGCATCAATCCGCAGCACCTTCAAAGGTGTAATTTTCATTTAACCGCATTACTACCTTTTAAACTTTAACTGTAAATATTTATTTTCTTGTAATATAAACATATAACAAACAGCTCAGCAACTAATAATTTTAAACAAAAAACAAATTGGAACAAATTTATCAATATTATTCAACAAAATTTCAATTTAAATGAAAATATAAATATAGATATTATAGAAGAAATAAAAAAAAACTCAAATCTTATCTCAAGAATCAGAAAAAAAACCAGATCAGTTCAAGAGCTCCATGGTGGACAGCAGCATGCGGGCATTTAAGAGCAAAAAAAAAGAAAAGAAAACTCCTTAATACAGCAAGGAAAAACTTTAAAGAAGAAGACTGGATAAAATATAAAAAAGTAAGCGCAAAACTTAAGCGAACAATCAAAGCCTGTAAAGAAAACTTTCGGCACAAGACATGTGAAAAAATATCTTCTCCTAAAGTTCTTTTTAAAATAATCCGAATAATCAAAAATAGAACAAATCCTAACTATTCTTCATTTAACATTATTGAAAATAACGGAACCACATTAACAAACGAACAATCCCAAGCAGACTGTTTTTTACAATATTACGAAAAACAAAACAACGATAGTATTCCAAATATCTCTATTCCGGACAATAGCCAAGATATTAATAAACTTTTTTCTTTAAAAGAATTAGAAATAGCAATATCTCATCAAAAGAACAGCAGTCCTGGGCATAATAAAATTTCTCTCCAAACAATAAACCATCTCCCTATCAAAGCAATAAATCTCCTTCTGAAATCCTTTAATGACAGTTGGTCTTCAAGTCAAATTCCAAAAGATTGGACTCACGCAATTATTCTACCTTGTGACGAATCTATACGGAACTTTATCACTAACCTTCTGAACCGACCTTTTTAGGGAAATTTAATTCCCTACCTATTTCCAATCAACTCCAAAGAGCGGACAGGATTCCTTGTTATGTAGATTAGATTCAGTATTTAAGTCAAACGAAATAGTAAAGTTAGAGCAGTAAGAGATAAATATTGAAACATAGAGTTATAGTGATTTTGAATTGAAATCTTGTTGTTGAAGATAAATTAACCTCATGAAGAATTGAGATTCCGAGTGGTAAATATCATTTTGAATTTAAAGTCTCACTCAAGTTTTAAGTGTCAGATTAAAGTTAAATGTTCAATAAGAACATTATTAAATATAATTCTGGGATCTCTTATCGTGGTAATTTCTGCGTGATCGTTATTTAATAAATTAATTAATTAGATCATTAATTAATTGAGTTAATTTAAAGGATATTATCTTTAAAACCTCATAGTATTATTAAAATTACTGTTAATAAGTTTATTTGATTCTATTTGGGAAAGATAACCAAATAAAGAAAGTTATTTATAAAAATGGCTACCGGTTCTTTTATGACTCATAATTATTCTAGTTCTCAAAGTGAGGTTCCTAGAGACCTTCACAACCTTTCATAAAACCTCACAAAAATCCCAAGGAAGTTTTGTCATACCATCCTATATCTCTCACTTCAGTAATTGCCAAATTATTAGATTGATTGAATATTAACGTCGCACTGTTCAGCTACACGAGGACTTTTGGCGACGGACCACATAATTTTGAACCATGGTCAAGTGACGTGGACGACACCTGAGCTGGCACTCCCTCTCCTAACTACCACACCACACCAACGGGAGGACGTTTCAGCTCTCGACAGATTTAACGTGCATCGCTGCCCTACACAGCGGGTCTTTAGTGGTACTGGGCTCGAACTCGTGACAAAGCAAGCCATGGTCCGATACCTATACCACTCGGCTACCGCGGCCACGCCAAATTATTAGAAAGAATGATTCTGCATAGAATGTTAGATTTCAGTTTTCAAAACAAAATTTTTCATGTTAATCACCATGGTTTTTACCCTCACAGATGCAGCATTAATACATTACTTCAATTACATGACATTATACTGGCTAGAGAACGCAAAGAATATTTTATTTTGGTAGCGTTAGATAATAAAGCAGCATATGACTCAGTGTGGCCAAATGGCCTTGTTTCTAAATTAAACACAGTTGGATACTCTGGTAGATTGCTACGATGGATACAAAACTTCTTACATCAGAGAACAATTCAAATTAAATGGAGGAACCTTATTTCAAAAATCGTTAAAAACAATTATGGTGTACCCCAGGTTTGTATCTTAAGTCCTTTCCTTTTTATGATTTATAAGGCAGATATTTTTGAAATTCAACACAACAGCCATCTTTTAGTTTATGCAGACGACATATTCTTACACAATAGCGGTACAAATTGGAATAAAACAATAGGTGAAATGCAAGAATCTTGAAATAAAATTTCAGTCTGGTGTAAAAAATGGAAATTGTCCACCTCTCCAGAAAAAGCAGTCTAATTAACTTTTCCAGAAAAAGAAGCACAATACCTCCATTACTTAAAATATGCGACAAACCTATTCCCGAAGTGAAGAGTCTTAAAATCCTGGGTATAATATTCGACCCGAATATCACCTGGAAAAATCATATTAATTACCTACGTCAGAAAGGATTCAAATATTTAAATGCCATTAAAGCCTTATCTTCTCCGAAAATAGGAACAAGATCTGATCATCTTTTAAATATTATTAATGCCACAATCCGTTCTATCTTTGACTATGGAAGTCAACTTTTTTCCTTTTCTGGCAATAGCAACAGACAAAAACTAGAATCGATTTACAATGCTGCCTTACGTTTAGCCCTAGGTCTCCCAAGAAACACCGCGTTAGATTTATTAAGAGCAGAGTCTATGAATGGAAGTACTAATAATCGCCATAATTTCCTTTGCCAAAAATTTATAACTAAACAAATTGCATTAAAAAACTGGTCACCGAATGCTAGATTATTTCGGGATATAGATAACATTTTTTATAAATATAGAGAAAAAGATATCAGTATTTTTCAAAAGACGATCAACCTGCTCCAAAAATTATGTATCTCTAAAGTGGATATTTTTCAATGGATCTCCTCCTCCAATCTACGAAAATCTCAAAATAAACATCTATACTCATGAACTACCATTTCAAAACAAGGATCTTCCAGATGTCATAGTACAAAGTATGTTTAATTATTACATTCAGTCAAACTTTAATAACAATATCATAATAGCAACAGATGGTCCAAAAAATACTAATCAAACATCAATAGGAATTTTGATCCCAAAGAAAGGAGTTCAACAAAATTTCATACTGAAAGAAATGATTTCAATTTTCACAGCTGAAGCTATAGCCATATGGACTGTGTTAAAAAATTGGGTTTCTGAAACAGAAAACTATATCATCCTGATGGACAGCTTATCAGTTCTAAAAAGTATCTAAAATATTAATAGAAAATCCAATAGGATAATATTAAATTTAAGTTAAACTTTACATGAGTGCCTCCAAATAGCTCAATCAATTACATTCATTTAGGTACCAGCTCACAAGGGAATAGGGATTAATGAAGAAGTTGATAAATTAGCTAAAGCATCTCCAGAGCCGTGGAATACTATTTCTTGGATAACTTGGGAAGATCTACATACACATTTCAAAAAACAACACAAACATAAAAGTGAAGAAATATGGAAAAAAAAGCAAAAGACATAAAAATTATTTTTATGTTTCTCATCTTGAAAAATGGAATAGACAGGCAGCAAAAAATAGAAATACAGAAGTTTTAATCAATAAGTTGCGAGCTAAAAAATTGCCATTAAATGATACATATATTTCCTTTTTAAACAAACAGATTCTCCTTTGTGTGCAGATTGTCAAGTACCAGAAACTAGTGAACATTTTATATTAAACTGTATCAAATACAAATTGCAGCATGAAATTTTGAAAAATTTTGTCTCCAACCACAGAGAATGGTCTTATTCCTCAATAGCGAAATGTAAAACAATAGAGCATGTACAAAAAGTTGAAAATTTTTTTATATCAACCAATAGATTCTAAAATTCCAGCTAATAGTTTTTCAATACTCGACTTTCATCAATCTCAGTTGAAGCACAAAGCGATAATTAAAACTACTAATGGACAATGCAATTTTGAGCTGTATGTTACAACTTAAGTTAAAAACTAATCAAAATTTTATCGGAGCATAAGGGGCATTGGTCAAGTCTCCACTATTACAGTGATATCACTATACCAAACTGAACTGAACTGAACATATGTATCATCTCCATCTCTGGCTGTTATTCGAACTCAACCAACGGCACCAATAACTTTTGTAATTATTTACTCAACCAATTCAAACAGAAAAAGTTAGTTTGATTTCATTCTGACAAATATTTTTCTAGCTTTTCATGCATGTAAGTTAAATTAAATAATAAACCAAAAAAAGGGAAAAGAAAATATTAAACATCAAAAAGATATTGAATAAAGGTTAAAATGTAGTATTTGTTGTAACTAATGCCACCTGCCTGACAAAGTCAGATTGAGGCTCACAAAATTCACCACAGCTAAGGGCTAGAATTTTTATGTCTGAAGTTAACCTTAGTTTTGAGCACCATGCAGGTGACAGTACGATTTTGCTCGGTTCCACCCCAATTTAGAGGGAGAAAACCCTGGGAGTGGCCAGGGCCTCCCACCTCTCTTCCCCTTCCATCAACTATACAAGAGGACTTGCAGCTTGACGGCTATTTAGAGTCCCCATGCCGCAAAGGCACTATACATTTACAAACATCCATGTCTTTTCCAGGATTCGAATCCAGTCCCTACGGCACCGCAGTCAGCGTCAATAATCACTGTACCAGTTGGGCGACAAATGTAGAAAGTAGTAAATACAGAATGCTTCATGAATTTGGTGATGTTTTTTAAATTTCATGGAATGATAAATTCATACTGGAAAATTAGTATTATATCTCTAATACACTGCTGGACAATTGCTAAGGACGGATCACAAATTGCTATGTAGCATAACATTAAGCGAGACATGAGGCCTAGTAGGATAACATATAGTTGCCACACTGTTCAGACATTAGATTAAAGAATATTTATTGTTCTGGAAAGTACAAAAGCTGTGAAACATCTGAAAGAAAAAAAATGTTCATTTGATCTGCGTACGGAGAAATGGAACAATGCATCTAAAAGTCCGCAGGCACCTTAAAGAAAGGTATCAGTATGGGATATGTCCACTGTGGAGTGTGATGCAACATTCCACACGTCGTACCATACTTTGCACAACATTATCCAGCAGCTGTTGAGGCAATTTATCCCATTCCTCTGTGAGAGCACGGATGAGGATGTTCTTGTTTGTCGGAGGATAGTTTCGACCAGCAACTTGCCTCCCCAAAGCATCCCACACATTTTCAATGGGGTTTAGATCTGGAGAACGCGCTGTCCATACGAGACGTTGAATACCTTGCTGTCTAGACAATCCTGAACAGCGAGTGTTCGATGACATGTTGCGTTGTTGTCCATAAAAACAAATTTATCACCGACAGCACCACGGAAAAGACGGGCATGAGGAAGTAGAACTTCATCAATGTATCGTTGTCCCGTCATAGTCCCATTCGCAACCACATGTAGGCACGTGCGGCCATTGATCATGATGCCGGCCCACACCATGATACTGCATGTCGGATATCGGTCCTTTTCCTGGATATTTTCTGGACGATAAGCAGTACCACTCTCACGCCAGATCAGTTGGCGTCTACAATCCGATGACAGACTGAACCTACTCTCATCTGAGAATAGTACGCATGCCCAGTCCTGTTCAGTCCAATTGTGATGCTCACGACACCATTGCAAACGGGCAGTACGGTGCTGTCTGGTCAATGGGACACACACAACAGGTCTGCGTGCGTATAGTCCTCCTCCCCTCAAACGTCTGGCAACAGTTTTTCGGGAGATCTGCTTTCCTGAGGCAGCAAGAAACTGATTTGCCACCTGCTGAGCTGTGGTGCGCCTGTTCCTTTTTGCTGATAGGACGATATATCTGTCTTCTGAAGGCGTCGTACTTCTAACACGACCTCCCCCGTGCCGTCTACTACACATTTCAGTAGCTTTAAATGACTTCCACAGCCGTGAAACAACGCTGTGAGAGATGTCGAACTCCCTGGCAATATCTGTTATTTTTCACCCTTGTTCGATCTTTCCAATAATTCGTCCACGCATAAAATCATCTATGTGTTGTCGGGAAGACATGCCAAAAATTTTAAGTTCGTCTATTAAATCTTTCCTGTAAAACTTTGACTTGAAACAACAACTATCCACACGCCTCAAAACCTTTAAAGCTCTTATGAACGCTATCACATGATGAACAGACGTGGAAAAAAATTTGCATACTCATACTTCTTCTTACTAATATCCCGCACTTATTCTAATTTTCCACATTTTGCTTCCTTTCATTTTGTGGTTGCTATGGATGATAGTGTTATCCGTCCTTAGCAATTGTCCAGCAGTGTATAACAATGCAGTACTGAAGGTTTGACTATAAATAGTGTTGAATACTCAGTTAGTAAAAAAGACATGAATTTGATTGAGAAGACTTCAACTAGAGCATCTTTAGTACAAAGGTTTTTCCACAAAATCTCTTGATTTCTCAGCAAATTTTTAATGTAAAAAAAAGAGTTGTAAAAATATTTTTTTATATCACGAGTTTCCAAAACTCATCTTCCACAAGAGGAGATGAAAATCAAATGCAGGAATTCCTCTCTAACCTTTAAAAGCATGAAAATAGAATAGGTAGCACCCTATCCTATATTATAACCTTGCCCATTCAGTATAGTGCTGTGTCATAGGACCTGGGTTTGAATCTCAGAGAAGGTATGGATGTTTGTAAATGTGTAGTGCCTATGCGGCATGAGGGTACTCTAAATAGCCATCGAGCCGCAAGTCCTCTCGTGAGGTTGGTGGAAGGCTCCTTATCCCCCCTCCCCCAAGGGTGTTCTCCCACTAAATTGGGGTGGAACCGAGCTGAGAAAAATGATACTGTCACCTGTATGGTGCTCAAGGCTACGGTTACAGACAGGCGTACATCTAGCTCTTTGCCATGATGAATTACGTGGGCCTGGATCTGATGCAGTCAAGACCAGGTGCCATAAGAAACAACAACATATTATAACCTTACACAGATAGACAGTGAATAATTTAAGGAAAATAGTAGAGAAGTGAATGCAATACCTGAAACATAATATTTAAATACTCACAATTCGTCCATCTCCACTTCCCAAATCAATTAAATTTCCTTTCCGTGTTTTCAATAGACTAATAACATTCTGTATTTGGTTATCTGTTGCTGGAACATATGGGAGACAAATTCGACGAAATGCTGGTAATACAAATGGTAGAGACCCAGCCAACAAACTTACAGCAACAGCACCAAAAGTACCAATTGCAATAAATCCAAATGTTTTTTTATGCTTTTCTTCCATTTTTTAGAATAAATCTCATTGTAAATAAGCCCTGTAATAAATTTAAGCTTGATAAATTATTCACTTCTTAAAATATCTAGATAAAAGTTAGTCAAGAATATATTGTAGGTTTATTATGATTTTGTTTTCTTAAATAATATACTCTCATGTTTACAAAACCGGCATCTTATTTACAAACATGTTCATCATGTTGCCAAACTGTGTTACGAAATTAACTTTATTATTATACTGATCAAATTCCATGAAAAACTTTTTATTTGATTAAAGGAAAAATAGATTTAGCTGAAAAGTACGAGTTTAAAGCTTAATATTTTCTTCTTTTTAAATATAGTTTTTCTTTCTATTATAAAAATTTACATATTTATTTGTGTGTATAATTGTAGATAAATTCCTACTCAACTTTCTTCGGTGAGCAAATAAAATGCGCGAAATTGGAATTTTTGTGTTGGGTGAATTTGCTTTAAAATGATTTTATTTTGGTTTATATTTAATTATGGTTGTGAAAACAGGGAGATCATAATACTCTACGGAATTTGTTTTTAAGTTTACAGGTGGGTTGACGCCATCACGAAATTTAATTTCGAACTTAAAAAAAATAAATTAAGAAGTAATTGAAATTTAAGTCAGTGAAATTTTGAGAACGAATAATTTTGTGAATGTATTTCTTATTATGTCTTTGAATTGCGATACTCGGAAAGAAATTCATATATGTCTTGTATGTGATGAAAAATTTGAGCAAAAGGATATATTGAAAATACATTTAATGAATCATACGTATAAAGTGGGAAGCTTAAACTTGTCTCCCACAGATGCACCCGAAAGTTTTGAACTGGAAAGCTGTTCAGACGAGTTGTTTCCCAATGAGTATTTTTTTGATGAAGTTGCCTTAGACAATCAAATAAATAAAACAGTTCCTATTAAATTCAAAGAAATCCATGTATGCAGTACATGTGGAAAAGAATTCAAAAGAAAGGATCACTTAAAGAAACATTATATTATTCATTCTGGTAAAAGACCATTTATTTGTTTTGTTTGTGGCAAAGATTTTGCAAGAAAGGACCGTTTTAAGGATCATTGTACCACACATTTATCTAATGGATGGTCTTGTTATTTTTGTGGGCGGATGTTTTCCCAAAGGTACATTTTGCGTAAACATGAAATGATACATAGAGGTGTCAAACCATACTCATGTGATTTATGTGATAGGAAGTTCTCAAGAAAAAATGATCTCTTACGACATGGAACATCTCACAGTGGGGAAAAAACTAATTTTTGTGAAATATGCGGAAAGGGCTTTTCACAAAAAAGGCTGCTTAAGCGACATTTACGAATACATAAAAGTAATGATCAGATTAAATAAATTATTTTGAGACAACTATCTGTAATATAATTTGAATTATTTTGAAATTGTTCCGATATATGTTTGCATGTATTATAAATTGTGATAAAATTTTCAATTCAATTAATTGCTTATAATGTAGCTATTTTGGGAAAGTTTTAAAATATATTTTGCCTATGTCAAAAAATGTGTATATTTTTTATCTCGCAATCATTTTTGTTCATGTTTTAATTTTTATTTATTAACTTCATTATGTAAAATCATAAATTTACTGTCTATAACTTGAAAAATGTGTCTTGCAAAAACTAGTCATGTATGTTTATATATCTTATAAAAACTTTAATATGCAGGATAATTGTTATATAGTTTACATTTATTAATAATATCTCTTAGTTTAATGTTTTTATTTGGAATAAATTTTTTATGTGTTCTAAAAATCTACCTCAAGCACATCAGTATTGTAAATTTTGTAAGATGCAAATAGTTATAATTATGTTGATGTTAAAATAAATGATTACACTGATGGTTCTACATTGTTCAATAAGAGTATCTTTTGGAATACTTACTGTAAAATTGAAATAAGTATGACTAAGTGCTACTTCTTAAACATGAAAAATTCAATATAACCATGGTTAAAAAAAAAGGTATTCCAAATAAACTTCTGATTGAGCTTCAAAATTATCAGGTATATAGTAGAAGCTGTTGTGTAGCTTTAGAATACAATGTTAATAAAAATAAAATCTACACACAAATTTAATTTTTCTGGCAGATTGTAATTTGATAACCCTTGCACTTTGAAAAAATGCAGTCTTCTTTCGATAAGATCATTTGTTCATACTTATAATTGCTATACATTTGAAATCTGCAGAAGTTTTGAAAAAGATGATTTTCAGACTAACCATTTAATTGTTCTTTAGTTAGAAATAGCTTGTATATATATTGCATCAGAATCTCTCTGAACAACTATTGAAACATATCAGTGTTTTGGCAACCACTTCTAGTTACCAAAAATTGCCAACTGTATTCCTATTCTACACTCTAATCATATTTTGCAGTGTTAACTTTGATTGCAATAACGGTAATATTCAAGATTGGTATATTTTTGTCTTTGGAATCTTAATAGAAAATTCATCATACTTTCTTTTATCAAGAATCTTATTTTAAAATGCATAAGTGATGTGAAATCTAAAATGTATGCATGCACATATATTTTTTAAATTAATGTTATTAAATTTAATCTCAAATCTACTAGTATAGCCAAAAGAAATTAAATAGCACTTGTTCTCCACATTTAATAAGTATGAAAAGTCTAAAACAATTGGGTAGATTAAATTAACAAATGTGGGAATATAATCAATGTTTTCTAGATATACAATATAAAAACTAAATTTAAATCAACTTTAGATTTTTTTTTAGATCATTATTACAGTTTAAATGTGTGTTTTCTTTGACATGTCACTGAACCTAAGCTTCCATGACTTTGGAAAAAAATCACTACAATAATTCAAATTTATATAGTAAATAATGTATTTTTAAAATGATTGAAATAAACTTTTTAAATCTAATAGAAATGTTAATGCATATTGATCATTGCAGTCATTTAGAATTGTGTGTTCAGCTGTATATAATTACTTTCTCTTATAAATCTAAAAATATTACAAGTAATGATGAGATATTAAAATCTAGATATTTATTTTTATCTTTCAAAAAAAAAAAAAAAAAAAACCCTGAAATTTTAGATATATTTAACACTAAAGGTTTTTAATTTTTTACATAGATTAAGTGTTTTAAAATTAGGATATATGAGGCTATTATCCCTGTTTGGAATTTAACTCTAACCCTTGTTTATTAAACATTTTTCAACTGTCTATTTTTGCTTAACACAAGTTTCATAACTTATATGCCTGGCGATTTCAAACTAGTCAGATGACAAGGCAATCGCCTGAGTTGTCACTTGGAACTTCTGCATACACTAACTGGATTTTCAATCTCGACCGATTTTACAAGCATCAACCTCTCTACCCAGTGTATCTTCAGTGGTTCCTGGTTTCGAACTTGTGACTCTACAATGCTGGCCATGACTCATGTCAATTACCACTCGACTACCGTAGTGACGTAACTTGTTGAAATGACATGCCATGAAGTACTTCCCATACACTTTGATACGCAAATTTCAGGTAATAAATTTAAAACATTTAGGTTTTTAAATATTTTCAGGAAGGTAGAGACCTTTCAAACTGTGTGTAGTTTTAAAAAGTACTTGAATGTTCAGGCAAATGTGGGCATTTGGAAATTTTTTTAAAAAGTATTGTTGGAAGCTAATAAAAATTGAATTGTAAATTTTTCAGGCTACTAAAATGATTATCATTGCAGCCTTGCTGAAATGCATGCAACAGAAAATAAGAAAAATGAGCTTTTATCAATCTAAATGAGATTTTATTCTTGAATTTGCTGTTTTAACAAGATAACATCAAATGGTGCACAAGAGGATGGAATTCAATGCCCTCATACACGAATTTTTCATTTTTAACATCAAAATTACTTGGTGATTTCATCTTTGTGTTTTTAAAATGTCCTCCCCCCCTCTCATCTAAGTAGTCTGTGCATTACTGATGACATATACCTATTTCAAGGGAAGCACAAGAATTTTAAATGCATTTAAGATTTTTGATATATTTTTGTCAAAACTGTAAGATGTTTCTTTAAAGCAATGTAATGATTGAAAATGTAAAGCAAAGGATTTTATTCATATACTTTTAAAATGGGAGTTTTTTTCTTAGGATTTTAAATTACTTTAAGAAATTTGTTATACAATATTTTTCTGGAACAATTTTCAGCAATGGTCATGATTTGGCTATGTTTCTTGAATGTCATAAATTATTCTTTATTCTGATCAGCCTACTTTAACACCCAGAAACATCTGCTTTTAAGAGATTGCTTGTGTAGACAAAATCAAAACTAGAATCCCAACATGATTTTGATTAATTTTAGATAAATATTCTCCCCCCTTCATTTGATTTATATATTTTTTTTATATTTAATTTGGAAGAATATTATTGTTATAACCAATTTTTTCTAATTTTTGAATTCTAACCTTCATATCCATTAAAATCATATTGCTCTCGATTCTTTTTTTGTGGAAGTTTGATTTCATGATAAAACCGAGTTTACTTCATTGTATTTTAATAGTTAGATGATAAATTGTTTAAGCAGCCTTTGATTTATTTGGTATTGAGCAAACTTTTTATAGAATTTGGAGGATCAATTTTTATCGCTTTTTTTTTTAAATGTGTTAAAAAAGAATACGCTGATAACATTACAGATAATCTGTAGTGGGTTCTCACAAGTTTTCCTTTAAATTCATTACTTGAGTTTCTTCATGACTTTGCTTGATTTCAGAACCTAACCCTGTGAAGGAACTGTAATATATGCAAATAGACTACTGTTTAGATCTGGGGTGGAAGGGAAGATGAATTAGAGTATACGATGAAGTGCTGGTAGTAATGCAAGTGAGTGATACTAAAAACATCAATTTATGTATCTTGCTCTCCATTCATTAGTAATTCTGGACTTGTTTACTTCTCTATAGATCCAATTTTTTTTTATCAAACATTCAAAAAACTCCTTCCAGACAAATTAAAAAACAAACAGAAAAATTTTAAAAATATATCAAAATATAATTATTTAAATTTATTAACCGATCAGAAACTCAAATTTAAACAAGATGTAAAAAATTATTTAATTTAAAGAATGCTCAAAATTTTTACTGGCCATAATCACACATGACTACAATTAGGTTTACAATGTAAGGAGCGAAACCGGTACTTTCATTCTGCAATTTATGTCAAAGTAGATATAATGAGCACAAGTATCAAAATTAATTTCTCATATTAAGACTTTACTTAAGGGTACAACTACATACAAAAAAATACTTACTGTAAGTGATTTTTTAAAGTAATACAAGTAAACAACCAAGTTGTTTTTTTAAATTATATTTATTATGATAAAGAGATCTACAGGAATAAATTATTTAATTGAGCATGAATATTATCAAATGAAACTTCTTAAAGTTTAACTTTCCCCATTAAAATTATAACTTGACACTTTTTATAGAAAATAGTCAACAATGATGCAAACTCAAATAGCATACATAAAATTTAAATCATACTAATAGAGAATTTTTTTAAAAAAACTATGATATGGATGAAAATTGGTGATCCAAACAAAAGCAGCTACAATGAGCACACAACTAAAATTAATCACACAATTTTAAGATATTTTTAAAATTATTCCTGCCATAAATATTAAAGATTTATTTTATGAAAGATAGCTTACCATAATTATTAAAGATTTATGGTAAGCTATCTTTCATAAAATAAAAATAAATAACTTTCTTTTTGTAATTATATTCATTTTATGATAACACAAGAAAAAATATCTAACAAGGAAATTACTTTTTGAATATAACTATACAGAATTTCTCACAGAATTATTTTCCATTCAAATCATTAAGTTAATAATTAAATGATATGAAGCAATATAATAAAAATTAAAATAATAAAAACCAATACAGAAAATTTTAAGAGTAAAACTACAAAATAGATAAATAGTAGTAATTTCATTGATTATTATTTCAGACATAGAATTATATATTCAGGGATAGAAATTCAAAATTTAATTACATAAATTTTATAAGCCTTTGCAAAAATTACAGTACTGAGTTCAATCATAAGATCAATTTAGTATTTTTCTCATGTTCAACACTATATTATTAATAAGTTTTTTTTAACAATATTTATTAATCTTAAATTTTTTTATTTTTTTTTAAAAAAAAAATTGAACCATGTATTAATAATCTTTTCAAAATACATTGAACAGGACTGTACATTTGAGTAGGCGAGAGTCTACTTTTATCAATTTAAATCCCTGCTGGACATAATCTTGAAAAAGGCTTTGGAGTGACACAATTTTCTTGTTCAGTTCAATCATCATTTATAAAGAAATTCCCCTTATTATTTCACAAAACTCTGGGTAGGTTTCCATTTTGAAATTGCAATCATTCAACTTAATTACCATGATTTATATTCATTTTTAGTTAAATTTATAATATACTTTGAAAATTTAAAATCTTTAAGCGAAAAAAATGGAAGTTTCTTCACAATCAATTTTTTTCTTTTTTACAAAGGTTAACCATTTATGTGAGAACATTTTGAGTTAAAAACATTTTAAGAACTACATAAAATAAATTTATGAACTATGATTATATATGGACTCTGTATACTAGATGAGCAATTAAAAATTGGTTCTAAAAAGCAGTAAAATAAATACCCCTTACACAATTTCAACAGTATTAAAAAATTATTACAGTCTGACAACTGTGAGTTCAGCATTAATATTTTTGTGATATTGAATAAATACATTGAGGACCAGTAAATATTCTAATACAGCATTATTAAACAGTTGCATTTATCTCTATACAATTCTGGCTAAAAAAAATGTTCTTAAAATATTTCATATGATTTAGTTATCTTAAAAATTTTTCTTAAAGAAAACTCAATCACTTGACCACGGTTCAAAATTACAAGGTCCGTCGTCAATATGGAGCTGAACAGTTCGACGTTAATATTCACTCAAACTCAAAATATGAAAATAATAAAAATTTCCGAAACCATGATCTCTTCTTAGAAGGATCATTACTTCCTTGCAAATTATTATGTATGGGAGAGAAACTGCTCCAAATACAGAGTACAAATATGGTTAGTATATGTAGCTCATGCAAGAGAAATATATTTAAAAAATGTTTTATAATAAATAATTTTATTTAATGATGTTATTTTCCACATATTGCAGATAAACAGAGCTTTTTGACATCATGAATATATTTTTTTTATGAACATTTACTTCAAGATTCACAGACAAACAAATTCTTTACACACACACTTTTATGTACAGTTTTAATAGGATAACAATAACATCTTTCAATATTGTAGCTATAAAGACAAAATAATAGTGAATTTTTCTTAAAATCAATAATTCTCTAATAAAAAAAAATTGAAAAAGGACAAAAACTGATGAATATGAAATGTCCTTTTCATTAATAATATACAACAAATATTGGTTTAATTCTCAGAATTTGGTCCCACATAATTTGACAATAAATGAAAGTTCCCAAAAAGTTTCCAATGAGTCATTCTACAAAGAAGCAACAAGATGTTGAATCCCATGGCCATAATTGCAAAACAAAATACTAGTGCTGTCTCAAAAAGATGTATTACATACCGAACTCTGAGAATAAATTGATATTTCTGATGACATTGTATGATATAAGCCTTAACATAAACTAAATTTTATCTTATTTAATGTGACCAACAAAATAATGCCATTACTTTTTTAATATAACTGTCAGAACAATGTTCCATGTATAATTAAACAAAAAAATATAACTTTAGAACGTGTCAAATACATGAGAAATGGAAAAGACATTCATGAAGTGGATGTTGCTGGAAATTAAGTCTTTTTCTCGCAAAAGAGAAAGAAAGAAAAAAACATTCAGGTCTTCTTGAAGGCATAATACATTTCAAGTGGTTTATTGACTTTCCAGTATTTTTCATTTACTTGATCAAGAGTAGTATTTCCATCCAGTGGCGAAAATTGTCCGGGAGTAACTGCTATATAAATTGTAAATGGTGTCACTTCAGAAGGTGCTTCTGTACCAAGTTCATCTTGCTTATCAAGGGCAAATCTCATTGCAAGATATTTTGATAAATGATCCACTAGAAAATATTTTTCAAAAAATTAAGAATTATTTTAGAATGTTTTTTATGCATAGTTATCAGACTTTTGAAAAATCATCAATTAATAAAACACACATCTTGATATCAATCATATGAATAAATACAGTAATGCATATCAAATTTAAAAAGGATAAAATTTATATATACTGATTTGCAATTTTTTTTGACCAAATGATATCATAAATTTATTATAATATACCAAAAAATTTCAGATCTATATAAGTTCAACACTAAGTTTTAAAAACATTTAGATTTCTTGAAATGAATATAAGGAAAAAGTATTTTTTTCCAAAGGAGACATTGAAATATCAGTACATTCAACAATCGACAACATACCATTCAATAAATTTTTGGTTCAGAAAAGAGTTAGCAATTGTCTTTAGAATGGCATCAAATATATATTTATTTTAACTGTAGCCTATTTCTTCATCTAGAAAAATGGGCTGCTATAAATCGTAGAATAACTAGCTATTAATCGCTGGCAAGTGGAGCCACCCAATATGTATAAGTAATAACTTGTTCTAATTTGGATAGTTTTTTTTTTTCCAGAAGCAAATTAGAAATAGATCATAATGAACTGATAACTCATAATTGTATGATTAAGAATTTTCAGATTGTTTAAAGCATTTCAATCATTTATATGCATTCACTTTTTATGCATTTGAGTAACCAAATAGTTAAAAAAAATTATTAATATCAGCAACTCTGTATAATCTTTATTATGTTAGCTATAATTTCTCTAGTATTTATTCCTTATAGGGACAAGGAAAGCAGTCATTGCCTTCGGAAAAGATATGAAAAATTTTTGCCTACACCCGTTGCTAATATTTCAAATTGGCGGTGTCATTAAATATTGTGACATATTGAATGTTGATATTATAAATAGGGAGTAAATTTTAAACTATCATAAATTTTGCTACCATTTTGTTACAATGAAGAAAATCTGGAACTTGTTCATAAACAATGTAGATGTAATAAGCTTTTTTTATTAGAAGTAAATTTACATCAATCTTCCTAATTTTAATCAATTCTTTGATCAATTGATTATACCATGCAGGTGGAAATAAGTAAACAAGAAAAACCACAGAGGAAATAATGTAATTTATTAGCGTGTGATCTCAGAATAGAAAGTAAAATGCTCTTTTATTAGAAAACATTCAACAAAGTCTTTAATAATATTGATAACTTGATCAACCAACCAAATTGAAAGATACGCCTCAAATTCTTAGCTTCTATAGACCTCGTAATATACTAACTGACCACATTTATATAAAAAATTACTACTTTAACACTTATTTTCATTTTAAAACTTGCTTTCTTGAGTTTGAAGATCGGTTTCATTCAACCTGCTATCCATGCTATGAATGGATTTTTACATCTCCACACACTTAAGTTGTAACATAGCTGACAGTCTTTCAGCCAATTACAGAGCTTTCTCTCATTAACTTCATCTTATGGAACTTTTCTCAAAAATTCTTCCTCCTTCAAAATCTTTTGATAATTTAGATATATCTGGATTGGCTGTGCCATGCCCTGCTCACTTCACTGATCTAAAAATTTCTGCTTTTCATAGCAATTGTGAAATTAATTTTTATTTTAATTTATTTAAAGTTTATATTGTTTATGAAATAAAAGATTTTATTTTACATAAAATATTTCATATTACAATCGAGCACTGAAAAAACTTATTACAGTTATTCAAAATCCAAGGATCAAAGATTAGAACCTAAAAGGGTCACACTCTCCATTTATATATCTCCAACCAATTATCAACACAATGCCAGTCTTTGAGTGATGAATTGATCCTTGTGATCTAGCATTCCTATTATTAGCTTTACTTATTGTTTGGCCAACACACTTATTTAAGAGTCATGATATCAACACCAGATGGATTTTAGCCCAGAAATAACTGTATATTGATATTACTAATGTTCCTGTTAGCAACAACTCGGAAAAGCATTAGTGAATTGTATAGTCCCTAGGTCCGATAAGTATCACTTTTTTTATATAATGTTAATACTAGGTAAGCCTTGAGATACACATATCTTAGAAAAGGATCTCAAATTCCTAATTTATCTACAAGACTGGGAATTTTACACTGGATAGCTTAAATAATTTGCATGTTTTTACATCAAAACAGGCCGTATTATTTATTAAAACAAGACTATCTATTTACAAGGGAGACAAATTTTTCTTTTTTTTTTACACTTTATTCTGTACTTATTATACTGGTCAGCCCCAGTATATTTCTGTCATCAAATTTGGTGATAAATTTGCCAAGTTATATTTGTGACAGATAGTTCCGTTACCTGTACTAACACAATAACAGTAGTAATAAAGCCATTTCACTTTTTTTTTAACTGAAAGTTTCCAAGTACAGGAAGGTTGATCAAATGCAAGGATTATAATTATTTCTTTTTTTTCAATCATTTAGAAGCAATTGGACTGAAAGAATTGATTGAATGATGCATCAGAGAAGGTTTGATTATTAAAAATTACAAATGTTCAAAAAACTGATATTGCATAAGATTGATAAAAAGAAATAATTTTAATCAATAGATTTGACTGTTAGTGTTGTTCACAAAGAGATGATAATTTACATAATGGGATCAGAAGCATAAGAGATATGTGGATCAGTATGAGTCATTTGAGTATGCATATAATTAATGTTAGTTACTAGATACTGCATTAGGAAGTCATTAAAAGAATTTGTTGTAGATGAATTGCGTAAAATTAATAATACTGTGTTCATTAGTTTGTTTTGTTGCAATTTATCAATGCTACCTATTGTGAATGAGAATGTAGCAACTGGTGAGAAAAAATAAAATTGTTGAGAGCAAGATTAGTAAAATAAAGTATGAAAGAAGGGAATTAATTTGATATCAGGGGTAATGGCACCAAGTGCTGCTTGTTGCTGGAATGGAATCCAATATGGTGGCCTAACGGTATAATTTAATGGATACACAATAATTTTAAGGAATTGTTTTTAAATACATTGAAATGTATTTCAAATAAAGGATATAGGAAGAGACTCAAAACCTAGATCAATCAATAAATAATAAATATCAATATTATGCAATAAAAAGTAACATGTACTAATAATAGCATTATAAGCAGCATATACTAATCCTATATTATTTTATCGTAATTATATATAGGATATTCATATAGTACGATTAAATAGCAATTATTAGAAATAATAATTAAGTATAATTTAATAGTAATTATAAAAAAAGAATAATTGTTGAATTATAAAAAAAATTTAAATAATGCACAAGATTACTCGTATTACATAATTATAAATAAATAACATAATAGCTATAAATAAACAAAAATAGTTATAAATAAATAATAATAATTATTATATAAATAAGTAACAATATTAATTATAAATAAATAAAATATGTAATAATATTTATAAATAAATGTTAAAAGAAACAATTATAAATAACGAACATTATATGATTATTATGCATAGTAATAATTGCATTTTTGTATTACATTATAAATAAAATAATTACATAATGTATGCTAAAATTAATTAAGAATATCAATTACAAAGTAGTGAAAGCTTGCAATATGAAACTTGCACTGCAAGTTCCTTCAACGAATTTCATCAAAGAATGTAAAAAAAATTTTTTAAACCTAAAATAAAATGAAAGTTAATGATTTATAGCGATAATTAAAAGCACAACACTTATTCTTTTAAGAAAAAAATATTCTAGTACTCACTAATTTAGAAATATCTATATTCGAAAATAGCACAGAATTAAACAGAAGATACAAACAGAAAAATTACACTGAAAATGGTTAAATTTTTACAGAAATCAATTAAAATCGCCTGAAATTAATAGGGTTACAGTGGGAAAAACCAATAAAAGTTTTTTCTAATATATGTTATCCCCATGGCAACCACATCAACAGATGATAAAATTATTAAGGTAAACATATTGTAATGTTATAGCTCATCTTGGTAAACTCCTAGGAGAGCCCCCACCCTTGGCGCCAAACCGGAAAAGCGCCAAGCGAAAAAAATGGCGCCAAGCAAACCCGACAACGGTGACAAGTAAATATAGCAGTATAAGATGGATGCGCAATGAAAATACATGTAAACAATACAGAAATTTAACATTTAAGATAAAAAATATAACAGCACTTACTTTCTTATTGTTGATCCTTCCCAAGTGGAGGGTAAAGTGTAACAACTGCTTTTAAAAAATTCTGGAAAGTCTCGTCGCTGAGTGAGTGATCGCGAGACGCCATAAATACTCAGCGAGGTAATGGTCGAACATGCCTTCTGCGTGGCTGGTGTGATTACGGAGAAAACGTTTTATTGCCGATTAACTTACTATTGGAAAACCACGAATTCTTTCTTATACTTCTGCAAACATCATGCGTATTCACACCTTTTTCGACATCTCCATTCAAATCCATCCAAAACAACACTCTTTCGTTCATTTAATCCCATTTGCTCATTACATTTAGGACATTTATAACTTGAAGCAATTAATCCTTCTTTCATACACCATTCAATCAATTCTTTCTTGCTTGCTTCTAGCATTCAATAACGTAAAAAATTCTAACGTGTATTGACTTACAAGCGCAGCCATACTTTCAACCCGGTGCCCAACAACAAAATGAAATTTGAAATGCGCGCCCACAAATGACCGAAAATTCTAGAAAAGTTAGGGTTGCCATATGTTGTATTTAAAAGCAAGGTTACCATGACGGCGCAATTATCGCCAACCAAAGTAATTCGCGCCAAGGGTGGGGGCTCTCCTAGGAGTGAACCCTCATCTTGGCGAACATAAAAACAACAACTTGGCGCTATTACCCCCATATCAAACTAGAATCGAAAGAAGTAAATCTGTCAATGATAACTGGGTATTTGGAAGGACTAAAAGAGAATATAAGTTTTTTGAGACATCCCTTCACAATGTTGTGTTTCTTCCAATTTTTTACTTTATTGGTGTATTTAATAATGTACTTTTTCCAAAATTAAGTTTTCTCCAATGTTGGTCATTAACTGTTCAATTGTTGTCTTTACATTATTCTTTGTTTTGAGTTTGATAACTGTACTCTTAGCACCATTTGGGCTCAACTTCAAAATTCATCACTAATCGGCACCCCAAAACAGGATTTTTCCTACCCTTATTGGTTACAAGGATCATGGGTGAGCGACTGCTTTTCTGAGTAGTTAGGGTTCAGTCCTACGAGAGCCCACACCCTTGGCGCGAATTAATTTGGTTGGGCCATAATTGCACTGTCTTGGTAACCCTACTTTGATACACTAGATATGGTAAACCTAACTATTTCTGGAATTTTCATATTTTGTCAGCAGGCATTTCAGATTTCGTCATTTGGCACCGGGCTGGAAGTATGGCAGTGCCTGTGAGTGAATATACCTTAGAATTTTTTACTTTTTAGAATGCGAAAGGTAAGAAAAAAATTGATTGAATGGTGCATGAAGAAAGGAAGGATTAACTGCTTCGAATAATTAATGTTCTAAATGCAATGATCGAATGGGATTATATGAACGGAAGAGTGCTGTTTCAGATCGATTTGAAAGAGTATGTTCAACCAGTACCTCGCAGAATATATATGGCAGCACTCCCACAGTCATTCGCTTAGCGATGAGGCCTTCAAGGCTTTTTTAAAATCTGCTGTTATGCTGCACCCTCCACTCGAAAAAGATCAGCAGTAAGAAAGTGTTTTTTAAAATTTTTATCTTAAAAATATTTGATTAATTTCTGTATTATTTACATATATTTTCATTAAGCATCCACCTTGTCCCACTATATTAACGTGTCAGTTTCGCTTGGCGCTTTTTTCTGTTTGTCGCCAAGGGTGTGGGCTCTCCTAGGATTTTACCGAAAGTAAGTGCTGTTTTTATATTCTTTATCTTAAATGTTTAATTTCTGTATTGTTAACATATATTTTCATTACACATCCACCTTATCCCACTATATTCCCTTGCCGCCATTGTCGGTTTCGCTTGGCACTATCTTGCTCTGGCTTGGCGCTTTTTTCGGTTTGTCACCAAGGGTGTGGGCTCTCCTAGGATTTTACCTGGCTGCAGTAATGCAAATACTGTATCTTATTCATTCATTGGCAACTTCCAAATTCTGGTACTTACATATTATTGCAACAATTGCCAACTCTATTAATAACTCACCAAGATGGAAACCAAGATTTCTTATGTGTCATATGTGCTGAATTAGCAACCAGGTGCTTCGTTTCATATGTCACCAATAGGTTGTGATAATACATAAGTACCTTAGCAATGTAACAAATAGGTAATGAGAGTAAAATTGACAATATTAAAAAAAATTACTACCTATTTATAATACAAGAAATTGATATGTCAGAATTTGGCATTTTCTATGTATCATTGTACTTGTCTTTAAAGTCATTAACTAATAAGTACCATTTACTCCTTTTTTATAAACTCAACTAATACTATATTAAAAATAATAATTATTTAATAAATATGAAGGTTGGGTACTTTTGTATTATCGCAACAATCACCAACTCTACTAACTTGTCAAGTAGGCAACTCTGATTTTCTATGAGTTGCAGGCCTTGAATTGGCAATCAGGTGCTTTGTTTCATATAATGTTGCCAATAAGTCGTGATAATATCGAAGTTTGTTTGTAAAAATTTTGGACTCAAAGTTAGATCTCTTTAAATCCATAAATTTAGAAAACAAATGAAGTCTCATTACCTGTAGCATTGGCTGTCGTTTTAATGTAACGAACTTGAGTATAGGAAGGTTCAGTATCGTCTCTATCATATGGATAAGGTTTAAATACAAGTTCTATTTCATTAATAGATGTTTCAGAAGAGCCTTCAGCTTCTGCTTCATGATTTGTACCTTCTGTGCTTTCTTCAGCCAAATCATTTTCGGCATCATGATCAACTCCAGAACCAAGTGATTCATTTTCAGAATGAGTTTTCAATCTTTTTCTTGGCTGAGATGAATTAGCATCACTGGAGCTGCCAGGAGTTGGGGTTTGACGTGGAGTAGGTACTGGTGTGGTTGTGGATGTTAAAGGAGCTGTCATGCTATTACTATTTTCATTCATTGAGGCTGCACTATTACTTACAACATTACTTGTATTAGTAGTACTGGCATTACTGTTATTATTGGTATCATTTGGTTCCTCAGTAGCATTTTTTCTTACACGTTGAGCTCTATTTAAAGCTTGAATTCTCATCCCCTCTTCTATGCTATGTGCTAAAGCATGATTATGCTTCTTGTTGAAAGATGCCAATACTCGTTCTTGTAACGCTTCATATTCGTCACGACTGGGATAAATTTTAGATATCAACATGTCAAAATTTGGATCGGGACGCAATGATCTTTTAGAAATCAGTTTTTTACGACATGTAGGGCATTCTTTGTTTCCACTGCGAAGGGCAGTAATTATACAGTCTTGGCAGAATCGATGCAAACATTCTTTTGTTGTCATGGTGTTTTTTAGCATATCTAAACATATAGGACACATCAATTCACTGTGCAAACTTCTAGGAGACACAGCTATTTCTGTAGAATCTGTGATTACTTCTTGTGGTGTCCGATGTAATTCGTATAAACTTAACTCCCATGTTTTATTTGTTGATGTTGTATCCGAACAAGACATTGTAAAACTTCGAAAATACTCTTCTGTTTTGGCTGGTTTGTTCGAGAACAATTTATTTTCAGTTCACTTCAAAATATCTTTTTTAAAAGATTGTTGCCAAATTTAATTTCACCCTGCAGAAGTATATATGTTCAATCAAGCAAATTAATTGGTATAATCAAATTTAATTTTTCTAAAATATTTTTATTTCTGATGTCTGTTGTCACTCTTTAAATAGAAAACTTATTAAATTATAATATCACCTGTAAAATATTTTTATGGACATTTTTCATATAACAATTTGAAATTTAATTTCGGCAACGCTAATCTGATGAAACTTCTTTTGATTTTAGTTGCTATAGCAACACTTTGGATAATAACTATATTATATGAATGATGGAATCATTTAAATTTTTATATTTGGAAGCTTGTGAAAACTTAAATACGAATCCGTGTGAAAAACTTTTATCTAGGATAGAAGAGTGAGTTCTTATTTCATTTTCCAAATTACTAATGATGTATATATTTGCTGTTTCATTTTCTTTATTATTAACGATGTATACTTCTTTTGATAATGTCATGTCAATCGGCGTTGTTTTCTCTTGCTTAAGAATTTGTTTTATTTTATCTTATCTAACTATAAAACTCATATTAAGTTTTAGTTTTTTTAGATTTTTGTTTATCCCTTCTACAATAAATGAGTAAAAATGTATCGAAATGAATAATTTGATTTCTTGAAAATACCTTATATCGTGTACTTTCATTCCTTATACAATTTTCAAACACCATTTCTTATGATTATTTATTGATATGTGTTGAAAATATGATATTCTTTGTTATGTCAGTTAATTGTTTATGAAGCTTATAATTTTAAGTTATTTCCATGTTACAAATTTTTCTATTTTCTGATTTTTGTTGTTGTTGTTGACTATGTGCTGAAACTGTCATATTTCTTCAGTTTCTATACCAATTCTAGGAATAGTAAGAGAAAAATGTTATTTAATAAAAGTTAGTCCAGTACTAATTCTGTTAACTTTTTTTATCATATTAAATAATGAGAAAGAGGGGAATCTTTTCGATGTCTTTAAAATATATAATTGTGGTTAAATATTATAGAGTGTGCCCAAATGAGTATTAATCTTAAAAGAACATTTCAAATATTGACAGGCAGGAATTGATAATTTCCAATGGACGACTTTTTAGTGTGTGTTTATATATTACTGAAACCATGTTGGCAATGTTAAGTAACATCTATAATATAAAAGAAAAATTACAAAATTGGCACAGCCAGTAAAATCTTAATTTAGGCCAGAGATTGGCACATGGTATAACTTTTAGTGGCACTCTGCAATACTCTACAAATTTATTAATTTTTGAATTGATGGAAGTTGATAAATTTATAATGAACCTTATTAGACAAACATCTTCAGAATCATGGACATTTATAGAATTATGAAATAATCTAACAGATAATTCTAAAGATAAATTTACAGTTATTTTGTAAATTATTGAATGTCATTGCTAGAGATATAATTGTTTGAAGAGATAAAGAAGCTGTTTAACAATTAAATGCTTAGAATCATGTCAATTTGAAAATCACACATTATACCCCTGATTTTGCCATTTGAAAGTAGGGTGGTTCAAGCACTAGGTTCACATTAAAATTTATATTTTTTATTAGCTGGTATACCCGTTTTTCATACGGGTAAACTGAAAAATTAAACAATACAGATTGAAGGATAAAGAAGTTTTTAATGAGTTAATTTTTTGGGTGAATTGCAAATTAAATAAAAAAAGCTTTTTGCATATCTCAGCTGAACAAAAAAAGAGAAAAAAACATGTTTGTTAAATTTTAAGTCTGTAGATCTAATAGCTGATAAGAAGGTTTTTTTTATATTTATAACTTCCTGTAACTCTCTTGAGGGTTGAAAAACACAAAAAACCAGCTTTTGTACAGCACACAGCAAAAAACAGCAAAAGTAACACATTGTTACAAATTTTGTGTAATGAATGCTTAAAATAGTGTAAATAATTTATATCTGAAAGTGTAATATGTTAGTATTACTTTCTGTTGTATTTATTTTATGTTAAAATTATAATATTCGCAAGCAATGCTGCTTCTTAAATTATAATGGCAATTCAATGAAAAACATAGCAAAGTGTTGGTGATAAGAAAACTAGGTAGAAATAAAGGGGGGAATGTGAGAAGAATAATGTGCAATACTGAACCAAAGCTGCACCAAAGAAATCAGCCAAAAATACTAATTTAATATTAAAAATGTATTCTGTAGATTTAATGGAGGCTTTTATAATTTTTTTTGAAATTTCTATGACTTTTCATATTTATATAGCTATTTATTTTAGAGTTATTTGATATTTATAAAACTTTTTTTTAAAAAAAATATTCTTGCTTTTTAAAGCAGCTGTAGTGTATTTTTTCCTAATAGGCAAAAAAAGTATCACTAAACTTCTAATGCAAGTTTTCTGTTCTTTAATTATATGTTATGAAACAAGCAAACTCTTTATAAAAAAACTTGTATTTACAGAAACCCACTGATAGTGATGTACCAAAACATTCATATTTCTTTAAATAAAGTTTGACATCTTATGAGACATATTTTAATCTTAAGATTCAGTGATATCTTTGTCCCAAATCTGAGCATTATTGAATGTGCTTCAAAAAGTATCTATCTTATCATTTATCTCAATCATCCACAATTCTTTATACAAAGTTATGAAATTAATATGTGAAAAATAAGTAGTTTTGGTAGCTGTATTTGTGTGTTTACTGTTTTTTTTTTACTTTTTATTAGGAATTTTTGAAAATCTAAAGATTTTATTTTAGGCATTCTTACTTACATTATCTCAAAAATCTTATGAGCTATTAACACGACTCAGTTCTAGTTACAAAAAATCTAATCTGTATGATGACAGATATTCTTTGCTTAGTAGGGATTGATTACTATATTATCTTTAATTTTTATTCTTTATATAATATATAATTATATGCATCATTTTAATACTGTGTTTGATTTTTAAATTTACATTTTGTTATAGTGTAGGTAATTCAAATTCTTTTAACTTGCTTGGAATTCAATTAACAAATGAAACTTGCAAAGCTTTTGGTCAAGCTCTTAACAAGGATGTACATATTCAAGAATTAGATTGTAGCAATTGTATGTTTTCTGAAGAAGGTAAGATTTTCTGTGCCCATTATACAGTCAAATATATTTTATGCTGAGATATTATTTAAAAGGTTTACAAAATGAAAACAAGTCAATTTTAATAATATTATTGCAAGTTAGAAAATTTGCAAGTGTTTGGCTATAAATATCTAGTATTGTTGCATATATATCATAAGCAAATATAAAAAGAGGAAGAAAAGTACAAATTTTCAAAATTCTTATTGCCGCTGGACAAAATTGATATCTGTCTCAATAAATAAAGTGAACTAAACTGTGGCATATACGGTTTAATGGATCTATTTAATACAAAATCGTAAATGAATTTATTTTTTCATTATGGATGCCCAATTGGGCTCAAGTGTAGCTTAGGTAGGTCCTTTGGATTTGTAGGAGGGTCCTTTGGATTTGGCAATATTTCCTTTGATTTGGCGATGTTTATCTTGATGTCATGGTGATATAACGAATTCATTCCGACACATTCTGTATAATTTGGTAACCCTTGATTTTTGATTTGTGGTCTTATGTAGATAAGGCCATCTGTTCTTTGTAATAAACTGCTATTTTTTAATTAAAAAAATTTTTAGCTGTTTTTCCAACACGAGCAGTCGATTTTCATATTAACAATTCCATTTTTATTTTAATTTTCATTTTGCTCTTGGATTTCATCCGTAGAGAATATTTAGAACTTTTCAGCTATTTTTTTATATTCTATTTTCGATTTATTTCTTCGACTTATCCTGAAGTGTATGTCTGAAAGGTATGAATTGCGTTTTTTTTTTTTTTTTTTTTTCATGATTTGGAAGGAAAGGGGAAATTGTCTGTGATACATTGGTGCATGGAAAAAGGATTGATTGCTGCCAGTCCTGAATGTGTGTTTGGTTTGCAAGAAGGCTGTGCATCTGATTAAGGATTCGAGTGTTGGATATATTTGGGAATGCCGAAAGAAAGGAGCTAATTGACATCGTATCAAGATATCTGTAAGGAAGAATAGCTGGTTTGAAGAAAGTAGGCTGAGTATCACTGGCGTAACTAGCTCTGAGGGGGCCCAGTATCAAAGCTCCTTCGAAGCCCTTTTTTAAATATGGGAGACCTGTTAGTGGGACTGTAGGTACACATGTTGGGGCCCCTGTAGCTTGGGGTCCCCGTATCATTGATACAGTAGTAGCTACTTGAGATTCTCATGTTGACGAATATGTGGGCGCGAAAGACTATCCGTGACTTCTTTTTTTTTTCAAACTTAATGTTTTAAAGAAAACAATCACGGAGTGGATGAGTTTTTACAGAGAGGTATGCATGGAAATTGTGTAGAAAAGTTCAATGATTGGAGATCCTGATGTGATAATAAAAATTGACGGAAGCATGTTTGCGGTAAAAGAAAGTATAACAAAGTCAAACGAGCGAATGGAACCTGGGTGTTTGGAGGAATCGAAAGGTCTTCGAATAAGTGTTTCTTTTATGTGGTTCAGGATTGGTCGAAGGATACACTTTTTCAATCCATCAAGAGCAATATAAAGGAAGGTATAACAATCCTATCGAATAGCTGGAAAGCTAAGATGAAGGTTTTCTTTACACAGTCACAGTTTACGCTTCAAAGATCCAGAAACTGGGCCTCACACGAACTCTATCGAGGGTTCATGGAGCTCCATTAAAAAAATCTCTGCATGAAACCTGCAGGTGTAAGGATCAATTCGATTCTTACCTTGTGGTGTACAAGAAAAGGTGAAGCAATCCGAATGATTTATTCACTACTAATTCAGTTATTTAAGGAGCCTTATTTTATTCTAATTTTACATTTTGAAAATAAATATATCTGATTACAAATTTAAATACTACTTCCCCACCAACTGGGATGTTTTATAAAATATGTTTATTTTAAAACATGTTTAAAATATGTTTTATAAATATGTTATTATAAAATATGTTTTATTTTAAAAGCTAAATCTTCCAGTAGTCTGATTTCTGAATTATGTTAAATTATGATACACAATATAATATAATTCTAATGAGACAAATACTTTAGTATTTGATCTAGAACAACAACTTTAAAATACTGAGATGTCAAATAGTCTTTTATAAGTTCCAGAAGTAACAATTTTTAAACAGAATAAATTATAGTAGATGTAAAAATAATGTTTTCTGTTAAAAGGGGTATTTTACTAATCATTCTTTGACAAGATAATCTCTATTGGGATATATATTCAGAAAATATCAACCAAATTATATCCCTAGTAAGATGGAAGAATCATAAAAGAAAGTGTATAAATGTGGCAAAATCAGTTAAGAAAATTTAATCTTCCAAGTTTTGAAATTTTTAAATGATGGCAAATAACAGATTTAATTGCATTTTTTCAATAAATTAGGGAATCGAAATGATTATTCTGTAATTTTTTCAGAAACAATACTACACTGCTCAAAACAATTTGGGGAGCAAGCAAAAAAGTGAAGAAAACCGTGTGAAACAGCCACGTATTGGCATACAATGCGTAGTACACGCGTATCAATGCGCAATACAGAAAAAAGGCGAAAAAAATTTGGAATTAAGCTTTAATTCTTTGAAAATATGGAAAAAACATGAAAAGATGATTTAGGGCAACAATTTGGTTACATGTAAACGATAAAAAAAGGGTACTGTTTAGACATGATGCATGAGTTTTAATAGGGCGTGTGGTCTCCTCGAACAGCTAAGACTGCTGCACACCTGTTTGCCATGGATGCGATGAGGTTATCGATCAGACTTTGGGGAATACTGTTCCACTCCTCAAGAAGTGCAATCTCCAAGTCTCGGACAGTAGCAGGCGGCCTTGGTCGCGCAGCAATGCGTCGTCCGAGCATGTCCCAAACATGCTCGATTGGATTCAGGTCAGGAGAGCACGCTGGCCATTCCATACGCTGTATTGTTTCAGCTTCAAGCATGTTCTCCACCAGATAAGCTCTATGCTGTCGGGCATTATCATCCTGGAAAACAAAGGAATCTCCAATGGCTCCAGCGTAAGGGATGATATGAGGTCGAAGTATCTCGTCTGCATACCTTCGGCCCGTCAAAGTGCCATTCCGAATGATATGCAGGTCCGTACGTCCGCCTATGCTGATTCCACCCCATACCATCCAACCAGCTCTTCTGTATTGTGACCTTTCACGAACGAATGCGGGGTTATTTCGAGTGCCTTGTCCCTCCATACAAGAACACGTCGGGTGTCACACTCTACACTGAATCGGGACTCGTCTGTAAACAGCACTTAGCTCCAATCATGTTGCTCCCAATCTCGATGTTCAGCAGCCCATCTTCTTCGGGCCGCACGGTGGCGTGGGGTCAACGGAATGCAGACCATTGGTCTACGTGCATAGAGCCCTCCCTCATGAAGCCGATTACGTACTGTTTGGCTGGACACCCTTCGTCCTGTTGCCAAGAGCAACTGTCTTTGCAGCTGCGTAGCATTCTCTGTTCTGTTTCGACGGGCTGTTAACTGTATATACCGGTCATCAGTTGATGTAGTGGCGCGTGGCCGACCTCGATTCCACAGCCTTGCAACAACACTTCTGGCGACTCCAACAGCGTCCGCGACACTACGTTGTGTTTGCCTGGATTCCAGTCTGCCTATAACACGCCATGCCATGGATTCCGGTAAATCACGTTGTTGAGACATTCTCAAGTAACCTTGTCTCAAAAAAAAAAAAAAAAAAAAAAAAATTCTGCGCAATCGAATTTTACAGTTACGGCAATAAAACAGACGTTTCTGCAACATCCCGATTTCTGCCCTTATCTCCTTTTTCTGGTTTTTGACGTCATGAATTCTGATTTGCGTATAAAGTTTTCTTCTTCCGTTTCCTGGTAGGCTTTACATTATGGATGATTCATTTTATGTTACTTATTGGTATACATCTTTGCTTACTTTTGTTAAAATCATGTGCTCCCCTAATTGTTTTGAGCAGTGTATTAATATTTTTTTTTACATTATTTTAATTTTTTTATGTTTTGCATTAAATGAATATTTCGTATAATAGGTTTAGTAAGCATTCTATTGGGACTAGAGAAAAACAAATTTTTATTGACTTTAAATTTAAAAGTAAGTGAGAAATCTTTTTTTTTACAATACTTAGTATGTAACAAAACTTATCTAGAAGGATTTCTATTAATTTGTAACTCATTATTGAAGGGCAACAATATCAGGAGTTCTGGCACTGAAGTCTTGGGAAAGTTTCTTCGACATAATAGCTATCTTCAAAAGTAAGAAGTATCTATTTATTTCTCATAGCTATATGTATATATATCATATAATAATTTTGTGTATTCTAGATTTCTGTCATTTTCTTTAGATACTTTTTAATCATCGAAAAGAGATTATATCTATTTATCTATAATCATTAATATTATGTACTAAGTTGCTATAATTCAAGCAATTGGTAAGAAAATAGCAAGACAGTGTCAAAGACAAAATCGAATAGCTATAATAGCAAACTCTTAAGCTTAAGACTAAGATTGCATTGTTAAACATAGTTTCTAGTTATATATATATAACACCACTCGATAAATCTCCAGTGTGATACATATATGGTAACATTGTTGAGAGATCTGAAGGAAGGCTCGTTCTGGGTACCTTCCGTTCCGAACGCGAGTACTTTACCGAACACGCCAAAACCATCGTCTTCGCTTGATGTTGGTACTAGTGTTCATATAGATATCTCACCGCCACAGATCCATATGATTTCTGGATAGTATCAACTTTCAACTGATGCATATCAAGATATTCTGACAATTAGTTTACATTTTACAATGACTGTAATGACCTCAGTTTTGTAATTTTAAAAGAAATTGATAAGAGAAAGAATTTTGTGTGTTGATTAAAGATTATTTTTGATGGGGGAAAATACTGTTGAAACCAAACAGTGAATTGATAAGCATTATGAAGACTCAGCACCTGGAGAAATAAACTATTATTGACCGATTAATTTCAACATGGTCATACAATAACCAATGAGGCTGAATGCTCTGATGGCCCCCAATCAATAGTTGTTCCGGGAAACAAAAAGCATCAACAAAACAGTTTTCAATGACTGCTAAGTGAAACTGCATGAGAAAAAACACCTTAAAATATCATAAGCTAGTATATTTATAATCTTACTCTAGAAATTGAGCATGTGTGAGTTTCTTTCATAGTGGAGGGTGTGTTTGGTCACACCTGATTGAAAACAACAACACATTGAGAGACGATTCTGAGGAAATACACAGTACTCCACTGTAAACATGCCTGACAGTGTGCAATGGTGAATGGAAGTATTCTCAGGGCCGATCCTAAGGTGTTGACCGCCTTCGTGCAAAGACCGAATGTGCCGCCCCTCTAGAGAATTTTTCATATTTTGACTACGTTGAAACTATAAACCCATCTATTTGTATTAAAGTAAAACATTATTTGGGGGGCAGCTTAGAGGTCATAATAGCGACAAAATACTTTAATTATATAATAAACAAACAAAAATACTGCCTTTGAAATAAACATAGACATTTTATAATTAGAAATATAAAATAATTGTATTTATTCAGAAAATATAATTTAATAAAAGAAAAAAAGTACTAAACGCATAAGTCTCGTGTAACAGGTGAGTGAGTGAATATTAACGTCACACTGTTCAGCTACACAAGGGCTTTTGGCGACGGACCAGGTAATTTTGAACCATGGTCAAGTGACGTGGACGATACCTGAGCCGGCGCCCCCTCTCCTAACTACCACACCACACCAACGGGGGGACGTTTCAGCTCGCGACAAATTTAACGTGCATCGCTGCCCTACACGGCTTCGTGTAACGGAAAGTATGTGTCAGTTCTTCTACAAACAGGTGACGGGTCTATCCGCGTGCGTGCTCTCTTAAAGAACTAATCTTCATGGGAAATATTCGGTCTTTAAAAATTATTATATTATATAAAGCTTTCTTCCCCCCGAAGAAGAAGTAACCATGCAAATTAAGATTTGTATATAAAGTTAAGACTTTCAGGTTAGAAAAGAGAGATAGGGTAGACTGCTAATGGGAGCAGTGATTAATTAAACTTGAAGTGAGGAGTAGATATTTAGTTCTTGGGAATTTTAATATCTAAGTGTTGACGATCTATCACTTTAGAATTAAGATAGATTAGGTACCTAGGAGGTAAAAGCCATTGAATAGACGTAAGTGTTCTAATTATTTAAAGTCTTCTCATATCTCGCGTACCTCGTTAATTGCTCTCCATACTTGATAATTGTGTGTGCATCTCTTAACTTTCGTTAATTTAATTTGTGTTGTTGTTGGGTCTGTGAATAAATTGAGTTATTTGGAATATGGCTAGTCTTCTTTTCGTTTCTCCCATACCTTTAGACGCGTCGCGCAAGCCTTTACAAATACTACCTAATAATTAACTGTAAAATAACTTTGGCTTTCTGAGAAGACTGAATAAACTCGTTATTTTCGGGGGTATTAACGTGTCATTCATGCGGAACCTTTTTTCTTAATTTTAAATTTCTCAGAATTCGATACTCCTTTATTCTGGCGAATATAAGCAGTGTTCCGTATAGCAAATCATAAAATAAATAAAAAAAGAAAACCTATTGTATGGAAAAGAAAAAAATAGTTTTTTTAATGTGAACATTATTGTGATTACTGAAAAAAGAAGATTTTATAGTAATTTATCATTGTCAAAGATCGGTTGAACTAAGTAAACAAACCTGGTTCACTCGCATCTTTTTCTCGCGGTTAAAATTTAAAATAAACACTATACAAGAGTTCGCACATCAGGCAAAGAAAACGACATTGCTTACAAAAATTATTCAAGCGTAAACCTGTAATTTCGCAAACGGTTGAATTCACCGGGATGTTTTCTGCTTAATGTGAATATATGTGCCGACCGTAAGTGTATGGGTGAATTCCCAAGCGAAAGGTCAACCAAGTCAGCCACCATGACAAGTCAGGTAATTCTTTCTTTGCCACCTGTGGTTTTTGCGACTGTTTTCATACTGAGAAACGCTTTTGTCTGTTCCGATCCATTGTCTATTTTAACTTTTGATTTTTTTAAAAAATTTTCGAGAGTCTCAAATAAAAATGCTCGTGAGAACGTCAGGTTTTTGGATTCGCTTTTAGAACGAGGGAAACCAATATTCCCAGCCCGAAGTAATTGTGCTTCTAGAATCGGTTTTGTTCGAGTTATGTATGAATCGATTAGAGCTGGGGGGAGGAAGGACTGATAGATTGGAGTAAGATTGCTTCTTAGTAACGTTCACATGAAAGTTAGAACAAAATCGATTTTAAAACGTATAGGGAAACTATTGTAGTAGTTATGGCTAACTGAATGAAACTTTTTAATTATAGTTACTTTAAAAGCTTGTAAATATAGCTATTTATGCTGTAATAATTTTTCTATGCTGATTTTGAAAGCGTTTTAAAGCGACATCTGATTTCTAGTTCTATATTATTTTTTCTAATTCACTTATAGATAAGTTTCTATCCCTAGTAGCTTTCCACCACTAAGAATTTTTTCTTAAAACTAAGCTTATGGGAATTTTGTTTATAGATTATATTTTGAGACTTAAATTACTTAATTTATACTATACTTAACTGCAAAATATGAATCTACAAAAAGCATAGACCAGGGCTGGCGAACCTTTATGGCGCAACGTGCCATTTTTTCGAAAGAAATGTTTGATGAAGTATAGACGTGCAGTCAAATAATTTTAACTTGCGATTGTTGAGAAAATATTAAAATTAAATACTAACAACTCAAAACTGTTTACTAAAGGGTGTTTTTTTGAGAGGTATAGAACTTTAAATTGCAATAAAACAACGATGTATTATTCCATTGACATGAATTTTTTTTATTTGAAAGATAATCTTGTGACATTACATTTTAAATATGATTTCTGGCATAGGACTGCCACGGCTGGCTCGGATGTAGTTTAATCTGGACGTCCAATTTTCGATGACTTTTTCCAACATTTGTGGCCGTATATCGGCAATAACACGGCGAATGTTGTCTTCCAAATGGTCAAGCGTTTGTGGCTTATCCGCATAGACCAAAGACTTTACATAGACCCACAGAAAATAGTCTAGCGGTGTTAAATCACGAGATCTTGGAGGCCAATTTACTGGTCTAAAACGTGAAATTAGGTGGTTACCAAACGTGTCTTTCAATAAATCGATTGTGGCACGAGCTGTGTGACATGTTGCGTCGTCTTGTTGGAACCACAGCTCCTGGACATCAAGATTGTTCAATTCAGGAATAAAAAAGTTAGTAATCATGGCTCTGTACCGATCACCATTGACTGTAACGTTGTGGCCTTCATCGTTTTTGAAGAAGGATTCCACCAGCCCATAAAGCGCACCAAACAGGCAGTTTTTCTGGATGTAACGGTGTTTCGACATACACTTGTGGATTAGCTTCACTCCAAATGCGGCAGTTTTGTTTGTTGACGTAGCCATTCAACCAGAAGTGCGCTTCATCGCTGAACAAAATTCGCTTATGAAAATCGACCATTATTTTCGAAATAAAATTGCACAATTTGAAAGCGTTGTTCAGGCGTGAGTCTATTCATGATGGATTGCCAAACCAAACTGAGAATAAATCACTTGACAGCTGTTAAATCGGTCGCCATCTTGGAAAGTAATGCCAACTTAAACTTTTATACCTGGAAAAAAAACACTCTGTACGAAAAATACATTTTGCACTGTATAGTAGTAAATATTTAAGTTATGCGTGTAATTCAAATTAAATTAACATTAATATGACTTCTGTTGTTGCAGATTTAATGACAACTTATATTAGATGTTACTTTTAGTAGAATGCATGTTGAATTGGAGTTTTCTGCCAAAGCGGTTTTTAGGCTAATCTTTTTATATTATTCATCTCTAAAAATAATGAATCACAGGCATAGGTAGATGAAAATATGGTTAAAATAGCATGAGCCAGCTTCTGCAAATAGGTAAATGGGACTTGAATCAAATTCTATGCTTCGAAAATTTCGTTATTGGCATTCTTACTTATATTTCTTGTTAACCTGTTTCAATCAAATCCAACTTTTTTTTCTTGTTTCATTAAATTTCTGAATCCATATTGAACTAGAGTGGAAATCAATCAGTTGCAATTCAGATTCTTCAATTTCCAACCAATCGAATTGGGACAAGTTCAGTTTATCAAATGAAGTTCCATCAAGGTACAAAATAAACTTGAGCATTTCCGAGAATTCCTGTAACTGAGAAATTCCTTGATTGCAGAATTGATTTCGGAAATATAACACATAAAATCGTAAATATAAGACAAATAAATTTTAAAATACAGTTGTATCAATGAAATTGTGACTATACTATGCGTAGACAAAATTTGCATCATTAGCAATTGAAGTTTATTTCGTAACTAAGGCAAGAAAATAATAAATGAATGTGCTCCCCACAGCTCTTTTTCGATCACTTGCATTTGTTCTTTTTATTCGTAGTGAACTTCATTATTTTGAACTAAAATGCAAACCATTTCGATCGATGGCGTGCCCAAAATATTGTGTCGCGTGCCATTGGTTCGCCATCCCTGGCGCAGACAATTCATCTCTTGACTGTACCATGTACGGAACAATGCTCTTGGATGTTGCTTTCAATCATACATTTACTCCTCGAATAAATTCATAAAAATTGGTAAATTTCTAACTTTTCAATATTAAACAAAAAATAGACTCTCCGATTTTCACACTGCAAAAACAGAGCGGTTCTCTATCACCTTTTTTAGTTTGTGCGTATAATTTTCAAGGCCTGTATAAGAAAATACTCATCAAAATACACTGGGCACTAACATTCTATTCTTCTATCTATGTTATCTATCTATCTTCTAAACTATGCGATCTATCGGGAAATCGAGACTTTTGATTTTTCAATAACTATTTAAAATTCAGCATATTTATTCGACTTATTATAAGCTTTATTTTGAGAAATTGTACAAAATTTTGCTTGATTGATAGAACCATATGCGGCCGCCCTTGTGCAGTGCACACCGGCTAGGATCGGCCCCAAGTATTCTATTGAAACTTTTGTCTGGGGCTATGAAAGAAAGTGAAGCACTGGTGGCATTGACTCTCGTTGATGTACCGCCATACTGTAAGGGTGTCACGGATGCAATCAAAAGGGTTTTGGCTATGAAATAAAATGGCACACCACATCATTATTCCTGTTTGTTGAACTATATGGAGGAGGACAACCGGATGAGTATTCACCATTGTTCTGGTCTTCTCCAGACACTTCTTTGTTGATCATTGGGGCTCAATTCAAAGCAGAATTTATTGTTGAAAATTATTCTATTCTTAATTGAATGCTCACTACATCACTGCGAATGCTTTTAGAAGTGTACGAAGTTTGCAAACATTCCGTTCTTTGGCCTCTATAACTTCAACCCTTTTTCACTGACTCACTTATCAAAGAAAACTATTGTCACTCGTGTCCCAATTACAGTCAGATCATTGATGAGGATGCATTATGTAGCACAGATTGGGCGATAACTCTGTCCTCGTACTATGTTGTCTTTTTTGGTCGACCACTACCATCTTGATGCTCTGTTCATCCTTAGCTCACTTATTCCATTAGGTGATAGCATCGTTTTGCTTTAGCATTGGAATGTCTGTTTTATTCACTATTTAGATGCACCATTGCCATGCACTGGAGCTCCAGTTAATCAATCATTGGTAGCCAGCAATTAAACACTTTATATGCATTGGCATTTGGGAAAGATAATTTGTTTTGCGTTTTTTTGTCAAATTTGATGTCTCCAAGATCTCAAAAACTGCCTCCGATGCATCCTTTCTGAAAATCATGCTTTGGTTCTGCTTTGTTTCAAATTCTCATGTTTCTTTCCCCTTCTTAATGGCACCAGTACACATTTTTAGGTAAAGGGAAACTGCGCTTCTGGGCCCATTTTATTTGTGTATAAAGGGGCTAATCATTTGTGTATCTACTATCATTTTGTACTATCTTAAGGTATGTGTGTATGCAATTTTGGCCTATTAAGATGACTCCTTGGTGTGTCGCTCTTTATGTTATAGTGTATATATATATATATATATATATATATATATATATATATATATATATATATATATATATATATATATATATATATATACATTATGAGGCATTTTTTAAAAGTTTTGTTTGAATCTTTGGGAACAAGCTCTGTATAATAATTAAATTTTATGTAATCGAGATTCATTTGCTTATTACATAAATAATATATATTTTATTTTTTTAATTCAGCTTATGCTTAGAATGGAATGGCCTTGGAATTTTTCCGGAGAAATTCTACCTGTTTTGTGAATCACTTTGCCTAAATAATTCTTTAAAAGTATGTATCTAACTTATTTATTTAAATAAAACTAAAACATATATATATATTTCTTATAGCATATATAAACTTTTGTTCTGAATTTATGAATTTTATAAAGTATTTGAACATTTTTATTTATGAAAGCTTTTGAATGTGTTTTAATAGATTATTTTTGCTCAGTTGAAGGAATATGTATAGTTAATGAAATATTACTATTACTTTATAAAAAAATAGATTAAAGTGCTGATTTCTAATGCTTTTAAAAATAAATATGCTGTTAATAAATTTGCATGTCGAGAGCTTGAAAATTTCTGTAGCTTTATTTTTGATATTTCTTTTGTTTTGAAATTTATTGAAGATGTGTAATTTCATAAGCTACAAATGCAAACTATATTCAAACCATTCAATGAAAGAATAATATTTCTTTCATACATTATTATTCTGAAATAACATTGAATTATATAACAAGAAATCTCTCAATATTTGTGGATTAGGTTAGAATTCATACAAATCAAATTTACTAGAAACTGTAAGTTGTAGTATTTATTAATCTATTTACCTAATTTTTTTTCTTTTTAATTTATTTAATGAAACACTTGATTATCTGTTGACTTTTTTAATATAGCATAAAAATTTAAATCAAATATTTTTATATTCAGTATTCATTCAGTATTTGCTACTCTATTTTTTAAATTTATCGTTTGAAAAGAAATTTAAAAATTTATTTCCTAAGTAATGAATAACTTAATGATTTTTAAGAATTAAAGTACTGAATAGCAAACTTATATATGTTTCCTAATTTTTTTTAATCAATTCACTGTCTTTTGAAAATAATATTTGCATCTTAAAGTTTTATATTTTTGTTTAAACATATTAAAAATTCATTACCCATATCTTCCAGTTCTTAGATTTAAGAAATAATCAATTGAATCATGTTTGTGCGCAAGCTATATCTGATGTAATACTGAGAAATTCATCATTACAAAAACTTGGTATGTTTTACTAATACTTTTATATTTTTTTTATATACAAAATTGTTTAAGTCTTTAAAAAATTATTTTTGAGATTTTTTTTTAAATTAAAACTTTTATAATGAAATTTACATAAATTGAAACTTTTCCTTCTACATTAAAAATGACTTTTTGGCCGTAAGTTTTAGCAAGTAAATTTATTTTAAAAAATCAGAGTTTATTTACTAATTTAACTGTAAGAAGAGGATAAAAGTTAAATTTTGCAATATATTTAAAAAAAAACTAGCTCAAGGTCTGTCCTAATATTTTTTTATTTTTGTTTCATATTAGCTATTAAAATTTTTCTCTGAGAATCTAACTTTTTAAAATAATTTTGAAAAATGTGCCGTTATTATGTAATAGAAGATTAAATTCTTTTAACTGATAATAATAATTAATTAATAATTATTACTGCTGTGATTTTCTTTATTTTATGTCATTTAGTCAATGAAAAGTTTCTTATTAAAACTCATTCTTGTTTAATTAAAATTTTACTCAATTACATTTAAAGCTTATTGCAAGAAAACATGGGTGAAAAAATAATTTTTTTCTATTCTATAATATTGGATAACTGTTTTATTCCTCTGATATAATGTCATGTAGGTTTTTTACTCCTTTATAAGCAGATACTTTTTTATTGCAACAGAAAAGACAAATTTCTCAATCCTATTTGCATAAGTACTTGTGTAAAAAAGTGTAGAGATATAGAAATGTGTACCACATTCTTATTTCCTATTATTCATACTAGTTCTTGTGGAAGTATTAATATCTAGAACTGGGAGAAAATCTGAGGATGGAAGAATTAAAATATTAGCTAGAGAATTTTTCCAATATTAAAATACATTACAGTTCTTAATTTGGGAGTTGGGGAGGGATTTTTATATTTTTTTAAACGAATTATTATTTGGTTAGAGTATTTTCAATATAAATCTTTCTTATACACTAGGTAACATCATGCATGACTAATATAATAAACAAATACAAAATAAATCCGTAGTGAAACTGTATCATATAAATATAATTTTACAATTATGTTCGAGTCTGAAAGCCTTTCTGTATTAAAAATTGTATTCCTAGAATATATATAAAAAAACTGAATCATTTTTAACAGTGAATAAAGAAAAACGTAATGTACATGTCTGATGTTTTAATGCTGCAGTGATTGTTAATTAATTAAAGAACTACTTATATTTTTTTATCATTTAAATAATCTTTCAATATATTAATCATTATTCTTTATATTTTCAAAAATAAATGTTATTTTTTTATTATAAATAAATATGTGTAATTCAAAAAAAAATTGTGTCATGTAAGGAAAAAATATTTTTTTCCCTTGCATGACTTATTAAATCCATTAAATAGCAGATAGAAATAGAAATTCAGAGGAAAATAATATAAGATTCAGTTCACATGTATGTGTTTCATTAGATTTTATTTTTGTTTCCTTTTTTCAGACTTACGCTGGAACAACATTGGATTGATTGGAGGACGAACAATTTTGAAATCTTTGCCCAGAAACAAAACAATTATTTCACTTGAAATATCTGGAAATGATCTACCTTCGGATATAATTGAAGCAATTGGTAAGAACTTCTTGTGTTATTGTATATTTTCTAATTTTCTATATAAAATAAAAATGTCTTTGATAATTAAAGGATGTGTCTTTTTTTTTTTTTTTTTTGCCTAGATATAGCCATTTCCGCATCTGCTCAGAGGTATATTGCAAACAATGAATATATTGCAAGATCAAAATTTTTGAGTTCTAAATTGAAAGAAAAGGAAGAAGAAAGAAACATACAGGTGTTTGAGTGTATGCATTCTTTCTTATATAATGTCTTTAAAATGTGAGCACATTATTAGTTAAATTTAATACTTTAGGTGAAATCATTAATGGAACAGCTTGAGAAGATGGACAAAGATGCATCAATGAATGAAAGGCTAGTAGTTATTTTATATTATAAAAATGTTCAAGGAAGATGTATTATTGAAATATGTAATTTTTTTGTATATGGCTATTTATATTTACGAACGCATCTTCCTATTGGTTTGAATGATTATTATTGTTCAAATGTTGTGATTAGGATTGTTTTTTTTTCCTTTTCAACATTTAGATTGCTATCAAACAGCTTTTTTCTCCCTTGTGATAATTTTCAATTGATACTATATTTATGATTGATACAATAATGTTAGAAAAACTATTTTTTTTTATTCTAGAAGTGAAAAATAAATAGAATTTTAAATAAGTAAGAAATTAGGGTATAAAAATATCAAATATACAGGATTTTTTTTTCATTAACAGTCTTAAAGTATTTTTAATAAAAATAGAATATAATTCTAAATTCATACTTAAATACATTTATATTCAAAGTATAATGCAATATGAATTATATTCATGCTTTGTTAATTGTCTTGTTTCACTGCTGTTTGAATTCGTACAGGATTTTTTGTGTGGGCACCAAAACAAAAGAAAACCCTTTCAAATTTGTCTTCTTTGACCTTTACATCTTCTCTCCTTTTTTGGTTCAAGAAAGAAGCAAAGAATTGTGATAATTAGAATGAATCCTAATAAAAATTATGATTTTTCATTATAATTTTATATTCTGTTCTCATTTATAAAAAATAAGTGATTTCTTACTCTGTTTTAATAAGCTAACTAATAGAGCTTATACTATTAAAACTTTATTGGAATTAATATTTCTGAAATTTTTCATGAATAACTTCTATGACCTTTTATAACAGGTGGCATGTACAAAAACTAGTTGAAGCTGAAGAAGCTTTGTCAGAGAAAAGTAAAATATGTGAAAGTTTAACTGCTAAGTAAGTTCATGAAAAATTAGTTTTATAAATTAACAAATTTATTTTTAATTTTTATGAGGTAATGATTAAAAATGGACATTGTCTGCATTAAATTATGTAAACATTTATTAATCTTACAATTTTTAAAATTTAATTTTGAATAAATAGTTTTAAATTTGAACCTGAACATGTATTCTTTCTTTTGCTCTTATGTATTTAATTTTTATTCTACTTTTGTTGTTAATTATTCTTGTTGTTTTTTTATTATTATTTAAATTTGATCTTGGATATATATTTAAAAATTATATAGGTATTTCATATATATTTTTTTATCTAACTGTATAACAGTATTTATTTTTGTTTCAAAAGAACAAATGAATTTTATCAAATTGTTGTACTTTGATTAAAAATCTTGAATTTTTGTAATATTTTTTTCTCCTTAGAATTCGAGAATTGGAGGCTAAATTACTGTCTTTATCTGAAATCAATAACAATTTAGCTCTAAACTTAAATGCCAAAGAAATTAAGAACAAAGAGTTAAGGGAAGAATTAGAATCAGCTTTGGACAAAGAAAAAAAGGTACATGAATTGTATTATTAATGTTATTTCATGATTAATGTACTTGCAATGCATAATAAATGTTTCATTGTACATTCCCACCAACCACATTATTCAAATACTCAATATAGACCAGGATGTTTTTAGTTACATTTGAGTTAATAATACCTGGGTTTATTATAATTGTTTGACCAAAAATATATTATAATTATTGTATGTAATTGTAATTGCATAAAGTTCATTAGTGATTTATGTATCATTAAATAATTCTAAAATATTTGATAAAAAATACTTTATAAGGAGTTATGATGTTAACCAGGGGAAAAAATATTTTGTGATATGTAAACAGTTTTTAGTTTTAAAAATTTTTCTATTCATACATCTTTGTCTTTGCTAGAAATTCTTTTAGTTTTAACAACTATTGGGGGAAAATAGCTCAATCGTATTTAGTATCAATAGATACAATTTTAAGTGATTATGAACACACTGTTTGATGATGTTGAAGGTCTTGTAAGAGTTAATAAATGTGAAAACAATCATAAATCAGAGAATATAAAATGCTTCAAATAATGTTATCTTTATAAATGGTTATAAACTGCATTGTATAAGTTGCAATATTTTCATTCACTTTTATGATAATAAAATAACTAATTAACACACTCTTTTTATATTATATTTATTTGATTTTTTTCACTGAATTTATTTGTAGGATAAACAGGAAGTTAAGAGAAATCTTCTTGAAAGTCTTGGTTCACTAAGAGAAGAAAACTTGTTTTTGAAAGAGCGAGTATGAAGGTTTTTCCCTTATCACTTATTAAGATTTTATCACATAATTAGTTTTTTTTAATCTTTTAAATTGTTATTTTTAATGGAATGCCAATAGGAGTAGTTTTTAAAATGATGCACTTGATGGTCTGCATTTTCATCTATTTGTATTCTTTTTATCCTAACATTGCAGTGCTTTAAAATCCATTAATACCAAAGGGAAAACTAATTTCTGTTATTTCTAGAGGTGGAAACTAAGTCCTAATTTAATAAGAAATTCTTTATCTCTTACTAGTAATGAATATTATTTCCTTTTTAATCACTTTGATTGTGAAATATTATATAAAAAAATTTCTCTTTTTCTCTGTTTTTGTTTTTGCTATGATACAGTTTTAATACAATTCTTCTCCAATTTTAGTTTTAAAAAAAGTTTAAAAAATTTTCTTACCCTGCCTGAACTGTGTATAGCAGTGAAACTAGAGTTATAATTTTTTGTTACAATACATGTTTTAAATTGTTAATCTAATCTATAAAAATTTAATACAAAACAGGTTGGCCATATATATATCTTATTACAATATTGCTTGACAATTCAGAATTTTCATGCTTTTAGCTTAGTTTGAGTTGATTTCAAAGTAACCTGTTATTCAAAGTTTTATTAATTTTTTAATGTATTAATCTTTTGTGTAGATTCAAGATCTAAAGATTTCACAAAGCCATTCATTTGAACAAATTTCAAAACTTCAGGATACAATTGCTAAGTTAGAAAATGCTTCAAAACAAGATCAAGAGTTATTTAAAAGTAAAACAAACAAACACATTTTCTTTATTGTACATTTTTAAAGATTACTTAAATCTTCTATTTTTAATATTTGTATGCTTTTTGTAAAGCTAGGAACTAAGTAAACGTAAATTATACAAAGTAAATTTTGTGTTATTAAAAAAAAGTTTAGATAAAACTGGAGCAAAGTATATATTTTTTTTATTTTATTACACAATGTCCAACAAGCTAAAGTAAGAAATATTCAGATACTTTTAAAAAGTTTTTTTTTAATTCATATGTGGCTCAAAAAGTTTAGGATTAAAAAATATTTACATACAACTGAATTCCATATTTAAGACAGAATTTTTTAAATACAAAAAAAAAATCAGAAATTTAACTTAAGTAAAGGTTGGATTTATTTATTTATTCATTAGTAGGGGCAATGTTTCAAAGCTAACTTGATGATTTAATCTTTACAATAATTTATAAATGTAATTCATAACTAAGCATTAACTCTAGCCTTAGTATGTAATCTTATCAATTTTATAAAACGAAATCGTAGAATTGCAAAAAAGTAATTTAATATAGAGGAAGTACCAATAATAATTTTTAACAGATTAAATTAGTTAATTTTAAATAAGTTTTATAATTAATCATATGGATATTGAATTAACTAAATATTTTCGATGAATTTTATCATTTATGTAAAATACATTGCTTCTTTACTAACCTTAAGCATATAATATGAAAATATGGGTTATTTTTTGTATCTTAAGGATAAAATCATTTATCTGCTAATGCTCTATCGCAGTGTTTTCCAAACTTTTCTGTGTACTGTTCCACTAAAGGCCTTTCTAAAATTCTAATGCTCCCTACATAATATGTACATATTTTATAATAATTCAATTCATGTAATGCATATTTTTTTTTAATTCAAGAATTGAATTATTCGTTAAATAAAGTCTAAATGGCAAATTGTTCTGGATACTCAGGTTTTAGATAGAAATTACTTGGAAAGTTTTGAGAAAAAACATTATGCATAAATTTTTAAAACAAATAATAGACTGAAATTGAATTATGAAATAAGTTTAATGAAAGATTTTGTGTAACATTTTTAATTATTGTTTAATTATTTTATAATTTCAAGGTGCAATTGGTCACTTCTAGATATGTGTACTAAATATGATGAAGAAACCCTGTGCTTGATGCTTGATTCTGAGATACTTCATTATAAACTTCAATTTAGTCAACTTCAGTTTTAAGTCTTCCTGTTTTGTGATACCTAGTCGCTTTCTTTGCAAAAATAACAAATCATTATGGTATTGAATCTACATTGAGCTAAATATGAAGATAGAAAGGGTAACAATAGTTTTATTTGCCAAATTTAATTGAATTAAGAGATATTTAGTTTTTGTTCTATACCGAACCTAAACCATCACTCTTTTTTTATATTGAATGTATACAGCTTTGAAGCCCAGTGGTTAAGTTGCACTTCTACGCTGTAGGTCCTGAGTTCAAATCCCAGGTTGGGCAAGGTCGACTCAGCCTTTCATCCCTTCAGTGGGCCAATAAATGAGTATCAGGCTTGCTTGAGAACTAAACACTGAGGTTTTGCATCAGACTGACCACTTGATCGAAGCATCTACTCATGCACCTCAGCGTTCAAGGTCACATATACTGAGATGGGCACAGTAAACTATGGGCTGTTGCTCCTCTGAGTTTAGTTTAGTTTTATGTGCAGCTTTAAGTGACTCATCATTTTGTATTGAGAATTCTTATATTGTAACGTAAGACAAATTCACCAATTTATGTCAATACTTTCCAATTGTTTGGGAAATATGTAAAGTAAGATTTAAGATCGGAAAGTGAAAGGCTTTGGTGAGTGGTATATTAGTTTATATAACATTTAATTATTTTCGCTTCTTCAAAGTAATCTAGTATGTTACCTCCTAATGGTTTTCAACAAATATATCAGAAACTAATGATCAGATTTAGATAAGATATGGAACAAAAGTTATTTCGACTATTTTTTTAACGAATCCTGCAAAAATCAGATTTCACAATGCAAATGTCCTACTTTAAAATTATGTTAATTGAGGAATCCATAAGTAACATAATTTAGTTCCCTTCAAGCTAAACAATATTAATTTTATCCTTCTGTAATAAAAATTACCGATAATCTTCATTTTTTTAAAAAAAACTTTTTGGAAGAATGCTTTAGTTTTTTTAATTTTTAGATAAAACAACACAATCAAATGAAAGGCATGCAGAAATAATGAAGGAAAATGCAGCGTTGCATAAAAAAGAAGTAAGCTAATTACTTTATTTTACTGTTATTTTTGTTTAAATTGAGTAATTCTTATTCTCTTTTAATTTCTATCTTGTTAGTTTGGTAAAACTATATTTGTACGAAGAGTAATTAAAGAAAAGAAATTATGCAGAATAAATTATTTGTTCACTAGAGATTAATAATTTTTATACAAAATTTTCATAGCTCCAGATATTAAATTTTATTTCACCACACTTTTATTGCGTCTTCAGTGATAAAAAACATAAAAGTGTTGGAATTTTTTTACTTTTTAATATTATCTCTTTATTAATTCAAAAACATAAATTTATGAAATAAATTGAAAGAAATAAAAGAAGAAAAGTAATGTATTTATTGTCTGCAAATAAAATTTTTCCTATTGTATTGATATTTTCACAGTTAACATTTTTTTCTCTGAAAAATATTTTCTTTCATTTTTGCAATAAAGCTTTATGATAGCAACCATCATATTTTTTATAATGTTGATTTAATTATTGGGTCTAATTATAAATTATAATTCTGCTTTAGTGCTCCTATTCAAATTAATAATTTATCTCCTCATCAAAATTAAGTCAAAATATTATCTTAATTAAATGATGTTTCATAAAAAAACTAATAGGAAAGTAAAAAATTAAAGCTTTTTAAGGCAATTTGGTAATTAATTTGATAACCTAACAAGCTAACTAAGTTTTTTTATTGTTATTTGTTTGGCAAAGGGAGAACGTTTAATCGTAGAAAAGATATTTTCTTCACCAGCTTTCAAGCTCAACTGATCATTTTTATTGTAAAAATAAATTAATTATTATTCTTGCTAAACAAAGGCTTTTTTGCTTCTTTCAATGATATACTGTATTTGAACTTATGGGATAGTATTCGTTGATTTGTTTGATTGCATGTACAAGAGTTATATGGATTTATGCAGTTAAAGTACATTTATTGAGAATAATAACCAGTGTTGTTTCCTTATAAACCAATCAATACACCTGATATTTAGATGTTTATGAATTAAATATGAAATTTAAAAGTAATACTTGTGTTTTATTTATTTCTTCCTTATAGATTTCAAAAATTCAAGAAAATTTTTTGGAGCAAGAAAGAATTTTCAAACAGAAAATATCTCTGTTGGAATCACAAAAAAATGACTTGGAACAGGTTTTTTTCTTTTTAAAATTTTTGACACCTAGCTTTTATAATTGAAAGAAAATTTTCTTTGCATGTTGAAATATGGATATTTAAATTAGTCAGTGGGGGGTGTTTGAAGATTTATTTTAATATGGTTAAATTTATTAGAACCATGATGTATAGGAGATATTTAAAGTATGCATTTTGCATACTGACCATATGATTAAAATTTGAATATTACAATTGAAAAGGTAAACCATTAAAAATAATAAGAGTCAACATTCAATTGTCATTTACATCTATTAAAATTAATAGCAGTGCTATTTTGTATAATTTTTTATTCTTTCATTTATATTATTTTTAATTAATGAAATCCCATTCTGCACATTTTGTAATATTTACATTAATGCATTTGATTCTTTACAAATAAACTTACATATAAGTGTTTATATTTATTTAGATCTGTTTTACAAGACTGAATGATATATCATTCAAAAAAAACTAAAAACATATTTATATACTTTATACCAGTGGCGCACACAAGGGGGGTGTCCTGGGGGTTCGGACCCCTCCCCTAACCCATTAATTTTTTTCCGATTGATTATTATTCTAAGTATATAGTACATAAAATTTAATTAATTACTTGTTATTAATGATTAATTTTATTAATTAACGCTAATTATTTATTCAATAATTAGTTTTTTACTGTGTTTTGTTCCCGAAAATCAACAAAATCAAAAGGAGGGTGATACAAGAATGGTGAACTTTCGACCCCGGACCCCCCCTCCTTGAAAAATTCCTGTGTGCACTACTGCTTTTTACAAATATTTACTTATTCGAAATTTTATAAATTAGTATATATTCAATAGGAACTTAAAGAAAAGACTTCTCAAGTATTTTCTGAAAGGAAACATGCCGAAGAAATGCAGATTCATATGGAAAAGAAGTTGAAAGCAGACCATGTAAGTTTGAAGTTTATCTAATGTCTGTTGAATAAAAAATTTTAGTGTAAAATAAGTAAGTTTTATTCCTGTATAGTTTATTAACATATTTTTGTACTGTCATAAAATACATCTGTAATGATTTTGCAACTTTTATCATAACTGGATAAACAGATTGAGATTGAATTTCTCTTTTTTCTGAAGAAACATATTAATCATTGAGAAAACAGTAAATGTGTTGATTCTCTAGATGATATTGTACCTCTGATCTTACTGTGTTTGTGATTATATATTAATTTATATGTTATCAAAAAAAGCTTTTCTATGAAATAAAGAATATATGATTCCATAAACTGTTTGTGTGCTCTGTTTCATAAATAGCTGCAACTATATATATGTAATCAAAATATTGTAAAATCATACATTTACTATTTTTAAATTAATAACTCCAAGTATTATTTGTGTGTTGTAAATTCAAAATACACTCAGGAACATTGAAAATAGCGACCCAAGAAGAAAGCATTGGATTGAAATGAAATTTAATGTTGTAAGCTCACCAGGGCGCCTCCACACCCGTACACGGTTATCATCTGTCCTCAAAACAAACCGGGATTCATCACTAAACACAACCTTTTGCCAATCTGTGACATTTCACATTGATCTGGCTTGGCACCACTGTAGACACAGTTGCCAATGTTTCGGTGTTAAAGGGAGTGCACGGAAAGGGCGCTTGAATTTAAGATTTGCTTCTGCAAGGTGTCTGGAAATTGTTTGTGGAACAATTGCTACGCCTACATCTGCTCGTATTGTTGAACGAGTCTCTGTGGGGTCCACAAGTGCTTGCCGCACGATCTTTCGATCCTTTCTTCTCGTGGTCTGCCTGGTCGCTCCAGACCCGGTTTTCCGTGCGTGGGTATCTTCTCGTGTCCACTGCTCCCAACAATTTCTAATGGCACACTCCGAACCATCCACCCGGCCAGCAACACGGCGCGTCGACCAACCTGCAGTTTTCATCCCAATGATCAGGCCTCTCTCAAACTCGCTTAACTGTGAGAAATGTCTTCTAGCACGTTTCCTGGCATGTTTCGCTTACCAAAGTCTTCCTACAATCGGCGGGTAATCGTCACGTTTATGAATCATCGCTGTCGCTGGGCGTATGGCTCACGAAGCGAGCCTCCATCCCATATCATAACCTGTGAATGGCGCCTGGGGAAGTAAATTGTCCTTGATTACGAGAGACACTCTGGCTTTCGTTGATAGTAGAGAGATGCGGTTAAATCAAAATTCAAATTTAAAAAGTTCTTCCTGAAAAAGCTGTGAGGGTTCCTTATGATTTGAGAAGTGAACTGGCACTTGGCTGGCTGCCCTGAAGTTAATTTATGAATCATCGAATTTGCGCTGGCTTATATAGCACCCTCTTCCTGATTGTAGCGCCCCCTGCGTGTATGAGCATGCGTACTGGCACAAAACTTGGATCATTTGCATATCACATTACGCTGTAATTATTTGCAAAGTTTCGCGATTGTACTTAGCTTCCTTCTTGGGTCGCTATTTTCAATGTTCCTGAGTGTATATAATGATAGTTCATGGCTTTTATATTCATTCTATTAAAAATTTGTTTGCTCATAGGAAGTAATTCGTCAACAATTAGAAGAAAGAATTGCAATGCTTGAAGATGCCAACAAGGAACAGAATGTATTAAAACTTTTTTTAATTTTAGATTACTAACTGTGTATTTTATTTAAGTTATTGCAATATTTATCAGAATATAAAAAGTTTTGAATTATTATAATTTGTTTTGCTAGCTGTCTTGAAAAATGTTAATAATTAATATGTGCTGAAATTTCATATGAATGAAATCAGTTATATTGCCGCACGCATGATTTTCTACAAGTCCCGATAGCCGAGTTGGCAGAGCGTTGGACTGAACTTCCTCAGGTCTCGGGTTCGAATCCCGGCCCTGGCAGATTTATCCAAAGACTGGAATTTTCGAAAGAGCGTCGGCGTCACTATGCTTCTTACCGGTTTTATATTTTACGTCAAAATCATGCTCTTGAAGTCGGAGGGCCCATCTGGCAAGCCTTCCTGAAGGATCCTTTAAATTCATGAGCCAGCACAAGGAATGATGGTCCGTTACAACAGTAAAGTGTTTTCCGAATATGTACGGCCGAAATTTGTTGGTAGCCCATACGATGGCAAGACATTCCCTTTCTGTGGTGGAATAATTCTTTTCGACTTTTGTCAGAGTTCTAGAAGCGTATGCTATAACTTTCTCGACATTATTCTGAATTTGTACTAGGACAGCTCCGATACCGTACCCGCTTGCATCAGTATGGACTTCTGTAGAAGCTCTTTCGTCGTACATCCCCAATACTGGATCCGAAGTAAGTGCTTTCTTAAGACTGTTAAATGCTTCCACCTCTTCAGGACCCCAATGAAACTCCACGCCACTTTTCAGCAACGACTGCAAAGGTTCGGCGAGATAACAGAAACCTTTAATAAATCTTCTAAAGTATGAACAAAGGCCAAGAAAACTTCGTATGTCATGTATATTCTTTGGAATGGGAAAATTTCTTACGGCTTTTATTTTGTCGGGATCAGGACGAACGCCATTACTAGATACAAGATGGCCTAGAATCTTTACTTCTTGACAGCAAAAGACACTTCTTTGAATTTAATTTAAGACCAGCTTCCTGAAGACATTTTTAGAACAAGTCTTAATCGTATAAGATGGTCTTCAAAAGTTTCTGAGAACACTATTATGTCATCTAGGTAACAAAGACACATAGTCCATTTAAAATGGCGTAGCAAATTGTCCATCATTCTCTCGAAGGTCGAAGGTGCATTACAGAGACCAAACGGCATGACTTTAAACTCGTATAAGCCTTCGGGGGTAATAAATGCCGTCTTTTCACGATCCGCTTCGTCTATTTCTATTTGCCAATAACCAGATCGGAGATCCATGGAAGAAAAGAACTTGGCACCTTTCAGACAGTCGAGCGTATCGTCAATACGAGGCAGAGGATAAACGTCTTTTTCGTGACGCTATTCAGCTTGCGATAATCGACGCAAAAACGCCAACTACCGTCTTTTTTTTTCTTACGAGCACAACGGGTGATGACCAAGGACTTTCAGAGGGTTGGACGATACCTTCATCAAGCATTTTCTGAACCTCTTCATGAATGATGCGTCTTTCAGTCGGCGAGACTCTGTAGGCTCGTTGGTTGATTGGAGCATGATCACCAGTAAAAATCCTGTGTTTCACATTCGTCTTCGCGGCTGTCGACTTGTCGGTCTTCGTGAAAAGCCCAGAAAATTTCCGGAGTAGTTCGGATAGCTTGTTTCTCTGTTCGTCACTTAACCCGGGTGCCCCCTCCAAATGCCGCACGCATGATTTTCTACAAGTCCCGATAGCCGAGTTGGCAGAGCGTTGGACTGAACTTCCTCAGGTCTCGGGTTCGAATCCCGGCCCTGGCAGATTTATCAAAGACTGGAATTTTGTTGGTAGCCCATACGATGGCAAGACATTCCCTTTCTGTGGTGGAATAATTCTTTTCGGCTTTTGTCAGAGTTCTAGAAGCGTATGCTATAACTTTCTCGACATTATTCTGAATTTGTACTAGGACAGCTCCGATACCGTACCCGGCGCCTCCACCAAACTTGTCACGGAGTTCGAAAGAAGTACACAGTTCAATTAAACAAACAATTAGATTTATTCTAACGCTGGGAGCTCGATACAACACTGGACTGAGAACATGCCCAACTGGCGATGAACTCTGCTTTTATACACTTCGGAATATTCGAGAAATAACCAGTATGCACTCTAAAGAATGATCTGGATTCATCTAGAACCTAGAGAAACAATACATTAAAAACGGAAACAAAATTCCAGTCTTTGGATAAATCTGCCAGGGCCGGGATTCGAACCCGAGACCTGAGGAAGTTCAGTCCAACGCTCTGCCAACTCGGCTATCGGGACTTGTAGAAAATCATGCGTGCGGCATTTTCCGAATGCCGCACGCATGATTTTCTACAAGTCCCGATAGCCGAGTTGGCAGAGCGTTGACTGAACTTCCTCAGGTCTCGGGTTCGAATCCCGGCCCCTGGCAGATTTATCCAAAGACTGGAATTTTGTTTCCGTTTTTAATGTATTGTTTCTCAGGTTCAGATGAATCCAGATCATTCTTTTAGAGTGCATACTGGTTATTTCTCGAATATTCCGAAGTGTATAAAAAAAAGCAGAGTTCATCGCCCATGTTCTCAGTCCAGTGTTGTATCGGAGCTCCCAGCGTTAGAATAAATCTAATTGTTTGTTTAATTGAACTGTGTACTTCTTTCGAACTCCGTGACAAGTTTGTGGAGGCGCCGGGTACATCAAACGTGGATAATAGCGACAACCTTCGCAGGAGCCTCCGGTAAAGAGGATTATCCCCGAATTCGGACTGTTAAAAGAAAATAGTAGGAAGAGGACAAAAATGCCGACCGAGCAAGAAGCCAAGCCCGCTGTAGTAACACCTTCGTTACAGCAATGGAGGAGCCCATCGACCTTCCGAGGAGCGCCTGGGGAAGACCCTCTCAAATGGCTTAAAGAGTACGATCGAGTAGCCAACTTTAACAAGTGGGATGACATGATGTGCCTGGCTAACGTTTATTTCTTTCTTGACGGTACTGCGAGACAGTGGTATGTCAACAACGAAGACGCCTTAAATTCCTGGGAAGCGTTTAAAAATGGACTAAGTGGACTTTTCGGTGACCGTCAAAAATATACCAGAAGGGCAGAAGAACAACTAAAATGCCGAGCCCAGCGTTCAGGCGAGAGTACGCAGTCCTACATACAAAGTGTATTAGGACTTTGCCAAGAGGTAAATCCTCTGATGAAAGAAGACGAAAAAGTGTCACACCTAATGAAAGGTGTTGCTGAGGATATTTATCAGGCCGTAGGAGCGAGGAAAACTAAAGAAAGCGACCTTCCAAGGAGGTGAGGCCGCGTGTACTGGAAATCCTCCGTCGACCGCCAAGATGACTGGTAACCAACTAGACGTAATAATAGATAAGAAGCCGATACGTGCTCTAGTAGATTCTGGGGCATCGTTTTCTGTCATATCCGATAAGTATCGCCGATTTTTAAAGAAAGTTCTGTTTGCTGATGCCAAGAGCGTTATGCTGAAAGTTGCGGATGGAAATTTTGTTCGGCCGATAGGGAAATGTGTTTTACGTGTCCGTATAAACAGTCGAGAACTGCCTTTTGAATTTATTGTTTTATCACATTGTAGCCATGACGTCATCCTAGGATGGGACTTTTTAGAGGCGTCTCAAGCCGTTATAGACTGTGGACAAAATGAACTTGTTCTAGAAGACATCTGTCGAGACTCCACAGCGCATGACGCCTGGAATTTGTATGCCACCAGGGACTATACACTTAAGCCGCATTCTTTAACTAGAGAATAACAGTATCAGGATATCAAACCCGAGGAGACATAAATGTAGTTCTAGACGGCAGCAAACATTTGCTCTTCGAGAAAAAAAAATATTGCTACACCGCCCATGGTATCCACATATCGTAACGGAAAAAGTGATGTCTGGGTTACCAACCTGCAGTTCCGAAACCAAATCATCCCTAGAGGAATGTGCATAGCCAAGCTGAACCACTAAATGAAGGGCATCTATGTGTTATTTCCGACACATCGGGTTGCTTGGGATGACCAGCAAGAAACTTCGGAGTCACAGATGAACATCGACGGTATCCTTTGCAGGAAGAATTTTGATCCAGATGGAAAGTTGTGGTTGCCAGTCATTCCTAAACATCTACGAGCAGACATACTAAGGCACTTTCATGACGCCCCACCGCAGGACACCTTGGTTTCGCGAAAACTTATGACAGGATTCGCAAGAGATTTTACTGGCCGGGAATGTACCGAAATGTCGTTCGGTATGTCATGCATTGTCGGGAGTGCCAAAGGAGAAAATCCGTTCCTCAACGACCACCTGGACGTTTAGTTCCCATCCTCCAGCTATAGCTCCTTTCCATCGCATTGAATTGATCTCCTTGGGAGATTTCCAAAAGTCTGCTCATGGAAACAAATGGATAATAGTCTGCACGGATTACTCAACACGATATGCAATAACAAAAGCCTTGCCGACAGCCGAAGTCACCGAAATAGCGAAGTTCTTACTTGAAGAAATTGTCCTCAGGCATGGAGCTCCTCGAGTAATTATCACAGATCGTGGAGCCGTCTTTCGATCCAGACTTGTTTCCCTCTCGTCGACTTGTGTAACATTGATCATCGTTTCACAACGGCGTATCATCCCCAAACAAATGGACTGACGGAGCGCTTCAATAAGACCTTGGCCGACATGTTGTCAATGTATGTGGATGTAGAGCAGAAAAAATTGGGATGAAATTCTACCATTTGTAACCTTCGCTTATAATACCGCTAAACAAGAGACCACAGGTTTTACGCCGTTCTATTTACTTCATGGTCGTGAAGCGGAAACGACACTAGATACAATGCTACCATTCTGTCCTAACGATTTTGATGACAATAACATCACCAAGATAGCAGCCAGAGCCGAAGAATCACGACAGCTAGCCCGAGTGCACACTCTGAGAGCTCAAGACAAAGATCGTCGACGTTACGATTCCAAACACCAAATGGTATCCTACGCTCCCGGAGATCTTGTATGGGTTTATACTCCAGTGAGAAAAGTCGGTCTCTCCGAAAAACTCTTAAGAAGGTATTTCGGACCGTATCAGGTGCTACGCCGTTTATCAGCCGTGACTTACGAAGTACAAGATTTTGATCCTGCTTCACGAAAAAGAAAACTAAGAGAAGTTGTCCATGTACTGCGTATGAAACCGTACCATGATCCCGCCGAGCAAATCGAAACCGAGGATATTCCTCCCAAAGAATCATACAAAGGACCCATCACTCGTTCCAGAATAAAGACCCTTGAACAAAATGACAGCGGGGCGCTGTCTTCTTTTTCGAGGGGAGCAATGCCGCACGCATGATTTTCTACAAGTCCCGATAGCCGAGTTGGCAGAGCGTTGGACTGAACTTCCTCAGGTCTCGGGTTCGAATCCCGGCCCTGGCAGATTTATCCAAAGACTGGAATTTTGTTTCCGTTTTTAATGTATTGTTTCTCTAGGTTCTAGATGAATCCAGATCATTCTTTAGAGTGCATACTGGTTATTTCTCGAATATTCCGAAGTGTATAAAAGCAGAGTTCATCGCCAGTTGGGCATGTTCTCAGTCCAGTGTTGTATCGAGCTCCCAGCGTTAGAATAAATCTAATTGTTTGTTTAATTGAACTGTGTACTTCTTTCGAACTCCGTGACAATATATTTGCTGGTGTTTTTATATTTGACTTGAAAAAGGAAGAATAATTAATATTATTTATATATTCATGATTGTGTGTTGTTTAAATAAAATAAGCAAATAAAATTCATACAGATATGTATTAGATTTTTTAAGATTGGAAAGAGGAAAAAATCAATTAACTTCCTAAATTTTAAAATTTCTTAATTTCTTCTTTTACATACTTTTATCCTTCTAAAATTTTCTTAGCTTTATCTCATAGTGTGATTTATCTTTCAGAACATTTGAAATTTAAGCTAATTTATTTCCATTTTTATTTTAAATCAAAATTCAGATAGTTTAACAAAATATTATTTTAATGAAATCATTTACCATTATTTTTACTGACTTTTCAATATAAGTGTCAATATTTTTTCCTTGAACAAGACATTAATTATTTTATTACTTTTTTTAATTATTTTATTACTTTTTTAAGGACCATTTACAAAAAGATCTTCAAGTTTTGTATCAATTGAAAACAGATATCACTGGTCTTGACTTGGAATTATCTGAACAATCTCATGAAATTCAGCATTTGAAAAAAGTAAGTAAACAAATTCATTGGTGTTTTCATTCATACAGTACCTCAGAAGTATGAAATTTGAAAATTATATTTTTCAATAGTTAATTTTTAGTATTTTCTTAGATAAAAATATTTTTTATACTGAAATATTTGAAATTTTTTTTATGAAACAACAAAAAATATAATATTTTTGCATTTTTATATGTGAATGAAACTTATAAGAATTTATCATTTTGAATTAATTTTTATGAAGACTGTTTTGCACAAATGCTTTACTGTGCTTTCTATTTCAAAAAAATTTCATGTTTGTGTAATGATTGGTGATCCAGAGTTTTTTTTATACATATATAGTTTTTGACTTGCTGTTCAGTGTAATACTTATTCCATTACTATCTAGTTATTTCCATAACAAATGAAAAACCGAGGGTGGTTTTATATGAACTTCAGAAAGATGATTGCAGATTTTTTGGTACAAGGTCCTGATTTGACTATGTTGCACCAATTAAGATATTTTAAAAAAATAATTAAAAAAATATTCTATAAAAGCTGAAGTTTATTAAAATCATATTGGCCAATGTATGAAGCTGTATAAAAACAATGGAAAAATTTCATAAGTTGAAGAAATAATTAGAAAGCGTATTCAAAGTGGTCAGAGCATAATAAGTGAAGAGATGGTTTAAAATCCTTACGCTTCATCGTGTTAACTAAACACTCGAAATTTTTTACCGGGATATTAAAAAAAGATTTTTTTTCCTATACAATCATCTGATCTTTTACTGTAATCGAGTTATAATGTAAAAGAGCAAAATAGTACACAAAAGAAGTGTTAGGTTAGAGTTAAGCGGGAAACAAACTAAAACGTATTGACGTGCCATCCTCATCACGTGATCGTGGCGTCACATGAGTCAACCTCATTGTTGGACTCGGGTTCGATTTTGTAATTATAAAAATTTCTTCTGTTTTCAACATGCAACTATTTTTAAAAAGGTACAGTGAGTGAATGAGTGAATATTAAAGTCCCACTGTTCACTTACTCAACAGCTCTGATAGCAAAAAGGGACCCTTGACAACATGTTATGTATTTAAAAAATTTTGTGCAATGCCGGGGAAAAATAAACCTGCCTGACAATGAAAAGAAGCAAAGAAATTTCAAAGCAGGGAATTTTAAGTTATAAACTCGGTAAAAGCCCAAGCAACGCCGGGCTAGGCGGGGGTGGAAGTCATTTTAAAAAAGAGTATTAGAAGTGCTGATTTTGTGAAGGAAAGGGAAAATTTATATATATATATATAAAAGTATAGAAAGCCTGTGCAACGCCAGGCCATGCAGCTAGTCTAATTATAAAATTTGAAATTTTATATAAATTTTATACACAAAAATATAACTGCAAGTACAAGTTAAATCTCTGTTTTGAATTCAATGGAGAACACACGATTAATATTATCATGTGACCTTTATGAATCTAGCCCATTAGTAATGATTTTTGGACTAGTGAGGAATCGGGATCGAATGTTGATACTTTAGCTGCAGCATTTACTATAAAGTTCAACATTATGGGATGTTTCTTGCTCTGAAATTTTCTAAAGTGTTAGAAAAGGATATATTGACAAAAAAAAATTCATTCAATAGAAAAATACTCATTTAAGTAATGAATTAAAAGGGATGTAAGCATAATTAGTGTATTTTTGTTTTAAATCATAAAATGTTTCATATATTTGTTATAATGTTTTCTTAAATTTTTCATTCTTCGTTTCATTGTAAAAAAATTGGTCATCTTAGTTATGCTCTATTTTGAATGTGGTTAAATAATGTTTTATTAAAATTTAATTTGGTTTGTACTTTATTTATTAAGTAAATTGTTTCAAAAGAAGTAAATTGTTAATGCTTTTAAACTCACCAATTTTTATTAATTTTAAGTGTTTAAAAGAAAAAGATGCTGAAATGAAAATAAAAGAGGCAAAGATCAGACTTGAAGTCAAAGAACAGCTTGATGAATTAAGTAGAGCAAAAGAAAAAATCGAAGCCATAAACCAAAAAAATGATTTACTTCAACAAAAAATGAAAGGTAAATAATTTAAGTAAATATATTCTATAAAGTGTGTGATAATTATGTATTAATAAATATGTAAAATATTTAATATCCACACTTACAACTCATGAAATATTATTTTCATATCTTCTTTTCTCAATCACTGTTTAAAATAAGTATATTTGTTTCATGTACATTTTAAGACCAAAAAGCTTTAAAAATAAGTTTTATATTATTTTATTAATTGTAAAATTTCAATCCAAATGTATATTCTTTTAGAATGTGAGAACCTTATCTAAAAGAATGCTTTTACTTAATAAACTTCCTATAAATAAATTAAAAATTGTGCTTTTTAAAAAAAATAACATAAAGTGGACCATAAATATACTGTAAAGAGACACCTCCACATTTTTCAATAAACTCATCTGAATGACGTGGAAGCCATGTGATTAAGAGAGAATGGTATTCAACTTCTGTTGGAGAAAGTGAGCTATCATTCTTGCTCTTACTTTTGCAAGTGAGGAGAAAGGCAGCTGGTCTAAGTGAATTTTAAAGAGAGCATATTGTAAAGGCCCAAAGACTTGGAACGAGTACCTCCAAGACAATTTTACTGGTAGGTTTTTCGTGTTCTGCTTTTTTTTTTGTATCTGTGCAAAATGGATAAATAACGGTGAATTCAGAAGTAGATGCCTAGCTGTTGGACATCCACGCATTATAAAAGAAAAAGTACGTTGGAAATTGTCCCGCTTAGTAAAGCAAAATTGGTGCCAGATTGTTGGTCATTTGATAACCCAATACGATGCAGGTTCAAATACGAGTGTTTCGGAACACACAGCTCAGTGGACACAGTAGGAAATGGTACTGTACAGCAGACGTCCCTTTTATGGGCCTTTGTTGACCAAGCGTTATAGCCATCTACGCCTAGAGTGGGCTCAGAAACATTAAGTCTTGACCATAAGTAAGTGGAAGAGAGTTTCCTGGTTGGATGAATCACTATTTCTCACTCATCACGTCGATGAGTGTGTAAAGGCCGTATCACACGTATATTTTTCATGCAATATTTTTGTCCAATTTTTGGCCGAATCTGAGGGGGAAGGGTTGCCGTAAACAAAACTACATTCTCTGACGTCAGCCGCGCTTTATCTACACATTGAAAAATTACACGCCGATATTTCTGCTTCGGAAAATGAACATCCAAAATTATTTCTTTCGTTTCGCTTGCGCTTTTGTTGATGGTTGTAAACAGAAATAGAGCACCATTCTATTTAAAATATTATGCGCCGTTAAAATATTATACACCATTAAAATATTATACGGCATATCTGAAGTGTTAGACGAAACCGAAGCCGCCATCTTGTTTATATCGTAGAGCGCCGAAGAACCCCATTGGCTGGAATTTCAAGCAATTTTTATTTGGAACAACTTTTTGAGCTCGCTAGCAAAAAATTGTTCTAAAGCGGTTGCTATGGAAACTGAGTAAAAATTGCACGAATTGGTCGAAAAATTGCTTGAAACGTCTACGTGTGATACGGCCTTTAGGGTGCGTCGTCTTTCACAGTCGAACAGATGCTCCCTCCATGTACACGGGCTGGTGCTATTATGCTTTGAAGAACGTTCTCATGAGTGACTATGGGACCCTTAGTTTTGGTAAAAGAGACTGTGAAACTTGTAGACTAACTGAGCGTAATCGTGGATCATTTGCATCCTTATATGGTGTCTGTTTTTCCATCTGGAAATGGAATCTTCCAACAGGACAGCGTCCCATGTCAAAAGGCTAGAATTGTGTTAGAAGGGTTTGAGGAGCATAAAGATGATTTCCAATCAATTTCCTGACTGCTTAATTGCGGATCTTAATCTGATAGGGCACATTTGGGTTTCACAGGAAGGCACACAACCCAAAGATCAAACATGTCGGAATATCCCGACCACTGCTTGGATATTTGGTACAGCCTGTCTCCAGTCATCTATCAAGATCCCCAACTAACTTTCATGACACGCCCCCGATAAAAAACAGCCACCAGATTGGTCGAGACTTCTGTTCCCCTAATCAGCCTACACCGAAGACGCTCTCCGGCGCCCAGCCACAGGGCGACTAGCCGACAGGCGAAGTGCCGGGTCCCCTCGGTTGCCTAGCTGCTCTTTCTCCCAATGATTTATCGGCTGCTCGCTCACCTCCTTGGAGGCTGCGACAGCCGACATCTTCTCACTATTCCACTTTCACAACATAAACAACAACAGCTCCAGCAATTTTTATTTATTTAATTTTTACCTCTTCTTGTTTTTATTGGTCACGATCTTAAATTTAATTTTTCTCATATTTCTTATTCCCCCCAAACATGGCAAATCATCCTCTAATGCTCACTCCCAATTTTTTAAGATAGGGGATTAAGACCTCTTTTGAGATCATGTGCCCCAACAACCATTCAACTGTTTGTGGTATCCATGCCAAGTTGCAGCTGTTTTGCTGGCAGAAAGTGGCGCAACTTGTTATTAAGTAGGTGTTCATGATGTTTTGGCTCTTTGGTGTGTGTATGTATGTATGAATTGAATTTTGGTGCATTAATAAGAAATTAAAAGCTCAAAAAGCAATTCATTTAAAATTATAATAGCATCTCTAAAATATAAAAAGCATAGACTTAATATTTTGGAGATGGTATTATAATTTTATGTGCATACGCTATTAATTTTTAATATAGAATTAATATACACTTAGAACAAATTATTATTAATGATTGTAAGAAATGAAGTTTTGATTCACATAGAGTAATTATGATGTAAAATACAAGGATCATCCAGAAATAACTGTTTCGGTTATATACTAAATAAAAAACACAATATTTATGGGAGAAAAGTCTGTTACATACCGTAAACTTCCTTAGCATCTCTACATAATCATTCCCTACATTTAAACATTTGTTAGATTTTTTCACAAACTTCAGACTCCCCCTGTTATACTCTGCTATCACCAGCGTGCTGGATAATATAGTATCATTGGCATTCACCAAGGTGGGGTTTGCGAGTGCAAATCCTTCCCATACACCAGAAGATTCTTAATTGTTTGCATAAATATTATATCTTGGCGCTTTCCTCGATTTTTTTAAATGAAAGCCCCTCTCATAAATAAGTCTATGTACACCACTTTATAACATGACTGTATAAGCCAGGTAGTCACTGCATTTTCGAATTCCAGAATGTTTACTTCCCAGAAACTCAGCTTAGGGTAAAGATAATAATCACACTAAAAGCAAGATCCGGATTATCAGTCTTTGTATAAATACAATGAACACCTAATTTAATGAATTGTTGGCAGAACAGTGGAGAATGAGAATTCTGAGGCTCATGAATGAGTACGATAAATTTTTAAATGAAAGTGGTAATTATGTGGAGAAGTGAAGGAAGCTGCACGTATGTACCAGATTTATCTTTTCCAATAAATGTTTTTTTTTTACTTTGTATAAGTAAGTGAATGGTCTTTATTTTCTGGATTAACTTGGCATTTGAAAAATATTAAATATTTTAATTCAGACATATAACGCATAATTTTATAATGAATTATTCAAATTCTATTTTTAATAGAATGTGGTTTCATTTACAGAAGTGGACATAAAGCACAAAGAAGAATTAAACAGTAAAGCTGATATCATCCAAAATTTAACATTAGAAATTCAACAATACCAATATAAAATAAAAGAAATAAAAGAAGTTGAAAGGAATAGAACTTTACAACTGCAAAAAGCATTTGATGAATATCTTAAACCTTCTGTTCATATTGCTAATGAAAATGCTGTACCATCAGGTGATATGCCACTTTTAAAAAATGAACTATGAATATTTTTATTTTGATGTGCATTTATGTATATTTATGAAAATACAAAAATTATTTTTGCAGATTTGATTTGATGAAATATATATGTATCTATATTTTAATAGAATAAAATATGTATTTATCTATGACGTACAAATTATTTTGGATATACTAAAGGAAGAACAGTTAAATAAAATAATCTGTAAATTCATTAACAGATATGAGGTTTGTTAAAAAAAAATATATCCAACCTTTGTCTGTGTATATATATATAACAATATTACACTAATCTCCTTCTAACTAATTCTTTTAGATGTCAAACATTTTTGCCTCTGTCATTAGCAGTATTGGAATGCCTATTTTGACATGGTATGCATTTGGGATGGTCTTTTGCAAAAAATCTGCATGCCATCTAAAAATTTTCTTTGATTTGATGATCCTTCATTGCTAAAATTTTCATTTGGTCAGTAATGATCACATTTCTAGATGTTGAGGGCTTTTTAAAACATGCTTCACTCTTCTTATGCATAGACATCTTTTTGAAGCAGCAATATCATTCCTTTATTTGTATTGTGATCAATGCTTCATCCCCTAAAACCTGTTAAATCATGTTGATTGTTTCCACTCAGGAATTATCAAGCTTTAACTTAAAAATTATTATATCATTCAAGTCTGATGTTTTCATACATTTCCTCATTTATCTGCAGTTAGCCAGTGGCTGACAGCTTTTGCAGGAACAAAAAGAAATTAATATATTCTCAGTATACTTGCACCAAACCGTTAGTTTCTATTATGCATGAAAATTTATTGTCTGAAAGTTTAACACACATTTAGTAAACATTTCGCATTTGTTGTAAATGAGAAGTTTCATGAAAGTATGCATTTTTTCCAGATCAACTTCAGTGGTTTAGCGTGGAATTAAAATAAGACAGATATAGCAGTTTCATCACTGAATAATTGATTATAGTACTATTTAGTTCACTTAAAAATAAAGTTCTGAATTTTTTTTATAGATTAAAACAAGATAAATTTTAATCAAAAATATTTTAGTATGTTTTCTAAAATACTATAATTAATGGCTGTAGAGCAGCAAATGATTCATTTCCTTTCATATTTTGATACACAATTGAATTAACTCAAAAATATTTTTAAAAAATAGGCATTAATAAAAAGATGGAGCATAAAGAGAATATCCAAAATGTTAATATAGAATTAAATTTTTTACATACAAACTAATTTGCATTCTTGAGTACCTTTCAAGTTACTTAACAGTTTTAGTACTTCTAAACAATGTAATTTTTCATGATTATTAAAATAAATTAAAATGTTTCAAGATTTTTATTCATGGTTTTGTTCAGAAAATAATAAATGCAGAAACTTTAATTTCCTAGAAATTAACTTTGTAACATTTATAGTAGTTATATCAGTTGAAATCGATATTAAATAGATTAACTGATTATACTAACTGATTGATTTAACTGATAGATTAAATTTACTATTTTTAAAGTAATTACTTTGCCAAGAATTATCTAAAATCCAATACAACTTAATTTCTTTTAATGTCATTTAAATAGTTGAAACCAATACCCTCAGATTTAATGTGAAATGTTTTATTTTAAAATTACATAGGTGATCCCAAAGATGATTTTGACTTGTAAGAAATTCTTCAAGCATTTAAATATATATTTATATTTGCTGATAAATATATGCAAGTGAAGCTTAACAGAATGGAGTTTTAAATGGGAAAGGTATTCAAAAATTCATTTTTGTAAGTATGACCAATATAATGAATAATTTATTCATAAAGTATAAAGATGTATGCGCTATTGGAATTTTAAAATTAAAATAAACCAAATTTAAATAATAGTTTAGCTGAAATGTTTTAATGAAAATGTTTGAAACTTCAGGTTGATTTAATTATAAATAAAATCATTTTTTTTTATTTGAACAAACAAGTAGTCTTATGAATAATGAAATTAAATTTACATTTTCATGATTCTCTTGTCAATCTTGTCTTTATTTCCCTTAACTTCTTTAAAAAGCAGAATCTGCATAAATTCATTATATGAAAGCAAACAGTTTTTCTATATTTTTAGATGGAGATTTGAAAACATACTTTAGAATTGTTTAAAAATAAATGAAATCAATATTTACTTAATTATGTCAAAAGATTATTGAAGCATCATCATAATTTAGAAATAAAAAGTTTTTAATTACAGTTAAATCTGGGTTGGTATTTCTAAAAATGTATCAAATTTAAGTTATACAAGCTTTCAACTTCTAAAAATCATTTTTCTTCATTAGTACATTGATTAAAGTAAATTTAAATCGTTATGTCTCAATTTTGCACCAGACTGACCTCCTGACCAAAACATCTGCTTATGCACCTCAGTGCCCAAGATCATGAAAATTTGAGATGGGCACAGTAGGCCTAGGCCCTCATGGGCTGTTGAGCCACTGAGTTTAGTTTATGTCTCAATATATTACACATTCATTAACAAAATAAATAACATTTTATTTCAAACAAAAATTAAATCTATTTAGTAAAATTTTGCACTTAAAAATTAGATGTGAATACTTGGACATGAAGGAAGAAACACGTGATTTAAAAAAAAAAATTACAATCATCTATATTTGTGTCCGATATTTGAACTAAAAATATGGTAAAAAATACAAATCAATCCATAAGGATTTTAAATAAAAGAGCAATCATTTACAAATCTACAATTAACAAGATTTTCAAAAGATAAAATTTATTACAAGCACATAATATCAAACAGCAAGAAAAGAGAAAAATCTCATTTTTGAAATATATTTTATAAGTGACAGAACAATTTTAAATTATAATAATAAAGCTGTAAGATATCTTGAATAAAAACTACAGAGTGAAAGCCACCAATCATTCTTCACAAAGTTTGATACAACCAAAGAAACCTATTTTGCAATATTTCAAATGAAAGGGAGGCCTAACATTTTTCAATTCAGTGAATTATTCAATGTGTATGAGTTGTAGAATATCAAATAATTGTTTTCAAAATATTGCACTGTTAGCACACAAATTAAATTCACAACAATATATATTTACTGAAAATCGTATTTTGATTTCAATGAACAAATTCAGAAGATAAATTATTTTTATTCTATTGATAAAGATTGTAATGTAAGACTACATTCAAAATTTTAACTACTTTTCATATTGTTTTTCCAGTTTTCACAAACAAGGAACAAGTTTTAAAAATCGAAAGGACATAAAAAGGAAAAATTTATTTTACGTAAATAATAGATATAAATATTTTTTTATAAATCATGAAAAGAAGTTAATAAATATAAAATTGATATGTCCCAGAGCATTGACAATCTTTAATATTTCACCAATTTAACATTTGTAATCTCATGTTCTAAAAGAATGCTATCTCAAGTAACATTTAGCAAAATTTACCTTTTACAGAAGTTTATAAAAAGCAACACAAACCAACAATATACAACAGTTACATATGTATAATAGAAGTTGAACAGTTGCCTAGCATAAACAAAATTTCTACATATATAATGAGAAAACCTGCAAAATTTTTTTAAAAAAGTGGCAAGAATTAGTTTATAATTTTTAAAACAAAAAATTTTAAAATAATGAAAAAAATTATAGCTGCTTACATCAAAAACTAAAAAAAATACAGTTTGCAATCAAATTATACAATTAAAAAATATACTGCGATAAAAATATTTTGCCAAATCATATAAATGTCATAAGAGAGTCACAAATAACTCAAACTGATTTTATTTCCACAAATTTATTTTAATTTTCTATGAATTTGCATAAGTCACAAAGTCAAATACAACTGAGATGAATAACAATTTTCAAAGTAGCAATCACAAAATATTGTTATCAATGCATAGTAGAATGATACATTTTAAAAAAGCAAATAGAATAAATGACTTAATTCCATTAGCTTAATCTTTTGAATGACTAATTGCTTTAATTATATTATAATTGTTTCTAAGAATTTTAAATATATATAATAGGAACTTTCAAAAAAAAATTAATGTGTTTTTAAGTAATTATATAGAATGATTTATATACTTAAAACACACAGGATGACATGGGGTTTAATTTTGAAATTACATTTGTTTAACATAAATATAAAAATTATATGAATTTGAGGGAAAGAATATTAAGCTTACTATGGGAAAAAGGTTACAATTGGAGATAAAATGTGTTGCACTTTAGAGAAAATTGACAGCTAAGGATATTTCCAGTTTTGGACAATCTTTAATTATTTGTGCTTCAGTATCTTTCTACTATTTGAATATGCAATATAAAATTATGTAGATATTCAATTATAAAATTTCAATACTTGTGATACTAAAAAAATGACTGATTTAAGTACATAAAAAATAGGTTGTTTTAAAATACATTAGGCTGGTAAATCAATTTTAGTCATTTTCCACATTATCTCTACATTTCACTATAATAAATATTTTCTTAATATATAAAAATTTAATTAAAAATAACAGCATGCTCTTAAAAGTATAATATCCCATTATGAATATAGGAACTACATTTATTAATGAAATAACTATAAACATTTCATGTCAGCTGAAAACCTCATACGAAAAAAATTTAACTTTTAAAGCTGTATATGGAATTAAGCTTTTTCTTGAAAATAAAGATAAAAAATGCAGTACTATTTATTAACACCACATAAATTCTTTTGTAATATAATCTATTAAAATTGATGTTGTTTGAATTTTTATTGATATTTTTTTTCTGTTATGAAATAAGCAATGTGATCTTAGTTTAATAAACAAGTTTCTCGAACAACATATCAAACATGCGGCAAAAAGCATTTCCTTTTTTATCTTCCAGTTTAGTTTAACTGCATGCAATAAACAATTTTATAAAAATCATGCACCTTAATTTTTAAATTTTTAGTTATACATAATTACTTTTATAATGAGAATCACAATGTTTGCCAAAGAACAATTCCAATTTGAAAGTCCTGTTGACATGTCAATCTTATATTTATCAATCTTAAATTTCAAAAAAAATTTTTTAATGAATTTGTTTTATGAAGGAAATTGAACATGATACTGATGGTTAGAGCAATTACAGCTTCATGTATGTATTTAAAAAATTTTAATACTATTAAAATAAACTAATTATTCACTTATTATTAGTTACTTAAAATTTGTTTTTAATTTCGTAAATTTTGAATATTGATAAACCATTTGATTCTATATTTTTTTACAAAAAGGTAATCAGAACTTGGAGTGCAGTTAAGATTCAAATAAATACGGTATAATGTTAAAAAAAAGATAGTTTTAGAATAGTTTATAAGCCAATAGATGTGGCAAAACAAATAAAAAGGTTGTAAAAGAACCTCCGTGTAAACAAAATAATCATTGATTAAAATAGCTAACAGTATTTTTTTTTATTAATCATAACAATAGCTTTATAACTTATTTCCTTTAAAAATACATTTTCAATTTTTGCACCCAGCCCTTTCTTTAAAAATCTAAAAGAAACTAAATCAAATATAAAATAAATCATAAAAATATATATGAAATTCATGCAATGTATAAATATGCATAGAGCATTCAACTATAGGAACACAAAGATTTCAAAAGAAATTGTGCCTTTGAAACAGAAGCTGTACAGTTACCGCTAATTAACTGCACTTTTCAAAGGAATTTTTTAACAACAAAATTTTTATCACAGTTTCTTTTTATTCTTTTAATCACAAAAAATCTTGCATATATGAGATATAAATCACACATATATGAGATAAATATAACACAGAAGCACCAAATATAAACAAATTTGTATATCAGTAATTGAGCATAAGCAAATCATGCATAACATTTGTACTAAAAAAAATGTCACTAGTTAAAAAAAATTGTTCTATTCATAAACTTTTACAGAGGAAAAAATATTGTGATATTTATTGGTATGAATTTTCTACAAAGATTCAAAACACATATACTAAATTCTATACATTTTATTGTATATACCCTGCTTGAATATTTCTAAGCAAATCTAATAGCTAGGAACAAAAATAAAAATTTGTTCAGAAAATTTATTAGTGTCTTAACAAACAATCCTAGAAATATATTTAAATGTAAAATAATAAGATTGTATTCATATTTATAAATAGTGAATGCTTCATTATCTATGTCTTATAATTCATATACCCTGTTTATTCTGTAAAAAAATAAAAGTAAATATTTTTAAAACATACAGATATAGTTAAATAATTACTTTATTAGTTATCTATAAATGAAGACAAGAAATGTTAATTTCACTTAAAATAGTGCAGTGACTAAATTCTTAAGTAAAACAATATATAACATATAAATGTTTTTTCTTTTTTTCAATTTAGTTAACTTTTACTATTTATATATTATATAAGGAAAGCAAACAAACACGGTGTTGAATATATCATTATTATCAGCTATTATGTCACTATAAATTAGCAACAGGTCTGCATTTTTGGATTGAAAAAATGCCTGTCTAAATATTTTATTACAATGACCAATAATTTATCTTGTTCATCAAAAAATTTAAACTTAAATCTTTTTAAACTAATAAGACAAAATTCTAAATTTGAATTTAAAATATTGCACTTTATCTTAATTAGATTTATATCAATATATTTGCACAAGTTTTTGCACTTACAAAATAAAAACAAACAAATATTGGCATTTTTATTTTTGTATTCTTAATTGAGCATTAAAGAAGTTTACATACATTTTTTTTATTTACAATATTAATAAGATATACCAATTTGTTTAGTAACTTAAACTCAATACATACTGCTACATACAAATCATGTAAAGCTCATCAGTTTGATTTCAAATCATGAACTACAAGTTGTACAAAGATAATCAACATTCAATAACTTGGAATGTGAAACATTGAGGAAAAGTCTCATAAATTAATTCTAATACTTAAAATCGGTATAAAAAACTGTACAGTTTCATATATACATGAATCGACGACAAATTCATTGCAGCATTAATTGAGTAATATTCTTTTGGACTATACTCTCTCTAACAGCATTGAATACTACTTTGATATTTTCGGTATCTATGGCTGTAGTATAATGATGAAAAATTCCCCTATTCTGGTCCCTTCTTGTAGATTCAAAGAACTGCAGAATAAACCTCTGGACATCCTCTAATTTATAAGGGTCACCTTCAAATTCAGGAAAAAATAAGGAAATATCAGACGTCTTACTTTCAACTTTTTTCTTTAACAGATCAGTCTTGTTAAGGAACAGGATAAAAGACACTTCAGAAAATGCTCTGTGATTTACAATTGTATCAAAAATGTTTTTTGACTCTAGCAGACGATTAGTGGATCGGTCCTCAAGCAGCACTTGGTCAAACTCGCTGGAAGACACCAAAAAGAGGATGGAAGTGACACAATCAAAGCACTGGAACCACTTTTGCCTCTGTGATCGCTGACCACCAACATCAATGAAGCAAAAGGGGACTTCATTTATTGTAATGGTGAACTCTGTGATTATTTTTGTAGCTTTACGAGCATGAAGAATGTCTTGTTGAGTTGGAGTGTAATCCTTTTAGAAGAAAACATATATTGAGAATTAAAACAATAGTGAATATTTATTCTACTATAAAATGATTATATAAGTATATGAATGCACATGGTACTTAATTTTAAAATTATTACTTTGATTAAACATTGATAGGTTTCAAACTTATTTTAATCTAATATTTTACTAATTAATAAATAATTAATAAAAATAAATTTATATCACTCCCTCCTCAATTTAATGACTTTGTTTTAGCACCAGCAAAATGTATCAAAGTATATAAACAAATACTCCCACCCCATTTCCAAAGATGAAAATTTTCAGTAGAACAGGTGTTGCATAGAATGTACTCATTATAGGAAACATTTGGCAAAAAACATGGAGGTACCCAGAATATAAATGGTATTTTGGATGATGCAGCATTTAAAAACAAAAACTATACAGAATAATAAAATTTAATTCACTTTGAAGGTGGTAAAGATATTTCTTAGTAATTATTTTAAAAACAAAGGATATTTAATAAAACTCAAATATACTTACTGGTGATGCAATTCTGTCTATATCATCAAAAAAATACTGCACACTATCACACTAAAAAGGGGAAAAAAATCATCAGAAAGAGTGCATTTAAAACTAATATATATATTACAATTAAAATATATATGTATATATATATAATTTTAGATTTTTTTTTTTTTTTAAATTTCCTAAGAAAATTTACTTTGAAAGGAAAATCCAACTGGAACATATATCAGATGATTAATAATTAAGCATAAAATACATTATCAGTATAAAAATTTACATTGATACATTATAAAAACATTAAGAGCTTTTGTGTAATATTACTTAATTATAATAAAATTATTTTTAAAATTGAACAAAATTATTCTATACATAGATACAAAAAAAAAAAAAAAATATTAAGTGGATATGTACATCAAGTTTGTCTGTAAAGTTATAGAACTGGTCTAATAAAAGGATATTTATTTACAATGGCAAATGTATTGTTTGCCATTTTTATTTTGCTTTTCATTGACACTTTTGTGTTATTAGAATTTTTCATTGGCCAAAAGTGTGTTGGTGTTCATTTTTCTGATAACCGTTATTTTTTTCTTAACAGCCTTTAACAACTCAAAACAAGTTCCTTAAAGGATAAACTTTATTTTGGGGGAAAAGTCACTGGTTGCTAAATCAGGAGAATTTAAAGGATGTTTCAGTGAGGCAATCAAAAATTGCTTCACAGCTGTAGATTTTAAAATTAAACACTTCACTGGCAAATAAGGTGAAACAAGAGCACACTTTACTTTGCAACAAGTGTCTCATATATGCATTAGCAGCAAATGTTACTTCACAGTCACACAGGTGTAATATATTAATCACTGATTCAACTGACTATGATGATGGGTTACCACCAGTGGCGTAACGGAAAGCCTTTAATGAGATTCCACATTTGTGAAATTATAGTGAAATGAAGAAAATATAATTTCCAAATGGCAACAGCAAAAAAATGAAGAAAATGTATGTTTTAAGTAGATTTAAATAGCTATGCTAAAACTATAAATATCCAAACAATTTTTAAAATCATTGACCTATTCTGACTTGCAACAATTTTATTCACTACAGCAGTCATGAACACTGCATGGCAAAACATATACTAATGCTTACATATTATGACATAGACCAATTTCCTCAAATCCAAAGATATTACCAAATGACTCAATGTGCACCAAAGTGCAGAAAATCCCTCTTCATGCATGATAAAATGCAATAATAATAATGACAGCATTTGGAAATGTCTTTTAAATTGGTGGTGTTTTTTGATTAGGCAAAATTTGATGGATGGCACACACACACACACAATAGGTAAGTACCTATATACCAATCCTCAAAGTATTAAGTTATTTTAGTTAATTCTTAAATCATTCACCTAAATTCATTCAGCTATCTATCAAATTAATATCTTGTGCTATGCAAGATATTACATATGCTCAGGTGTTAACATAGAACAACATCTTCTTCATTACACTCCTGCAAGCATCGTGGAGATTATCTTACTTCTGGCTACGACAACGCCATTTGTAAACATCAACCATTCTCTTTCTCTTAAGCCAATACATATACCCCCTTTTGAACATGCATACCTAGATGATATCAATTGTTCATTCATACATCAATGAATAATTTCTCTTTCATTAAAAGTTTTTTTTAACTAGTGTAGCTTCACTTTCAACCCTTCTTGAAAGGAAAAACATGGTACCACTCACAAACTCATTTTTTAGATGATTGCCAAAAAAAAAAAAAAGAAACTAACTGCTATCTAAAATACAATCCCTATCTAACCAATCCTACCCCACGGGTAAGGTAACATTTTCTCTCTAAATGACAGAGTGGTCAACTTAGTACAAAAATCTTGACAAGATTTGGCAGCATTTTTTGTTGTCAAATCAGAAGGTTCCACTAGGATCCACCTATCTCATGGCAAAAGTTAGTATGAAAAATTAATTGTATGTGCGATAATGTGCAATAAAGAACAAAAGATACGTTATTGCAAACTATATGATAGAATGGATGTATCAAATTTATAATTAATACATGAAAAAAGTAGGAATATTATTAAAAAGTCACAAATGATGTATAATATTTAAGTTATAATAACCAAATAAAGTTTTCATCAAGAGACTAAATTTGAGATGACATTGTGAAATATGGTTCACTCATTCAACTAACATGCACAGATACAAAATCTTATCCATTATTTTGATGCATTTGAAAATGTGATTAATCATGATGATTTACAAAATGCCACAAATAAATAAATGCATCAAAATTCGAGTGACTCATACTAGTATTCTATTAAAAGAAAGTTTTATATCAATCATAGCTACATAAATGAAAAAAAATCAACTCACTAATTGAAATTCTCTTCTTCTGCAAAAGGCTATTTTGATGCTACTGTCCTTCCACAATTCCTTTACTGAGGCAGCATACTGAGAAAAAGTTTGTTTGTCCAAAAAAGAGTTTCCATAGCTCATAATGTGTTGAGCTTGTTCGCTACGGGATGGATTTTGCCACGGAATTTCTAGTTTATCTCGAGCATCAACTAAAACCTTCATTCCTTTCACAGCATTTTGATAAATAGTTACCCGGTACTCTGCAATCGTTTCATCATCGAAGTTCACTCCGTGAATAATCTTCATTTGTTTCAGAAAAGTGCTTTTACCACTTTCACCGGCACCTAATAACAATAACTTCACCAGTTTACGGCGAGACCGTTTATCAAGTTCCAGCATTTTATCAATTTTTCTGCTGCGTTGAAACTGTTCCAATTCATCGGGGCCGTACTTTAATCGCTCAAAACACGAACACCGCAAACAAAACCCAGCCATTTTTGACAACTGAGGTCAAGATGCCAAACTACAAACACTATATACAAGGAGACGGAATTGCCATAAAATATAAAGTAGATAACCAATCTTAAATTAGCTGTAGAAATTAGGATTAATATTTTCATTTCATATCAAAGCTGCTGAAGTTTCTTATTCTTAAGCTAGATAATAAATTTCATTTGTTTTTCTTATTGATATTTTGGTATTTAATAATAGTATTCAGGAATGTAATTATAACTGTATCTGCGTCGGCACGGATGATTAAGTCATTAAAGAGAGAACGATTTTTGTGGAGGAGGAGAGAGGAAAGCAGCAAGGGGAAGGTGATATTTTGCAGGGTTACAAGGCTACGACATTCTCTCGCCAATATTAGTGCATTCGAATATGATGCGTAAAATTTCATTCTCTCTGCTGATGTGAGCCTATGCCAATATTCTTATCTAAAAAAATATTGGATAAATACATATATATAACTCTTTTTCGAAATTATACATTTTAATACATGCTACAAAAGTTATTATTTTTATCATGCATTTTTTTTAAAATTAATAATGTAATTGAAATAGTAATTCGATTTAGAACAGGAAGCGTTCAAATGTTAATTCAATTTGTAAATTTTGTACAACCTACAAAACTAGATATTTTGTAGGATGCACAAAAATTAAATGCAGTGGTAATTATTGTGATTTGAAGCTACTAGTACCATAATCCGCGACTGAAACCGAAAGGATATTGGATTAATTGGAACAATATGACCACTCGCAGGAATTCGAAAAGAAAAATGGTTTCTGAATATTCTAAATTCTTGAATATTTTTACCCCTTCTTTTCTATGTAACCACTACAGAACCATATTAAAATCAAATTCGTTAACTACGATGATTCGATAGATACTGAACTGGATTGGCAATGCGTAATAGAACTAGCTCCTCCATGGATTATAGAAAGGTTACAAATAAATATTTCAGATAAAATAAGAATTAATTTCGTCGATTCTTTTAAAATTAAATCAATGTGTCAAAATAGTAATACGATATAGAATTACAAAAAAAATTAATTTGAGATGCTTTTTTGGTAAATTTTGAATTCTGCAAAGTCTGTCTTGTTAGAATTAAAATATACACTGGTGTGCAAAAATTAAGGACGAGACGGTTTTTTCAATATAACTTTGTACAAAAGCTTTCCAAATCAACACATTTAATACCGTAAGATCACCAATACGTAAGGACATGTGTAATATGTAAGCAACACTTACTAAAAGAGAAATCAGAGGGATAAAAAGAAGCTTGATTGAAAAAGTAGCATGGAGCGCAATGTGACTGAAGGCCGAAACATCCCTGTGATGGGTATCCAGCAAGAAACATCCGGTCTTTAGTAGGGGATATGATCTCCCCTGACTGCTAGGCAGGTTTCACAGCGTCTGCCCATGCTGAGAATGAGGATGTCAATGAGTTGTTGAGGCATTGCTGCCCATTCGTCTTGCAGCGCCATTCGAAGCTCCCGAATCGTTACTGGTGGTAAGGTACGAGCTGCCAAGCGTCTGCCTAGAAAATCCCATACATGCTCGATGGGATTGAGATCCGGAGATCGTGCCAGCCAATCCATACGTTCAATATCCTCACTCTCTAAGAGCTGTTCGGCAGCTACTGTGCGATGACATGGTGCATTGTCGTCCATGAAAAGGAACTGCAGACCCATAGCGCCTCTAAAAAGACGTACATATGGAAGAAGAATCTCATTACAATAACGGGGCTCGTTGACTGAACCTGCGTCGAAGATGTGAAGGTCTGTACGACTACCAAGCATGATGCCTCCCCAAACGAGAACACCGCGACCTCCATACCTGTCCCTTTCAATGATGTTCGAGGGATGATTGCGGCTGCCCCGCTCTCTCCAGATGAGTATGCGACGAGAATCGCTACTCAAACTGATTCTGCTCTCATCTGTAAAGAGTACTCGTCCCCATTCATTGTCTCTCCAATTCCGGTGTTCCCGGCACCACAGAGAACGCCTTCTCCGATGGGCAGGCGTTAAAGGTACACACCGTACAGGGCGTCGTGCAAACAGACCACCACCGTGCAGTCTTCTGGCCACGGTAAAACGCGATTTCGGTCGTCCAGTCGCCTGTGTCGTGTGTCTAGCGATTTCTCCCGCTGTCTGCTGCCTGTTTCTTCTGGCCTGTAAGACAATGTACCGGTCATCTGCGGGTGTGGTTCCTCGTGGACGACCACTACTGAACCCCGGATAGCTGTTCCTGTAGTTTGAAATTGTCTCCAAAGTCGTGAAACGATGCTGTGAGCAATTCCGAACTCTGCAGCCACACTTGTCACACTGCGGCCTTCCTCCAACTTCTCAATGATTCGACCTCGGGTAAAAGCATCCAGATGTCGTCTAACAGATTGATTATTCGCCATTTCTCGCTGAGGCAGCAACTCGGTGTGATTTTAACTGCTATACGGCGTGCAATCTCTTTGCCAGAAATACTGATCTTACACCGACAACATGCTTTATACTACTCAGACACTCCCCCATTACGTCTACCTGCATATCTGCGCATGTGCTACCGTACATCACCTTACTTAATCTCCTGATTGGTCTTTCTGTCCGTTCTGCCTCTTCGTTCAGCTGATATGCTAATTTTTCGACTTCGTCCTTAATTTTTGCACACCAGTGTAGTGTTAATGAACATTTAGTAATGAATTCATTAAATCTTTAATTTATTTTAGTCATAATATTTGGCATCGACGATTCTTTTTTTTTTTTTTTTTTTTTTTTTTTTGACCGAATGAAATTCATTAGTTTGTACTAGACTAAAATGCATAGATTAAATTCATAACATACTGCCTGTGATATAACTTTAATTATTTGGAATAGAATACCTAAATACTACAAGTTATGCTAATTTAAAATAATTTTTTTTCGACAAAAAAAAGGTTGAAGTGTATTTACAAATTTAAGTTTCAGAAATTTAAGATATTCTAATGTGTTATGTTTCCTTACAAGTAATATATTAAATGTCGAATTTAATTTAGCATTTATTATTAAGAATTATTCATTTAAAATTCTTAATTTACCGGCATTCTTTTTATATAATGGGATGTATCAATAACAATAAAAGGTAGGAAGAGGGTTTGATTTTAAATAAATGGTGATTATAATTAAACTTAAAATATCAAAACGCTATAAAGAAGAACCAATCGATCAGAATGACATCAAATTTGAACGGATTGTTATTGAAGAAGGGAAAAAGCGTATGGACATAAGAAAAAAAGTAATTCCAAAATTTAGTAACAGATGTAAGCCTCGTTATTTAAAAGGTTTTGATTAGAAATGGCTGTTGAGTGTGCATTACTGTTCAGGTGTGATACCGTTAGTTACATAAGCCCACTCACCACGACCAGGTCATATCACATCGGATGGGAAAAATCGGTTTTTGACTATCCCAAGGCCAAAAACCGCTTTCAAAGCGTACATCAAATCGGTTTTTAAATTTTGTGAGATTGGCGCAAAACATGTTCAATATGCGTTCCACGTTGTCTGCAACAAGTTTAAATCGAGAAACACCAGAGAGCATGTTCCACAACGGATCGAAGTGCCTCCTGGGTCACATTCAGAATATGTTGCGCAATGCATGACGTCGATTCAGCTAAGTGTAGAATCGGAACACTGAACACAAAATCTTTCAAAAATGATCCCAGCATGTAACAGAATGGGTGCGTTGCTTTCCATTCGAAACGGGAATCCATTACAGGTGAAAGACCGACTTCTTTTCCCGAAGAAGATACAGCCATACCTTGCTCTGGATTTGAACCTGAACCCACTTGGTTACAAGCCGAGGGTCATTTCCACCAAACTGGCTGGGCGGTATTTAATTTATTATACATGCATTGTGAAGAAATTTAAGAATATAGACTCATAATAAAATGAATTATCATCGATAAACAGTTAGTATAAGTAGCTGAAATTGAATTTCTTTAAAAAAAAAAAGAAAATTACGAGTGTGCTTATGACCATATGATAGAAATGAAAACTTCTGATTTATTCTGGGCAAAATAATCTAATTGTTTGGATGTACTGCATTCTTATATATTTATATATGATTTATAAATAAATATCAATTAGTCTAATTATATTGTTGTTGTCGAGTCCTTCCCGAAGGGAAGGAATAAATGTTGCCAGAGACTGAGACAGGTTGGGCTTCTTTACGATAGATGGCGACACCGCCTATCTCCACCTCCACAATTTACGCATGGAACTGGAGGGGAGAGAAATATTCTCCAGCTCCCTTGTGGTTTCTGCTGCGACCCCCCACAAGACTTTCGGACCCACTGATTTAACGAGCTTGTACTCCTTGTGTACTCGGAATGTATTTGGTGGCATCGGGCATCGAACCCATGCCTTCTGGTCTGGAGTCCGAAGCTCTAACCACTAGGCTACCTACGGGCCTGTCTAATACCCACTGCCCTGTTTCCTTACATTTTTGTGATTCTTTATTTGCTGTTATAATTTATAAGTTACAAATTATTTTTGTGTTACTTACACTCTCTAATAAAACTGGAAAATAAAAGAAAGAAACACCTGTGTTTTTCTAAAATTTCTAAAACCGGTATTAAAATTGGTATCCCTGTATTAAGATCTCAAAAATATCGAATACCGGTATTGAACTTTTGGTCCAGTATTGCAATCCCTAGACGTCAGGTATTGTAATAACTTTTTTTTAAAAAAAATTTCATCAAAACGGTATCAAGTATATCAATTTTCATCAAGTTATTCAGAAAGTTTGAAATTTTCGGATTTAAGACGTGTGTACAGGACAACGTCTGTCGGGGCGCTTGTATATATTTATATATGGGGGAGGGGAGTCTGAATGAAATCTTCGAATAAAAATCAGACTCTTCAGAAGGCGGGATTTTAAATTGGCGAGGTGGTTGTCTAGGGGTAAGTATTTAAGGGTGAGTGATGAATTAATTGAATCAAAGTCATTTAAACACAGGTACTTCATTTAAGTAAAAAAGAAATTATTTAAAGTTAAAGGGAAATATATTTACGAAAGGGAATATTTACAAAGAGAAAGACATGCAGAAATTAGGTTAATTGAAAGTTGAGTTATACCTTTAGAAGACGGGGAAATTAATTACCTTTCTCATGCTTGGACGTTAGGACTGAGATCGCGCAGGGCACGAAATGCGCTAAAAACGTGACGTGTTGAACCGGCGGTGGTTAGTAGGCCTCTGCCGAAAAATTATTCAAGCCGGAACTACAAAAGCTCACTAAATGGCGCTGCTTCGGAATGTAGTAATAAACAAAATTGACATTAATGGTCCTCTGAAAAGGATATGACTCAACCTTTTAACAAAATGTTTCAAAGGGAAAATCCTACAAAATCACCCTCTCCTGACAGAGCTGGTCTCTCAGCTCTTACAAAATGTTTAGAGCTAAAGTACTTTAAATGCAAACTATTTTTTAATTACAACTATAAATTTGATGATTATTGGAATGTGGATGCAATAAAGACAAATAATACGGTTCTTAAAGATAATAAAATAAAATATTACAGATGAAAAGATGTATACCTAATATTCACAATTCCAGACCTAAAATAAAGCATATAAAAACAAAATATTCTATATTGTGATCTACAATTAACTAAACCATGAAAAAAAAAATCCTTCGTATCAATAGAAAGATAAAGAATAATACGAAAATATAATAAATGTTACAAGTGAATATAAAATGATTAATGGAAACGAGTGTTACCATAGATAATCTATTAATTTCTCAAGAGAGATATAGTTTGAGAATAATTAAAAATATAATAACTAATAAAAAAAATTATATTAAGCATTAAAATGTTTCATCAAATCAGCTGAGGTGGTGGTTGAGTTCAGTCCTTCGTGCTGACCAACTTTTTCCACTTCATACCTATCCTTGGAATTCACTTTCGTTACTTTGTAAGGGCCTAAGAACTTTGGTCTTAGTTTCAATCCAGCTCCAAATTGGGTTCTTTGGATGGCTACTAAATCACCTTCTTTGTATAACGAAGCTTTCTTTCTTCTTCTGTTATACGTCTTTCTATTTTCAGACTGTAGGGTTTCGATGTTCTTTTTTGCATCGTTTCTTAAAAATTCGCGTTGTTCTAGTAATTCTTTCGCCATTTCTTCTAGAAGTAAGTCTTTGATTAGGATGTCTTCCTTGTTATGCATTTTGGTTCCCACTAATAGTTCGAATGGTGTCCATTTTGTACTGCGACATATAGTGCTATTTAGTATTCTCTTTAATTTGTCGACGTATTTGTACCATTTCGTTGAGTCGTCTAATGATAGCTTGGTGAGAACTGAAATCAAAGTTCGATGAATTCGTTCAACTTGTCCGTTTCCTCGAGGAACACCTGTTGTATTTGTAGATGTTGAATGTTCTCTTCATCACAGTAGTCGTTGAATAATTTTGAAGTGAACGCAGAACCTCTATCAGAGATAATTCTGATGGGATTACCAAAGGTTTTCTGCTGTTGTTTTAGTTTTTCGAGGGCACTTTCAGCAGACACAGTTTTGACGGGATATAGCCAAATAAATTTGGTAAATGCTTCTACTACGGTGAAAATGTGTTGATAACTTTTGTTTGTGGAGGGTAAAGGACCAATGAAGTCAACATGGTACGTACTTAGAGGAATGCTTTCCTTAGAAATAGGATTCAAAAACCCTTCCTTTTTGCCAGTTTTCTTATTAGCTAAGATACATGGAACACAATTAACTATTACTTTTTTTACGACGTTGGTTAAATTTGGGATAAAAAATTCCTGTTTCACAATTTCTTCTGTTTTTCCTACTGAGAAATGACCATTTTAGTGAATCAATTTAATTAATTGAGCTTGCATTGCTTTAGGGGTTACGATTAATTCTCGACCATTTAAGTACTTGTAGAATATACCGTTTCGCTGAAAAAATTCTTCGGATTCTTGTTTCTCTAGTAGTTATTTCAATGTTTGGATGTTGTCATCTTCCTCTTGTGCTTTTTTAAGCTTTGATGTTAATGTATCATTGCATACCATCATTACGGGATATCGGCTAAGAGCATCAACATGCTTCATACGACTTCCAGCTCTGTGCTCTATTTCATAATCAAATTCTTATTGAAGTGCACATCCGGCTATGCGAGTAATTAGCTCCTTTTTTGCATAGTTTTCTGAAATGCTGAACAGTCAGTTACTATTTTAGAGTGTTATCCTAAAAGATAAACACGGAACTTCTTTAATGCGT
>BMAU01001444.1:600000-760000 GCA_019973935.1 Trichonephila clavipes
GTAATAAATTAAAAAAAAAGACCAACACGGAGAAAAAATTAACTCATTTGACTTCAGCATGATGTACGATTGCGAAGATCATGTTTCATTCATGTTACAGGACCTCCATGTCTCAGTGGAAAGACGACTTGACGTCTGAAATTGAGCACGAAAAAAACTCAACTTTCTTGGTATAGATAAACACCCGAAGAAAAACAAAATATTTTTAATGACAAGAAGCTTAGCATGTTAATTTAGAAAAAGGTCAATTTTTTAATTATTACATAATTTATTGACAATAACAATCGAGTATTTTTGCTCTAATTTAAATGTTCGTTAGTTAATAATTAACTAATAATAGAGTAAATGAACGGAGTAGAAACGACAGAAACTAATAATTTTATCAAATGAGAAAGCATTATTTCATTTTTCAATTCCTGCTATTAGGTCACACTCTTCCTATATATATATATATATATATGTGGGAGTCCGAATAAAAAAATCTTCGAATAAAAATCAGACTCTTCAGAAGGCGGGATTTTAGATTGGCGTAGGTGGTTTGTCTAGGGGTAAGTATTTAAGGGTGAGTGATGAATTAAATGAATCTAAGTCATTAAAACACGAATACTTCTTTTAAGTAAAAGAGAGGATTTATTTAAAGTTAAAGGAAAATATTTACAAAAAAAAAAAAAAGATAATTACAAATAGAAGAAATGCAGGAATTAAGTTAATTAAAAGTTGAGTAATACCTTTAGAAGACGGGGAAATGAACCTTTCTCATTATTGGACGTTAGGACTGGCGGTGCCGCGTTGGGCGCGGAAATGCGGTAGACGCGATGTGTTGATCAAGCAGTAGTTAGTTGGCCTCTGCCGAAAAATTATTCAAGCCGGAGCTACGAAAGCTCACTAGGTGGCGCTGCTTCGGAATGCAGTAATAAATCAAATTGAGATTTATGGTCCTCTGAAAAGGATATCACTCAACCTTTTTACAAATGTTTCAAAGGGAAAATCCTATATATATATATATATATATATATATATATATATATATATATATATATATATATATTATGTATATAAATCTTGCTCAACTTTTCAATCGGTAATAAAATACTTTTTATTCATCGACTCAAGTTCAGATACATTTTTTTAAACTTGCACTGGATAATCCTTGATGTTAACACAGTTTCTTCAAGTATTATTTTACTAATTAAATTAAAAAATGAATAAATAGTAACAAAAATAATAAACCAACACTATATAAAAAGGAAACACGCTCGTTGTGTCTCTGTAGTGCAATGGATAACGCGTTAGGCTTCTAATCCAAAGATCTTGAGTTCGAATCCTACCTAGGATGGCATAATTTCTGAGAATGTGATTTATGAATGAATGAATCAATAGTATAAAAAGAAACAAAAATAATAGTCAGAACCATATTTAGAAGGAAAATCCCTTCATATTTTGCCACTTAATATTGCAATTCTGTCATATGAATATACATATTTATATTAATTATAATTATTTAATAAAAAGTAACTAAAATAAATTTTTCTTTGTTGACCTAAATAGGAATTGACTTATTTTTTTATATTACTTCTTTATATATATAATAATACCATTGCTTTAATAATACTTTCAGTTTAAATGAAGTTAAAAATGACTCCATGGAATAGACTAAAAATAAAATAAAATAAGATTATATATATATATATATATATATACATTTCTATCTTAAAAATAAAGGACGAGAGAGATTATGCGGCGCCTGTTAGCATTGTAATTTTTTCTTACTAGATAATTCATCTTATTAGATACAAATTCAGACAAACTTTCCACTGACACTTTGTAGATATGTCAACAAACCTTTTTGTAACAAATGAAACAAAATTTATTTATTTATATTTTCTTTTCAAAATAATCTGAATAAACTTTACTTAATATATAACAGCATAAGCATTAAATATACTAGTAGAAATTGTCCTCAATACTTCCTAGAATCATTATGAATCTTTTTGCACTGAATCTGTTGAATAATTAGGATGAGAGTTCAGGTTTAAAAAATTTATAAACCGGTATTACGAATATTGAAAGAAGCAAATATTTACTTACAATTTTTCATGAACTAGTTTCATTTCGATTCATCAAGTTTTTCTTTTAATAATAATAATCAAACAGCCTCTTAATCGAAAATCGAAGTTAGATATATGAAACACTAACTGTGAAAACTTTGCAACTAACTTTTGCTCTGTAACTGAAGTTTTATTGTGTGTGTATATGTGTTATAGAAGTTTGGATAATCTTCAATCTTTGTAAGAGATAATGTGTTAGTACGAATAAAACTGTACATTAGAATGACTGAGTACGAGAATTAGGGAAATGTAATGAAAATAAAATTATACCTTTCTAACAAGCAGAGAGCATTAAGAAACTCTTAGCCAACTCCATTTCGATCATTGTCGCTTCTATTAACTCATTTTTCCATAATAGTAATGGTGTGGAGATCTAACAGTACGAATGCAAGTAGAAATCTCCAAAGGCCTTTTAGTTATTCTACATCGGAAAAAAAGAAGCTATCGATTCGAATTTACCACGATCTGTTATCGCTAGCGTGATCAAAGTGTGAACCAAAAACAATACAAATTGCGCATCCATTCAAATCTTCTCAGTAGTTTGCTCTAAATTAACCATCGAGGGTTTCTATTGAAACTAGAAAGATGTCTGTGTGAGAGAAGGACAGTGGAATAAAACGATTTAGAGTTCAATAATCTCTTAGCTAATGTATTATTTTCTTCATATACTGCACGCTCACAGGTGCGGACGCTACTAAAGGAATTTTCGGTGCGTTTGGTCATCGATTTCTCTATTATGTGTAAGCATCACTCAGAAAAGCCTCGAGAAATAGGAAAATCAGAGTAATTTGCATCATCGAATTTTCCGATTATGGAGATGATGTAAGATATTTTTGATAAAGTTTGAAGAAAAATAAATTTGGGGAGAATTCTGTTTTGCCATATTCTTAGAGGAAGAAGGAAAATTGAATCTTTTCAATGTTATTTTTTGTATTTTAAAATTTTATTGATTCATCATGCTCACAAAGCGTGTTGAAATATTTCCTTCTAAGTGTTATTTATGTAAATCAAGTGCTTAGGATGTTTTTACGTGAAATTAATGAATGTAACCTAAATTTATATTTTTTAATTGAAAATTGTCCTAAAACACACACACACACAATACTTAAATTCGTATGATTACATTTCGCTCAATGATATTGAGTTACATTCTTAAAATTAGGATGCATTAAGTAAGTATGCAACTTTTCCTTTTAATTTTTATTCATCTCTGCATATGTGTCTCTTCTATTTTCTTCCGCTTTCTGTTCGCTCTTCTGTTGTTTCTCTCGCACTTTTTTCTTTCTCGTTTCTTTCTCTCTGTATCTATCTTACTCACACATTCCCTCTCTCCCTCTTATCCTCTCTTATCTTTTTCATTCTTTCTCTCTCTTATTTTCTTTCTCGCTCTCATCCTCTTCACTCTCAATCTCTCTCATTCTCCTTCCCCTTTATGTCTTCTTTCTCTTTTTCTCTTAACCTATAGAATGGATTTCTAACTCTGAATATTAAAATTCAGTATACAAGACATTGAATATGTTGTACCTGTATAAAACTGATTGAAACAAACAAAAATTATTGTTTAAAATTTAAGCGATCGAACTTTAAACTAAGTATATATAAATATATAATGAATTAAAAGAACGATGGATAGATTAAATATCCTATGAATCAGAAAAAACAAACTCTGAAAAAGAACACACAAACACATATGAAATGTCTTTCACCGAGAAGTTTTTTACAAGATTATAAACTATTATGTTTATGCTATCCTGGCATATACTTAGGATTAGTACTTAGTAGGAGGCTTAGTACTTTTGAATACTCCTTTATTTGAGATGTAGAAGTACATTTCACTTAGACAGCAAACATACACACACACCCAAAGCAATAACTATTTACAAATACAAAGAGTGGTGGGCGACATGACGAAGGACAGGTAGCAGGCTAATTTTCCTTCGGAACGGGAGCTTTTATATGGAGTGGCAACCGGAAGTTCCAAAATTCACATGACTTCTGTGGACAAGCCTTGTGATTGATAGAAAGGCATCGTACGATGATGTCACGTACAATCTTACTTTAAATTCGTGGAGATTTTAATTTTTAAGAGATAAGATCATGATTAAATCCCGTTAGGTGGGTTAACTAGTTAATTAATTACGCGTATGTATTAAAGGATCAGGACCATTACAAATTAAAAAGTTGTGCAAGATTAAACTAAAGTTAATTATTACACACACACAAACACACACACACACACACACACACACACACATATATATATATATATATATATATACGTTACACTCAGTTGCTAAAACTTTTTAGACATCCTTTAATTACGAGTTGATCCAACTTTAGCTCTGATCATAGCCGATATTCTTCTTTACATGGACTCAACAAATTGCTGATTCGTTCCTCAGGAGTGTTGGCCCATGTTGACATAATGACAGCAATAGGTAGTGTCAGATTGGATGATGGCGTTTCCAAGCTTTGAAATGATCTTTCAGTTTTGTCCCGGCAATGCTCAAAATGATTGAAGTCAGGGAACTGAACTGACCATGAAAGCAGTTTAAACTCTAATTGATGTTCTACAAGCCGATTTCTGACTGATCAAGTACGGTGGCAAGATTCATTGTGATGCTGAAAGCAACCATCTTCATAAAAGAACGTTATAGCCGTAAACAAGTCGATGAGATTAGCAACGATGTTGAGGAAAGCTGTGCTATTCAAATTTGCTTCCATAGATATCAAGGGACCCATTATACTCCAGGAAAGAGTTCCCCGCATCACATTTTCATTGTCTGAAGTGTTGTAATTTGGATGGTAGGATACAGGAACTCTTGGCAAAATTAATTTAATAATGCCATTTGAATGACGAATTAGAAAACGATATTCACATCGTTCAAGGCTATTTTTTTTCCAATCCTCAAGAGGCAAACTTCGCCGTCCCTGGTTCACAATCACCTTTTCTTATTTTTTTGTGATACCAAAGGATCTTTTGATGGTCTCCTGCAGCTGAAGCTCGTCTTTTCAAAGTCCGTATGGTTGTAAAGGGTGTTTTTTTAGAGGTATAGAACTTTAAATTGCAATAAAACAACGATGTATTATTCGATTGACAGGAATTTTTTTTTATTCGAAAGATAATCTTGTGGCATTACATTTTAAATATGATCAAGCAAGGCGTAGATTCGTCGAATGGGCCCAAAACGAGATTGCCGTTGTTCCCGATTTTCATAAGCGAATTTTGTTTAGCGATGAAGCGCACTTCTGGTTGAATGGCTACGTCAACAAACAAAACTGCCGCATTTGGAGTGAAGCTAATCCACAAGTGTATGTCGAAACACCGTTACATCCAGAAAAACTGACTGTTTGGTGCGCTTTATGGGCTGGTGGAATCCTTCTTCAAAAACGATGAAGGCCACAACGTTACAGTCAATGGTGATCGGTATAGAGCCATAATTACTAACTTTTTCATTCCTGAATTGAACAATCATGATGTCCAGGAGCTGTGGTTCCAACAAGACGGCGCAACATGTCACACAGCTCGTGCCACAATCGATTTATTGAAAGACACGTTTGGTGACCGCCTAATTTCACGTTTTGGACCTGTGAATTGGCCTCCAAGATCTTGTGATTTAACACCGCTAGACTATTTTTGTGGGGCTATGTAAAGTCATTGGTCTATGCGGATAAGCCACAAACGCTTGACCATTTGGAAGACAACATTCGCCGTGTTATTGCCGATATACGGCCACAAATGTTGGAAAAAAGTCATCGAAAATTGACGTCCAGATTGACTACATCCGAGCCAGCCGTGGCAGTCATATGCCAGAAATCATATTTAAAATGTAATGCCTCAAGATTATCTTTCGAATAAAAAACATTCATGTCAATCGAATAATACATCGTTGTTTTATTGCAATTTAAAGTTCTATACCTGTAAAAAAACACCCTTCACGTTGATATGCTTTGTGATGAATTGAATTGAGTTGTTATTTTTCGTGTTGTCGCCCTTCTGTAGCTGCAGACATTGTGCATTACTCATTCTTCACTTCTTTCATTCACCGGCCATTTTCGATCAGAACAGTCCTTATTGTTTAAGTTTTTCTTTTCAATTGCAGCTCTCTAAGCACCCGAGGGACTGTTGGACGATAAAATCCTAGAAGAATTATCGTTTCAAAAATGCCAACACCAGCAGTTCTTATGCTGAAGTTCATCTCTTTTACGCTTCAATATTTTGTCATAGTTATTTTCGCATCAACTTAAATTAAGTATTTTCTGCTTTGGTCAATGTTTTACTGCTACGCTTTCTACATTCCGATAAGTAATTGCATTGTGAGCTTTGTAGTATGAATTTCGTCTCCCAATTGATTTCTTGTGGAGTCACGTCGAAATCAGAAAAACTGCTTAAGTTTTCCACACTAATATATATATATATGCGTGTGTGTTTATAGTTATGATAAAATCAAAATGGACTATTAATAAATCCTAAAACAAATAGGAGCTAAACTATTACTAACACCAGCAAGAATCTGAAACATGCAGCTATTACGAAAATAATAAAGAAAGAGTCAATGCACTAAAATGGATAACTATTACGATTTCTAAAGCTGTCACTGATTTGTTACAGTAATATATGGTTAAGCATAGGTTTGTAGGATCCTTAACTTTCCCTTCAGTGGAAATTTTCGACATAATAGTACAAGAGTGCAAACCTCTATTGAAAATTAGTCTTGGAACTAAAAGTGAAATGAACAGAAAGCCAATAAATATAAATAGAATTGATGAATAATTTCAAATAGGGTTTTCTTTCTTATGAATAATTATACGAAGAAAATTTCAAATAAAATTAAAAATAAAAATCGAACCTAAATCTGCGCTAACAAAAATTTAAAATTTTGTGTCTTCTATCTTGAGTGAATGGTGTGATAAAACAATAACTATGCGATAATCCAAAAAATAGAGATGCATGTACATAGTTTACCCACAATCACTGCCGTAAATCTGAAAGTTTATTAGTATATTGGAGAGTTTACATTATATATATATATATACTTTTTCCTGTAGTGTCTTGCTATCTTTTCGCTTATATATATATACATATATATATATATATATGTATAATCCAAAATATAAAATCCAATATATAAATATATATATATATATATATAAATAAATATACACACAAATATATAAATGAAAATATAAAAATAAACAGATAGTTATAAACCTAAGATAACTATAAATAGGAAGAAGAAGGCACAGTAGTATAATGATAAACTCCTGGCCTTAGGAACCAGGATTGCAGGTTTAAACATGTTTTAGGGCCGGCCAACCTTCACCTGTAGTTTGTCATACTATGCACCAAGAGGAAAGGAAAGAATTACACATGAGGAATTTAAATATTAAAAAATCATTGAACTAATAACATATGAACAAAAATATAACCTAATATTATTCGCAGTGTAGACGTAGATCGGGAGTGCATCAACTAGTGATTAGTTTCCCGTCAAATACAAGGGTGTGAAAACAGATCCGCATAAAATTAATTCCGATAAGATATTAAGAAATTTTTATATATATATATATACTTTTAAAAAATCATAAAAAAATATTCATATAACTATTAGTGTAAAATATAAATGAAACACAAAAATATATAAATATTATTAAAATTTAATAAACATGTGGCGTCATCTATTTAATAATTGTAGAATAAATTAGAAATTGTAGAGTTATTTAAAAAATCCTTACAAAAACATAATGACAGTAAATAATTACAGTAATACAAATTGTATCATTAAAAAACCATTATAAATATAATTACAAAGAAAGTTAGCAGGACATCCATGTTCAATACAGTGATTAAAAAATTTATTAAGATTTAAAAAAAAATATTAGCTTTATCGCTAACTAATACATTATTCCGATAAATATAGTTAAAAATAATATTTCTATATATAGATATCGATACATTTGAATTCCAGTAAGGCACTTTGATGATATTAAAATTAAAGGCATCTCTTTTATCATAAATATTACTATGTAATTGAAAATCCTTAATGTACAGTGTTACATCTAGGTAATTAGTTTTGATTGGATTATTTTTAATTTTAACTAAGTTTAAGTAAGCCGGATAAAAATTAATAATGGGATTTAAATTATCATTTTTACCAAAAATAATTAAATCATCAATATATCTAAAAATATAGTAGTCATTATTAATAATATAATTATATTCATAAAAATGTGAATACATATTATCCAAACTATTGCTAGCTGGGCCCCCTTGTGGGAGTCCTTTCTCTTGTTTATATAAAGATCCATTAAAATTAATGTAATTTTCTTTTAAGACAAAACCTATGAGAGTTTTAAATTTGTTAATATTAATAATAAGATTATACATACTGTGGTTTTCTAAAATTACTTTAATAATATCATTGATATCAATATATATATATATATATATATATATATATATATATATATATATATATCAATATATATATATATATATATATATATGTGTGTGTGTGTGTGTGTGTGTGTGAAGACGTGGCCAGTGGAAGGGATTTCTTTGTAAGATCACTATTTATTATGAATAATGTTACATATTTATGGAATTGCTGAGGCAGTCTTGTGGCTAGTAAATCCAGCTTATTCAACATATTGCGTTCCAACATAAAAAGAAGCAGACAAGAAGACACAAAACACAAACCAAGCTGTAGCCGGAAACGCATATTGAAGACAGACAAAGAACAAGAAAGGCGCAATTTCCAGAGATCTCACTATTTATACTCAATGGTAAATCATATGATCTGGGTGGGTAGATGGATGTAATTGCAAAAGTTCCCATTAGGCGGGTAGCTAGTTAAAATAATTAAACAGTTGTCCTGAATGACTGGACCATAGATAAATCAAAAGCTATTAAAGATTAAATTACTGGGAATTATTACACACATATATATATATATATATATATATATATATATATATATATATATATATATATATATATTTATATTATACAGAGAGGTAAATTGATTGTTATAATATAGTTAAGAAGAAGAAGAAAATAAACTCCACATGTGTGAACATATACTTAGACATATTACTGGTAACAAATGCTCATAAAAATCTTTTTAGACTCATTCAGCTTAGAAGAAATACACAAAAATCTCACCAAATGTTGATTCTTCATTTAATGACTTCTAAGCTCTCCTGTGTACATACAAAAATTGAATTATTTGGAATAATGTGGGCATTTTTCGGATGAAAAAGGTGCAACAAAATGCTCCCAAACTAAAAGCAAGATGAAACAATATAGTGTTAACAGTTATTTAAAAGTATGTAATGTAAGATAATATATATATATATAGTATTGTATCTGCACAAGAGAAAACTCAAAACGAGAGAGAGAAAAAGGAAACGTTGAAACTATTTTATTAAAATCAAATAAACCATGTCTAGACGTCTCAAATTTATGTATACTGACGAGAAAAGTTATGTTTTAAGAAAAGAATGATACTTTAGTTCAGTTAAAATAAACTACTTGTTAATACTGTATTTTAGCAAATTAAAATACATCTACCTCATTTTGGATACCATCAGCGTTATTTTCATCATCTGGTTTGTACGCAATAATATCAGGATACAAAGGACTGTTATTCTTTAATTATTTCTAAGCTATTGGTAATGCTTGTGCATAAAAATAAAAATTAATGCTTATAAAATATTAATTGTTTTCATATTAATTTAGCTAAAGTTTAGTTCGTTTTTTCGTTTTAGTTCAGAGTACATCAAACAATTTTAAAGAGCATTTATGACTTTTTTTATAAAACCTTTATTGCGTGCTAATAATATACAATATATAGTATTTTCTTTTCCTTTCCTTTCCGTGTTTTTTCTTTCCGAATATACGTTTATCAAAAAAAATCTAATCATGGAAATTTCGGATGGGATTGAAGTTTACCACAAATGTAAGTTCATTTTGAGGATACAATTTTTTTTAAGTAAATTAACTAGTTTTAAAGGTCATATATAATTTTTAGTAGAACATTTTGTGTGCTTAATTTGTGGGATAATGCGAACAGTTCATAGTTTTCTTTCTTTGGAATTATAGCAAATGTACTTTTATTCGAAACAAAAAATCCATTTACAGAAATTTTGTTCACAAATATAAATTTATCACTCAATTTTTTTTTCACAAACCTAAATTCCTTTTGAGGATACAGGAGTTTAATTGACCGTTGATAAATAACTAATTACATTGTTTTTCGCTGTCAGGGATAATTCAGATTATCCTGCATCTTCGTATTCGAAAAAGATGCCTAAAAAGTTACAATACAGATTGAAAATGAAATTAGCATCAAACTAGATCAGTATTTGTATGTATTAATTACGTTTCAAAATGGATTATTTATAAATTTTTTTGATAAGTGTTTAATCCAGAGCTGGCCAACCCACGGCCTGAGATCCGCATGTGACTCGCATTGAATAATTTTGCGGCCCGGGAGATTCATTACAACTTTGCAAAATACGACTATTTTGTACAATATTTTTGTTTTTAGTATTTTTTAACAAATTGCTTTTATTTTATCACGTTGTTTCTGTTAATGTGAATCTTATTTTTTATCAAAAATGAAATTAATCAAATATAAAATGCGCTCAAACTTAACAGACGAAAATCCTCAACATTAATTACTATGCGCAAAAACACGCATTGAGATAGATTTGCAAAACTAAGTGAAAGATTTGAGAAACTAATATCTCTCTCTCAATATTTAACTTAAACATTTTTTTGATCATTGTATTATTATTATTATATTACCTACGATTGTATACTTGAAAAACAATGAAGACAACAATACTATGTCAATCTGTTTTAAATTTTCACTCCAAGAAATGTTTGTAATGAGTTCAAATCTACAAATATATATGTATTTTCTATATGCGGCACGTGGGATTATAATGTTTTTGCGAAAAGGCCCGTGAGGTCATTGGGGTTGGCCACCTTTGGTCGAATCTATTTAGAATTATTTATTTTGTTTTCTTTAAAACTTCTTTTTTAAAAAAAAACACTTTAAAATATGTCAGGAAAGCAAAATATTCAGTACATTTACCCTGAAAAAAGATAGTTGATGCGTTTACAAATTTTAATAAGTTGCTGTCGTGCTTTATTATTTTACGCTATCAGAAATATTGCTGCTCGAAAATAGTTTTACAAAATTAAAACTATCAATCCTTTAAATGTTGAAATTTATACAACTACAGCTTAAATAAGTAATCATACTTTCAAAAAAGTTCTAGGTGTAAATATACACTTAATTTGCGTTCTCATTTTTTAAAGGATTCATTGATAAAATTAAAAGATATTGTAAAAAAATTAAATGAATAAATTATATAAAAAAACCCATGAGCTTTTTGAGTATCAAAACCAAAGGAGAAAGTTATCGCCCCTCTAAATATACCCCGAAGTCATTTACTGTCTATGACGGAAGTCTGGAATACCAAAATGTTATAACTAGGACAAGCAAATTTCTGCATAAGCATTTCTTTGAATGTGCGTTTCCAGATGATGTAAGAAGCCTACCACAACGGAAAATTACAATAGAAAAACTATTTATTCTTATTTAAATTCCTCGAAACAACAAGTGAGAAAAAAACGCTTTTCTGAGAAGTATTTTTGCTTTGAGGGTATATTCTCGATTTGTTTTTAGGACAACGATCGAATATATCATGTAACCACTGTTACTCGATTATCGTTTTCTAAGCGAAAGGAACATGTAAAAAATGCAATCGAACATTTTTTCCTTTAGTGATAGATTCAGAGGAATACTTTGGTTTTTTTCATTCGTTCGTTTTTTTCTTTTTTTCTTTTTATAAGAAATGTTTTTTTTTTTGTGTAAGAAGAAAAGAAGTTGGACAAAAAAAACAAAAAACATGACAGATAAAGTACAACAAATTGATACGCACAAGTGGTATTATCTCTCATATATTTATCTTTATCTAAAATAAGTACAGCAATAAAGGCAATATATAAACATGATAATTTCATTAAAATTATGTATACGCTAACATAAAACTAACCTAATAACTTCGAATTTTAAAATTAGGTTTTTGAAAGTAACCTTATTCACAATCTATATTGAATATATAGCGGAAAATACTTTTAACCTGCAAATACCATATATTTCAGTATAAAAGCCGAAAATTTTGGTAATTTTCTTAAAAATAAAGTAAGAAGGTCGTCTTATGCATGAATCAGCAAATTTTGGAAAAAAGCGTATTTTTCCAAACATATTTTGTCAGACATATGCAAACTATTTTAATATTTGAGTGTTTTGATTGGAACTTTTATTTTAATAAAAAAAAAAAGCGGCACAAGTTTTTCAAAGTCGTTGCCAGAATCCGAGAGTTTCTGAATAGTTCATGAAATTCACATTCACTCATTGGAATGACGTCTGACGTTTTATTTTGCAACAATTTTTATTGGAAAATATTCCCTTCATTTTATCCACTTGGCAACATTTTCATCGTCATGAAAAATGTTTAAAAATTACAGTATTTTTCTTTCAGTTTGACTTAAATTCTAATTTAGATTTTTGTGTAATTTTCTATTTGGGGTAATGTGTGATGAAAAAAAAACCACTTTCGATTTATGCATAAATAGGCTTATATTTGTAAATATTCGGTAATATATTTATATTAAATAACATGTTATATATATATATAAAGGTACTTATGAGCTTTATTTTTTCTTTTGGAAAAGTGGTGATTTTTATTTAATTTTGAATTAGGTATAGAAATTTAAATAAAACTAAGAAGTATTTGAATTTGGAAACTAGATTTTTTTAAAAAAATGTTCTTTTTAAGTGTAAACTTTTAAAAGCAAAACAAAAAACTCATGTAACTTGTATCGAACACATTTAAGGAAATTCCTTTCATTATCAGACGCAGTATATTGATTAGGTAATGCAGTAAATGTATTTAAACTGTATTTTTTTCACTCAGAAAGATTCAGCTTGTACATGATAAAAAAAAATGCCTTACTTTTTAACATTTTCAATTTCAAAATTAAAATAAGTATAATTATCAGTATTATGGCCTCAGGTCATGCTTATTATTATCTGTCGATGTATATTATTTTATAAATAGATATGGAGTTTGGTTGCTTTTTAAGAAATGTCAAGACAGTTCCAGATTAAATTTCGTACCGTATATGATTCCATAAGGAAAAATATTTCATCATATTATTGTGAATATAAATAACACTCATTTTACAACCTATCTACATTCGGATAAATTTACTTAATTTTTTAACAAAATGCTTTTAACATCCAAAGAAAGAAGATAGAAAGAATCTCCACGTTTAAAAGTTTATCTTCAGCGATCTGTTTTCAGAATTTTTAATTGGGATCTAAAAGATCTGCCGTGTAGATGCCTGATGCACGTTCAATCTACCAAGGCTCAAATTCCACCCGTTGCGGGTGGTGTGGTAATTAGGAGAGAGAGGTACCAGCTCGGGTATCGTTCTCGTCACTTGACTGTGGTTATAAATTACGAGGTCCGTCGCCAATTGCCCTCACTTTACTTTTCAGTAGGACGTTAACAAATACTCACTCAAGCTAGATAAACTATTATTTATTACAAAAAAATTATTAATTACTGGTATATTTGAACGAAGAGTGATACTATTTTATATAGAAATATTATCCATTCGGTAAATCCAAGGAAAGAAGAAAAAATTTCCGGAAATGATTATCATAAACACCGCGGAATTTTCAATACCTTTTTTAAAAATGGAAAATTTATTACAAATTATCTAAACTTTTTCTTCCTTCATATAATTAATCTATTTTTATTCCGTACGTAAATGTTGTTTTATTTCAATGATCATAAATTAGATTTCTGCTCGTATCGAAGTTATTTTCATTAGTTATGCTTTCTCGTAATCTTACGAAATTGCATAATCTTTTTTTTCTTCAATGCCGGTCAGTTCCTTTGTTGTTTTACGTTTTAAGCCCTAACATGAACGTGAGTTATGTAATGCATTCTTAAGTACAAATAAGAAAAATCCACATGTTAAGAGCGTCAGGTGATTTCAAAAAGATTTCGAATATTAAATTCATTTAAAACACTGAAGTAGTTAAATGGCCACAAAAAGGTTACAACGTTTGTAAAAATGTCTTATATGAATTTGATAAATGAATTTAACCACAGATAAATGATGTTGTAATGGTACTGCTATCCTACTGAACAATACTAATAATGATTAATAGGTTTCTTACGTGATGTAAAATAGCGCGACATTGCGTAAAGCAAAATAAACTACAAATTGAATATTAATAAAAAAAGCTTGAAATCTCTCTGAGGAGGGATACAGAAAGGTTAATCTAATTTAAATTCAAGTTAGTTTAAAATAAGGTTAATTTTTTTTCACTAAATATGCAATTATGCTATTAAATTTTGTTGTAAAACACAACGGGGGTTAAAGCAAAATGAACAACTTTTAATTAGTCAAAGAATTGCAAGTGGTGATTTAATTTTAAAATGTTGCGGAACATTTACAACTTTAAATTGTTCAAATAATATATATTAGTGAAAGTATTTTCATTTACACACAAAGTATTAAGTAATCTAACAAATTTCACATGAATAACTTGAACTGAAAACTTATTTAAAAAATTGTTTTTGAATTTTCAGACTTGAACAAGATAAAGACTCTAAGATTCAACTAAATTTGAAATTTAATTAATTCTAGGTAATTATTTGACGCATTTTAGAATGCAATCACTTTTCACTTCTGTTGAATTTATTTTACTGATTTGTTCTTTTTTTAAAAAGGAAATTAATATCTAATAAATTCGCATCAATGATTACTGGATTAAACACAGTGAGTGAGCATTAAAAGTTTTTTGTATTGCTAGCAATATTTTCTGAAAAGTAAATTACAAAAATATTTTTTCAAATAAAATAACCAAATTTTAAAATTTTTGAAAGTGGTTTTTGAAGGTTTTGTATATATAAGGAACTATTAAAATATTCTAAAAGGTTATTGTGTGTGTAAGAGAGCATATAGTTTACTTAGTAAATTCAAGACATTCTCTAGTATTCTTCAGTTTTAAAAATGTTTTTCAATTTTGTAAATAATTAGCAATAATAACATATTTTCCACTAAACTCCTTTAAAATGTCTTCTTTTTTGCATTAATTGATTTTTAATTAATTAGTGAAAAATAATATATGATACTTTTTCCAAGTTTGTTTATAGTCGTTTTTATTAAAAGGTTTCTTATAGAGGTCCAATAGGTAATTTAGACCAGTGCTCCGCAACCTTGTTATCGCTGCGGACCGGTCAACGTTTGATAATTTTACCGCGGCCTGCTGAATGTGGGAGACGTTGATTGTTTATATTTTAGATAGTCTTGATTTAACAATTTTAATTTAGTTACATTTAAATATGCCTTCAGAGTTAAATATAGTTACACCAAAAATGAATAAAAGTGATTTAACATGGAATAATATAAAGTGATTTCCGTGGAAAGTTGCGCAAATCCGAAAGAAATGCACCACTTTAAATAAAATGGCAATAGTTTAATGTTTTTAGGCAGCCCGGCACCATTTGATCCACGGACCGGTATCCGTCCGCAGACCGGGGGTTGCGGATCACTGATTTAGACTACGAAAAGAGCCATGAGAGACCATACACAAGCCACCTGATTAAAATTGTAATACTCTACAAAGACAATTGTTGATAAAAAGAAAAAAAAATTTTAAAAAAGCAGCGTGTAAAACTATACACATATTTTGTGATGAAATTTTGACAGGAAATTTCATTATTTAAATAAATTTAGAAGTGATTACGTTTTGAAGTTTTTTTTAACGCAACATTCGAAACGAGACAAATTGACAAAGAACTAAAAATTTAAATATTTAATTGTATTTTTAACATAATTTAAATCCGACTTTGGTCTTTATATTATTTTTTAACATGTTCTTAACGTATATCTTGCTAATTACACAAAAACAATTAAAACAATTTTTTTTTAGTTTCTAGATAAAGTATACTGCTCTAACTACTAGCTTGAGATATTTATCCTAAAAATTCTTTTTTGTAACCACGAATAAACCAAAGTGATTCATCCTCAATATAATTTCTAAAAAAATATGATGATAATGGCAAATGATATGTTTTATAACTAAGCATTTCATTTATTATTAAGATTGGATTTATTAAGTTTAATTACTAAATTGAATCCTATTTAATCTTCTGAAAAACAAATAAAATGAAATTTGATGCTTAATTTTTGTTTTACACTCTCACAATAAAGCTCAATTGTTCCCATAATCAAGCTATTGACGGAAAGTTTAAGTTATTTGTTTTATCTCCTTACACTTAATTTTATCTCAAGTAAGGCATTGCTTCTCAAACTTTCAATACTTGCGACCCAATATTCAATCATAATTTTCATCATCCCTCCCCCTCATACAATAACAATGTATTGAATTCAATAATACTATACTTTGACGTTAAAGCTACAATAAGACTTTAACCTCTTAAGGTATCCGACTACTTGCGACAACTTTTTTTTGAAAAAAATAGAGATATGGGCATTGTTTTGTGATTTTTAGATTTATTTAGTATATTTTAAGGAAAAAATTCTAAAATTGAAAATAGAAAAAAAAATTATTGCTATTAAAATGGGAAAAAACTGGTGAAAATGTACAAGAAATTACATAAACGGGGTCCACTCTATACAAAAAGTTTATGAAAAAATTCTCAATTTTTCAATTTTGATGTGTTTCTTTGTTATTCATGTTTGAAATGACTTTCAGGATAAGAGATATTTTAATTTTTACAAAAACTAGAGCACTTTACCTTAGTGATTATATGAAATTGCTTAAAAAGAGAGTGATTATACTCACATAAAGGACTGTACATTTTGAAATAAAACAGTGATTGATAAATCTGAAGGTCAAAACACTTTTACTGTTATACAGATCATACACAAAAAATTTTAGCAAATTATTTTCAAAACTTTTTGAGCAATCGCTGTCCCCGTTTGAACTTATAGCAAAAAACACATTTCGAGTAAAACGCATTTTAAAGTTTCGCATCTTGTGTTAAGTTATGGCATCTGCTTTTACTAAAAGACTTGCAGCTTTTGTTCTAGTGAATGGAAAATAAAAAACTTGGTATTTTTATTAAGCTAATAAGAGGGCCTATAAAATAAAATCATAAATTTTTTTTTGTCAATTTTGAAAAAAATCGTGATTTTAGGGTAATCGGATATCTTAAGTGTCAATGGCGTATATAAACGTCTCGCTCAGCCAAAATGTTAATTGCCCCGGATGTATATATACGTCCTTCCGAAGTACGATCTTTTCTGTGCACTGCTGTCCATAAAATTATTCCGAAGGCTTTGGAATGGAATAAAAGGGTTTTGACAGTTTTTGCGAAGGATTTACTTAGTTCAGAGGATTTACTTATTTTTATTCCTTTTCTCTCCCCTCCCCCAATACATTACATACACGTGCTTACGTAAGTGTTGGCATTGAGAAGCGAATTATGAATAACTTAATCAGCAGTTGAGGGATTAATTATAAACAGTACAAATTATTAAGAGAAGTGTTAATATTTGTATACAAATTTATATGTGACAAGCCTATGGGGTCACCGGTAATTTACTTGTTCTTAACTTTGTATTTTTAAATTAATTATAAAATACATCATGCAGTACCAGTGGCGCACACAGGAATTTTCAAGGGGGGGTCCGGGGTCAAAAGTTCACCATTCTTGTATCATGCTCCTTTTGATTTTGTCGATTTTCGGGAACAAAACACAGTAAAAAACTAATTTTTGAACAACTAATTAGCATTAATTAATAAAATTAATCATTAATAACAATTAATTAATTAAATTTTACGTACTATATACTTAGAATTATAATCAATCGGAAAAAATCAAGGGCTTTGGGGGCCGCCCCCACCCCCCTTGTGTGCGCCACTGTGCAGTACTGATACATTTATAAGAGTATTATATCAGTGTAAATGTGTATTTTATTTTTTATTATGTCAGAATGTTTTTGTCTGTTTTTTTCAGTAAAAAAAATTAATATTTTTTATAAAAAAATAATCTTCTGTTTTCGACTTTTCTACATGCTCGCGCCCCCCTCGTAGAGTTATCAAGCCCGCCAAGGAGGGCGAGCCCCACAGTTTGATAAACGCTGAAGTAAGGAATACTTCACATATATTATCCTGTCAAAAAGGATGAAAAACTAATAGCGTTATTTGCTCGTCTCTGTATTGATTTGAAATACACGAATAGTTCCTTAGCGATAAAATTAAAATTGGATTTCCAACTTAATACGGTATGATCCTCCTCCTCTTTACACTCACTCCATTTGTCCTTGTCAAATCACTTTTTTTATTTTTTGTTTGTCATTATTTTATGTTCAGTGATTTAAGATATGAAGTGGATATTTCAGATTGAAAATGAATGAAAATAATCTGTATCCCCTGACTTAAATTTTTGATAAGCTGAAAAATTTCCCTTTTATGTTTTTGGGCTACTTTGAGAAAAATACTAACAGCATTATAACTGCATAAAGTATAAAACAGGTCTCCAATTATCATTTTAACTATATATTCATTGTTATTTCATATTTAATTATAATTTGTTTAGTTTTGAATTAACTTTATTCTAGATCACCCCAAGGTCATTGGGGATTAACTTCATGATCTTATTGTAATATAACTGACTCTGTATGAGTGAGACACAGAGCTAAAGCTTAATATTATTTTTATCATTTTCTCCCAATTTTCTAAGCTGCTCTATCAGTTAATGGAAATAATTATAAGACAAAACCCATAATGCATAATATATATTAATTAAGATAGAAAATAAAAACTCCACAGGGAATATGTTAATATGTATCAATTAAGTAATAATTTTAGGTATAATTTGAATCTAAGCTAACACGCGTTCAGTTAAGTAATTTCCTAGATGATCAGAGTAATTATAGATTTAGTTATATTGTCAGAATTTCTTGTAAAAATCTTTTTTTTCTCTTTTAACAGTAATTTCAACATTTTACATTAACTTCATTGATTTTTAAAAAAAGTACCTAAGGTTTTATTGAGTATCACAAAAAACAACTTTAAAGTCTGATTTTTTAAAAATTTTGCTATTTATGTTTGAGTGGAGAAAGTTTAAGCTAAATATATGTTTATGTTTATTTAAAAAGCATTAACATTCTAATTAAAACAATATTGGAGGATTAGTTGCTTTTTTACTAGCAAATACAAGTGCTATAAACAATGAACCTCGCAATTTTGTGGGAGCTACGATCAAACAGCAAAGACATTTGTGCTGACACCTCACTCTCCATTCTTCTACATCAAGCCAACTTGAAGACTTGTTGCCTCAACAAATTTAACATGCACCATCCCCTGTACAAGGCGGGTTTTTAGTAACACCATGGCTTTCACCCAAGATGTGGCAGAAACAGCTCTAGCAATGCATTCATGACTATGACTAGGGGGCTACCACTGCAGTTTTTTTCATGCAATATTTTTTTTTGGATAACTACATTGAAAAAAAAATAAAGGGATATACCTAAACAAAATACTCAATTTTGAGAAATTTAATCCATTAGAGCTAATTAATTAATTAATAATATTCATCTGTAAAATTAATTATATACACTGTTTATTTAAAATAAACAATCAAATCGTTTTCTAAAGTCTTCATTAACTTACAAAAAATTAAGACACTTAAATTTTGACATTAACTGTTTTTTCGGAACAAAAATGATAATCTTCGCAATCCGCTGAAAATCCAATTTCTGCTATAAAACTATTCGCCTTCCCCGCTAAAATGCTCATCATAGAACCCGTGCTGCCATATATCTTGGAAGAGTAAATTTCAAAGAATATTATTGCTAAGTATTGTCAGAATATTCGGGAAAATAGCTATTCTATGTAATTTTAAAGTGAGTGATACTTATAAGTACCGTCAGTAGATAAAGGGTTAAACTGTGTTTTATACGTGTTGTCAGATTTAAACATAAGCATATCGATAATTTCTCTTACAAATATATTTATATAGTAAAAGATTTTTTATATCTTAAAATTTTTTCGTTTAGTTATATTGACAAAAGTTTGACTATATTGATTACATTCCATATATTCTGTAGTTATAAATCCGCGGTAGCCTAATCATATATTATAGCCACGGACTCATGGCCGGCGTGTCATGAGTTCGAGCCTCCCTTCCACTGAAGACCCACCGTGTATAGGGATTAATACATGTTAAGTCTGTTGTGACGTCGTAAATTGTTGTGAATCCCCATCCTTCGATTCACGATAAGTTTTATAGCTTTACCAGCTGTTAAATGACAAGTATGACGTCTTCGATTGTTGTGAACTCACACCCATCGATTCACACTAAATTTTATAGCTTCACCAGCTGGTAAATGACCAGTGCACGTGGCCATGGGGCCATTGTTTATTGTTTGAACTCGGGGAGTGACGACACCCAGACTGGTAGCCATAATGGTAAAGGAGAGCCGGCACCCAATTGACAATAGGTGAAGCCTGTCTTAAAAGAATCCTGTCGCCACGGCCGGTGTCGAGAGAAGGGGATAATAGAAACAGGTGGCGTGATGGACAAGTGTGTCCAGAAGTTGGACAAGGAATTATGGCGCCTTGGGCCAGAAGGCCCGGGTGTGTATTGGTGTGTTATGTGCAAATAGGACGAGGGAGGCAGAGAGCGACTTTTGTGGCCTGCCAATAAGAAAGGACGGGGGCGTGTTGTGGACCCACCCCTGTTGTTTAAAAGGTTTTTTTTTTCAGGAGACGAGGGAGAGGAACCCTGCCCTGGATCGAGAGAACTGGAGAGGAGAGTCCTGTTTGGAACGGACTGAGAGAGAGCCCTGGCTGAAGAAAACTGGAGGAGAGCGCTAAGGAGATTGGAGTGGAAAGGAAGGAAAGACGATGAACGCCCCGGTGGTGTTGAGAATAGGAGATAGACTGACTGCACCGGCTTGGCGCATGAACTGTAATCTATTGCTTCACTAACAAATTGTTTAGAAAATAAACAATCCTTTTATTTTCATATTAGGCTGTGACAATTTATTGATGGTTAGCTACTCACGACGTTACACTATCAAGGGTCAAAATCCTCCCGTTAGCGTAATAGAAAAGTTTGGAGAGGGGGTGCCATTTTCGTATTTTGACCATGGTCCAAAATTACGAAGTCTGTCGCCAATAGCTCTCGAGTTGCTTTGTAGTGGGGTGTTAATAAAACATTCACTCACTCCACTAAGATAATAAGAAAACTTTTAGTACTATTAATGATGATGTTGTCAGAATGGACGAAGACCGCACCACTAAAAAAGTCTTCCATGCCCAACTAATTGGAATATGAAGAAAGGGCAGGCCAGGATTAATGACCTAGAAAAAGATCTCTTAGTTTTGAGAATTAAGAAATAGAGAACACACAAGCAGGAAGAAGGCTGGCCCGGAAAAGGCTTCTTGAGAAGGCCAAGGCCCACCTTGGGCTGTAAAGCCACTGAGGAATTAAGGAATGATGATGTAGATGAGTTATGGAATAAAATCTTAATATTATATGTAAACAGCAAATTAAAAGTAAACTGTAAAGATATTTTTTGAATTCATCTCTGCATTGTATAAACGAATAAACATTATTGCATGAGTCACACCTAAAAATAAAACGATTCTTTTTTATAAATGCTTGAACTTCCTTTAAGAATCTAAGACCTCAAAGCAAAGTGACGTTAATACAGTCAACATGATACTTTTCTGATTTTCAAGGCGCGTAACGACTACAAATTAACACGATACAAGACAAATAAAAAAGCAAAATACAAATAAACAAACAAACGAGTATAATTCCTACTTAAAACTGAAAAAATAAAGCAATGCAGCTCGAAATGAACGTTGAAGAGAAATAAAAAAATTGTAACTTAAGAGCAAAAAAATAAATTACAAAGGAGCAAAGTTTTGTTCGCCAACGTCTAAGGCTAAGAGTTATATTTTCTAAAAGCTAAGAGAGTCAGATATAAGGGCTTGGATCTACGTGTATTAAGGATTCGAATCACAACTTCAAAGACTCTTTTATACGAATCCTTCTTTGATCTTAAGATCAACCCTAGGTCTCGTCTTTTTGTCGTTGGCTGTCTCCTTTTTCGGTTACATTGCTAGGAGATGTCACGTCTCCCTGCTCCTGGATGAAGCTTCTCGTTGCTGAAAGGGGGAGTATGTGACAGTTATATTAATTACGCTTTATCTATCTGCTCTAAAACGTTAGAATGCATTTGACACTTCCTCGATATGATTCATGTTTAGAACGATTTAAAAAATAGTTTAGAATAAACTCTTTCGGTACAGAGTTTCTTCAACTTTATCATTTCACCTAAAAAAACAAGTGTGGGAAGTGAAGGACCTTATTCACATTTATTCGCTTTCATTCAGTTGGTTTTTTTGATAGTAAAAACGATGTTGTGTTTCTTTTTTCCAATAAAGAACACCCTGTTTGTATTAAAAGAAGTCTTTCTCGAAAAGTCAAAGGGAATCTTTCCTTAAGGTAAGATAATTTGAGAAATAAAAACAAGTAATATGAAAAAAAATTAAGTCAATTCCTAATTAGGTCAGCATAGAAAAGTTTTATTTTAGTTACTTTTTATTAAATAATCACAATTAATCTATATATGAAAATACATATAACAAGATCACAATACTAAGTGGCAAAATAGAAAACGATTTTCCTTTCTATATATGGTGTTGGATTATTATTTTTGTTTCTTACTATTTATATTCATTATTTAAATTTAATTATTCCAATAAAATAGTATAGTAAAAAAGAAATACATTCTCAGAAATTATTCCATTCCTGGTAGGATTCGAACTCACGACTTTTGGATTAGAAATCTAACGCGCTACAGGGACACAACGAGCGATTTTCCTTTTTATGCATAGTGCTGGGCTATCATTTTTGTTTCTTACTAATTATTAATTAATTAATTAATATTTGAAAAACTAATAACATCAAGTGTCATCCTCTACAAGTTTTAAAAAATGTATTTGAACTTGAGTGGATGAATAAAAAGTATTTTATTAACGATTCAAAATATGAACAAGATATATATATATATATATATATATATATATATATATATATATATATATATATATATATATATATATATATATATATATAGGGAGAGTCTGAACTAATAGTAGGAATTGAAAAAAGGAAAGAAAGAAGAAGAAAGATCTACTAAAAATAAAGATTTTATTTATGCGGTTTTCACATTCCTTAATACTCCAGAATTTCCATTGGTATATTTAAAAGTTAGCTGAGTTATCATCTGGAATTTTGTAAGGATTCTTTGTATGTTTTACAGAGCATTATATATAAATTCTGTACTGTATTAAGTTTATATTTACTATGATTACATAAAACTAATGTTGGGAAATGTGCTTTGATTTGCAGTTAAAAGTTTTAAATTTCCGCCAACAACAAATCATATATATATATATATATATATATATATATATATATATATATATATAATCTTCCAAAAAACTACTTTTTATAGTTATAGGTTTACAGGTACATCATTAAGATCACACACACACAAATATATAGATATAGATAGATAAGTACGATATATAGATTGCAAGTTAAAATCTTTAATGTTGATTATTGGAGCATAATGTTCTGTTTTATGTTAGTCATCAATATATTTTTACTAAATAGGAAGTAAATTTCTTAATGACGTTTGCTAACAAAAGAGATGCCTTACAGTTTTTGTAATTTCATTTTGTATAAGTAAGATTTTACTTTGATCTATCCATTCTACTTTTTATCACCAAACTCACGTTCAATTTCCTATGATTGTTTATGGAAATACATAAAGAGAGCGAAATAAAACTACTTTATCTTTCTTTCAATGAATTAAATATCAGTGGTTCGTTTTATAAACATCCTCACGCATATAATTTTTCTAGTTTCTGTCGGTATTAATAAAACAAGCAAATACGTAATTTGATTTACGTTGATAAAATACACATAAAGAGAGATATTTTCCAAGTATTAAACGGATATAAGTTACCTAGTCTTAATTTTACTCTGTAGGTATAGTTTCAAATCAGTTTCACATCTTTGAATCTTCTTGAGACAAAGTTCTGAAGGTTTCCAGTTCTTCTCCCCCCTCCACCTTCTTTTAAACGATGTTGAAGAAATTTATAAGAATGGTAACATTATTAAACTGTTCCAATTGTTAAGAAAAAAATATTTGAATTTAAACACAATTTAAAATGATTTTTTTTGGCATTTATAAATGAAACTTTCCTTGAAGTTGTAAGCATAAAATTTGCAAGCATCAAAATTATTAAAATTTCAACCGTTTTAAGTTGGAAGCTTACTGACGAAATATCCAAACAAAACGAATACTCCCTCCTCTTCATGGCACATTTACTTCAAAATTAAAATTTGAATTAACACTAAATGTTATTAATGAAATATCCAAGCCTTTTTGAATGTGTGTTTTTTGAGAAAACGTTAATTATGAACTAATATAAGAAGAAAATAAAAATTTTAACTAAAGATTCTTTGTAGAAATTTTAGCAAATTTTTCTACATTCCCTTCTAAAAGGTACGAATCATTTATGAGAGAAATCATTTTAATATTACAGCTATACAAAAACACGAGATCCCTTTCCACTTGATTTATACTTCTAAATTTGAAAATGAAGAAAGATAGAGGGTATTTTGCAATACATTTTTATATCATGTTTAGTTTGGTTAAGATATAGATCTTTCCAGATGAATGAATTCAATTTATGGATAGTCTATGGAAAAAGTAGCATTTTATTTAAACCAGCGTTTCTCAAACTATGGGACGCGTCTCTCTTGGAGGGCGCAATCATTTCAAAAAGTCCAAAATAAAAGATTTGAAAAATTGCAAATTTACTGAAAGGAAGAAAAACAAAATACATTCTGAAATAATAAAAAAGTAAAATATACATCTATATTGATATTTTATACTTTATAAATGCATCTGCACTCCATAATGCGTTTGACAATTATAATTTATGAATACAAAGTGCAGACCAAGATAAATAATTACTAGTGATTCCCATAGGTTTGTAATATACAAAATTATACGCAAAATTTAATACTTATCTTAATAATTTGTACGGTTTATAATTAAAGTCATATTGTAGCTTTAGCATGTAGCTTTCAGTACGTTATTTTTGAAATCAATACATTGTTATTTTATGGATGGGGGGCATGAGGAAAATTATAATTGAAAATTGGGTCGCAAGTATTGAAAGTTTGAGAAGCACTGATTTAAACAGGACAATAAAGTCTGTTAAAAAGGAAATTTTCGTTGACTGGAATTAATTGTGTGTAGTTTTTCTTTTTTATATATTAGTTCAATAAAAGAGACAGAACACAGTTTCTTTTTTGTCACAAAAAAACAAATAAATGAATAAAAAGAATTTTAAAAAGATCTATGCTAGTTCATATTCTGAATCTTGAATACTTTTTATATTCTTTTGCTGTAGTTCAAATGTTAAGAGGAAATTTTATGAAGAATTTTAAAAACTCTCATGTAGCTCATCTCATCATAACAAACTCTCATGTTAACTCTCTATGAAATAAGAGTTAGAGTTTTTTTAAAATGACAAATATATAATTGAAATGCGTTTATTAAAATAAATGCGCATATTAAACGGATGATATGAATATGAATACCAGTTACAGAAAAGATTGAAACCCACGATGTGAATAGAATTTATTCGATGGAAACTAGATAAAAACCTTAGTTTATCGTTTTTCAGCTATTGGTAGGGTTATCGGGATCAAAGATAACACAAAACAATGAAAGCAGTTCTAGGAATAAGTGCCTCAAGAAAATCATATTTTCTTTGTGTTTGCTTAAACAGGCGTGCCTCCTAAGTTGGGGAGTACAGAATAAAAAAAGGGTGGATCTTACTTGAAATAGTTTCTTATGATGAATTTACTGCGTCACTTTTCTTTAAACAAAGAATCGTATCTAATTACAAAATGCACTGACAAATTGATACTTTATTCAGCGTGTTGATCAAAACAATGAATTGATATTGCAGGAAATAAACAATAAAATGCTTTGTGCCATGAACATGCTTTTAAGCTGGGTTTTTTTGTTGTATAAATATTGAAAGAAGTTTGTTTTGACTATTTTATTTCCGAAAAGAAATGGGTTGACTTTGGGTTCTAATTATCTCTATGCCGCGCAAAAATGTTTAGATTTAATATTGTTTTCATATAGCAGAAAATTGCTTTTGAAAATAGTCTATTTACTAAAAGTACCATTATAATCAAATACCGACCGATATTCAGTATTCAAAATTCGATTAAAAAGAGTTGAATATCCGAAATTCAATAAATGAATACTATTTTTAAGTAGTATAATAAATAAACAATTTTTGAAATAGCCTGATTATTAAAGAAATAGGTTTTAAGGGGGAAAATAATAAGAATTCTATTTAGAAAACGTCTATTTTGATTACTCCTGTCACTATAAACTTTTTGTTAAACGAAATGCTAAAAAATAATGGTTTGTTTTCAATATCAGTTATAGATATTACACAAAAGGATTCCATCGCATTATTAAAATTCCATAAATTGTTGAAACTCTTCAGTTGTAATGAGGAAAAACTTACTCAGTAAACTGTAGAAATAATGGAAAAGTGAAAGTATATCTATATTTTTTTCGTAGATGCTATCCAGTTCTTTAAAAAAGATTCATAATATTTATTTTCTTTCTAAGACTCTGCTGGCGACGCAAATAGGGTTATCAGTTTTTGAATGCTAATTATTGCTTAAAAAATATGTTCGTTTCATTTTTAAAGAGAGAAAGATATATACAACAGTTGTGAAATCAATTTTATGAAATTCAAGTAAGAAAATCGTAAAACATTTAATATCAGAACTTACAGTTTGCTAAGGTAATTAATGATAGGAATTTTTTGCAATGTTGTTGAAATTAGAAAAAAAATTTATTAAAATTATTTTGATGCAAAAATTCAATTTATTTAACTAGACCTAAATAAATGTTACAAATTTTGGTCAATGCTTACAGTCGTATTGATTTATAGTCCTATAGATCGAACAATAATTATGAGAAATATCAGCCATTGGCTAAAAGCAAATGCCAAATATTTTGCAAAAAATAAAAATGCCAGATTGATAATGCAACAAAAAACGGAAAAAGGCATGTCCGGCAAAAGCCTGACGAATACTAACTCTACACACAAAAAGAAAATATTACTGGGGTCAGTAAAACCGTTATGAATCAATAAAGATACAATAGAATTGGGAGCATGGAAGGATCCATGCGAAAAAGGGGGTCCATTAGCTTGGGGAGAAAACAATTATTTTTAAAAAGCAACCAAGAAATAATCGAATCTAAGGTTTCTTTCTTCTTTTTTTAAGTAAATGTTAATAAATTACATAGTATGTATATTTCTTGTTTCTTACCAATACTATATAATATTGCAAATTTGTTAACATATTTAACACAAACGAAAAACACTCAAATTTACGTGTATCTTTAACAATTGAAAATTTAAGTAAAACTCATACAATATTATATATATTCGTGTTTGTTATAAGTTAGATCTATTTAATTTACGCACTTTTATAATTGTATTTAGTTTTAATAATTTCTTCTGAAATAATAAAAAATAAAGAAATCAATATATACACTGATTTAGACTGGAACAATATCGTAATACTTCAAATGTAAATTTAGATATTTTTATAAGAATTTTCCAGTGAATAGCGAGAAATGTCTAAGTTATTTTTATATTAATCAATTTCTGACTGGACAGGATCCTTTTAGATGTTACAAGATCCTTATTTGATGCAATTTCATTGCTAAGTACCCATGATAAATAACGTAGCGATTCTCTAAGTTCATAGCATGATTCAAAAATCTTTCGATTTTGTACCCAGGATTTTTTCTTGTCTCAAGAAGGAAAGGTCATAATGAAAGTTAAATTTGTAGTAGAAATTTTTTTTTATGTTATTATTAATATTATTAATTTAATGTATTTAAGAAGAGAAACCCACAATTTTTCTCTATTAGAGTTTGGTTCTTAAATAATTTTATATTTATTATTATAAGAATATTTAACCGATTCCAATTTTGCATTAATATTGTCCAATTATGTGTATCATATGCAGGGTGTTCCAAAACAGCCCCCAAACTCTGCACAGCCAAACTCCTCGTTAACCCTTTAGCGGGAAATGGCTAATACGCCTAGCCATGTATTAAAATTTTTTTCTCAAAGCGGGTGTTGGATATTTAGTCTTTCTATATGCGTTAATTGAAGCTAAAACGCATACAAATTAATACGAATGCAAGCACGATACCTTTTTTTGCATTTCATGTCCTCTGATGGGTAGTTAAAAACAGTTTTTCTCGATGTAAATCTACAAATTGAATTTTGATTACTATAAATAAAATTTCTGATATTTGAAAAAAATTTCGACATGTCTGAAGTATACTTTTCTCTCATCTGAATGAATTAAGCAATTGTACAATTAAAAATAAGTCTTATTTAGGTTTTTGGAAACCTTTAATGTGTGGATAGAGACTCTAGCCACTGCCCACCAGGAACAGAAAAATGACCTAAAAATTTTCGATTTTCCTGTACTCGAGGGAGAGAGCATTGAGCAACGTAAGAATGTTGGGCGTGGGAAATATAAACAAACTTTGTTTACAATATGCGGTACAAGATTCTCGAGTTCGAAAATCTTTCATTACACCTTTCCTGCTCGGAGAAAACATTTGCATATTATTAAGTTCCACAGTAAATAGCTCATCAAATTTGGGAAATAACTCATTTAAATTCTCAAAAATATTACTTTATTTCTAACTTTTCATGCTAAAATTAAATAAAATATAAAATGTGGATACATACCAAGTTCAATGTATAGTCTAAGTATTCTATATATTTTCTAAGTTTATATATATATATATATATTCTATGTTGTACAACTATTCTATTATTATTAAATTACACTTATACTTCGTATTTAATTGTTATTGAAATAGTTATTACATAAATGTTGATCTTTCATAAAAAAGTTTATTGTAATATGTCCTAAATGCGCAGTGGCTATAACGTCTAGCCACCACCCAGGAAAAAAACCCACGATTAGATATTTTTTTGTGACTAAATAATGTTTATAGAGGATGAGAGCATTACATTTGTCAAGTACTTTATCACAGAAAATTGTATTTTTGCTGTGTGCCCGTTAAAGGGTTAAGATTGCATAAAAAATGCCCGAAGAACTATACCTGCACGATCTATAATTTACGAGAAAAAACGGTAAATAATCATGAATGACGATGCATGATGAGGCTCCGGCGCATTTCTGTGCTACTGTATGTGATTGGCTGGATATGGCATAATCCAGCCGCTGGATAAGGCATGTGGGTCTGTTTCTATGGTAGCCACGATCATCAGATCTCACACTGTTGGATTTTTTCTCCTATGGGACAATTTCAAGAAATTGGTGCATGGACACATAAAGACGACACAAATGCCTTTTGCTGCTCATCTGCATACTGCTCGTACTTTGGTGAAAACCGTGCTGCAGCAATGTGTGCACTTATCCATTACACTTCACGCTCAAGCCTGCTTCGATGTGCACGGTGGACACAGTTGAAAATTTCGCCATTTTAAATATTTGCAAATACTGCTCTTGATGCGTCCGATACGGTGTTCTTTCCTTGCACGGGCTGACACATCATACTCTGTTTTTCGTATTTTTTTGTTATAAACTATTAATCGTACATACAATTCTTTGGGCATTTTTTATGTACTCCCAACGGGAATCTGGATGAGCAGAGTTTAAGAGCTATTTTTGGGATATCCTTTATAAGCTTATCGTATATCCAAGATTTGCCCGAACAGTCCTGGTTTCTTAGTGCCGTCCGGGGTAAAGTCCGGAATAGCAAAAAATGTGCAAAATTTTGAGAATTTCATGACTGGTGATTTTTTTTAAAATTTTGGACCTTTTAATGTTCAACATCGTGTTTTTAAACATCCTCTTACAGCTATGTATATTTAATAATATAATTTCTGAAGGGTAATTTTATCAAAGTAATAGTAACATCTCAGACATATTTAGAAATAATATGTCAACTTCAGGATAGAAAAGCTCACAAATTTATATCATCTTCAACCAGAGAATTGCTAAGCATTCTAAAAGAAAATAATGATATTCAGGAACCAAAAATTTTTTCTCAAGCGTATACGATTTTCATAGTTCTAGTATCTAATACTTAGACCAGGCATACCCAACCCGCGGCTCATTTGGAGAATTTTTGCGGCCCAATTGAAGTTTCTGTCTATATTATTTTAGACATTTGGACTATAGACGGTTGAATCAAAAATATCGTGTTTTGACCCACCTCTCCCCGTGCAGTTTTTACCGAAATAATTTTTTCCTTCATTTGACTTCCAAGCAATTGTAATAACAGGTGTTGATGGATGAAGGAAAGCAGATGAGCTTGGGTGTGTTATTCCTCTTTCAACGAGATCTTCGTTGAGAGTGAGTAGTGTATTTAGATCTATTTGTCAGAGAAATAATTTATGTCTATATTTTGAAGTTCAGATTAGTAGTCTTTTTCTTGTTTTATTTGGTAATGAAAGAATCTGATGATGGATTTAATGAGCTGCCTCAGGACTGTCAGACCAGCTAGTAGAAATATAAGATAATTACGACAGCAGAATAAAAATGTTTAATATTTTAACTTTCTGAAATTATGCAACTTTTTCATTTTATGATATATATTTAATCACGGTGCAATAATTAATACCATACAATAAGAAACTAAACATTTGGATATCGGGCAGAAAAAAAAACTTTTTTTGACAGTGTAATAATTACAAAGCTGTTCTTCTTTACTTAATTGCTTTTTTGCATTTGAAAAATAAAAATTTTGAAAATCCAAATCAATTTTATGCAAACATACTGTAACACAAGTATAAAATGTGAAGATGTTACGCACATAGTTGTTATACTACGTAACCTCAGATGGCAGCATAAATCTACTGTAGATAAGAGCCTTGTAGGTTAAGAGATATTCTTCCACCAACAAGTGCAATCGGTCGACTTTCAACTTTGTTGTGATTGTGATCCTGTAAAAGGTAAACCTGGTGTTTTTTGATCATATCAATAATTGAATGTTGATCATATCATATTTTGAATGCTGTACGATAGTAAAATATTTTGAATATTTTTTTTATTTTGATATGTGCGGCCCACCTCAGTTTAGTAAATTTTTACGTGGCCCACCAGCCGATTTGGGTCTGGCACCCCTGACTTAGACTGTGTAGAGCAGTGATCCGCAACCCCCGGTCCGTGGATCAAATGGTGCTGGGCCGCCTAAAGAGCATTAAACTATTGCCGTTTTATTTAAAGTGGTGCATTTCTCTCGGATTTGAGCAACTTTCCACGGAAATCACTTTATATTCCACGTTAAGTCACCTTTATTCAGTTTTTGTGTAACTGTATTTTATTCTGAAGGCATATTTAAATGTAACTAAATTAAAATTGTTAAATCAAAGCAATCTAAAATATAAGCAATCAACGTGTCTCACTCTCAGCGGGCCTCGGTAAAATTATCAAACGTTGACCGGTCCGCAGATATAAAAAAAAGGTTGCGGAGCACTGGTGTGGAGCAGTGCTCCGCAACCCCCGGTCCGCACAGGAAATATTAAATTATTTCTCTTAAAATATGGTAAGCCTAATTATATTTTTCTCTAATGGGACTGCCTATTGGCAACTAAGCCTTTGAAAGCACGGTAAGTCCTCAAGTGTAAGCGCCATTTCATGATGGCACCATCAAGTAGCCGTTCTCGCTACCAAATTGTGACCCTGTTATTAATTTTAATTCAAGCTCTAGTTGGATGTTAAACATTGCCGTGGTTAAACATGTGAAACATTGCCGAGACTACCAGAGCCAAATGGATACTCAAGGGATCTTTTACATGCCACATAATCATATGATATGCATGTCTACGATTTTCACATCCAGAAAATCTATCGACTTTGGCTGCGATTGAATCCACGAGTGAGGGAATATTAAAGTCCCACTGTTCAGCTACTCAAGGGCTTTTGGCGACGGACGGAATCGAACCCACAACCTTAGGTTTACGAAGCAGGAACGTTACCTTCGAGTCACTGACCTGACAAGCCTAATTATGTGTAAATATAAGGATGAGAGTCTTTCAGAGAAGGAAATTCGTCTAGCCTTTGTTTTATTACTTTCGGTTGAGACCATAGCTATAAAAAAAAGAAAAAGAAAAACGTTTTTTAAGTGATTGAATACTATCGTTTGCTTAAAACACAGTATAATTTTACTCTCGAATAAATTCTCGAATAAATCCCTACTGAAACTGATAACTTCTGTAAGTTTATTAACATTCTTATAAAAACATTTCACTAACTTAATAAAACATCTTATGGTAATTCATGCAATAGAAAATGAATATGCATTACTTACAGGGAAAAAAAACGAATTTTATGTATTTTGCGATGCAAGTTCTGTATGTTCTCAAAACAATTTCACGAATTATTTCCATTATTAACCTGAAATAACTGATCACGAATGTGACACACCCGACGAAATAGGTGCAACTATTTTTCTTAATGCTTTTATTTCATATTTTCCTCCGAATAAACTTGAATTAAAAACTTATTTCTCGTTGTTCATTATAATTTAGCAAGCAGGTAATCATCTTGCCTTAAAAAGTAAAACAAATGTTAGATAATTATGTAAAATAAATTATTCCGAAATTGCATTTGTTGTTCTCTGTTCGGTTATTTTGTGTGATTATTAGCCTCGAACTGATCGTTTGTCTTCTTAATGTACGAGTAGTTTATTAAAGACACTATAAATCACATTCTAATCGCAAGTAGGGTTTTTGTTAAAACCATTTCTTTTTGTCTGTGTGATTTGTTTTGTGTTTTACGTGTCACTAAAGAATGTGTTACGAATTCTCCTTTTTGAATGAATAGAATTATACTTATTATGTAAAAATTGGGAAAATAAAGTGGACACACACGTGCATATGTATAGAAAATTCAAAATAACTAATTAGAAAAACCTTCGTGCAATTTTAAAAATAGTTTCAAGTATATAGCTTTTTATTTATGTTCTTTAACACAACTTCAAGGTAGTTCGATTTCTTATAGCATTACACTCCCGATTGGCATGATTATTACATTGAATTCTATAAAGCGTGATTTTTACTTTGCTTTACTTTGGAACTCGAAACTAAAAAGTATTGCGGAGTGAATCAAAACTCTTGCCCTGAGTTTAAAAAAATTCATTACAAAATAACTGTTTAACATAACAATGTAAAATTTTATATCATAGGATCGATCAATTTTAGTTACTATTTTCGTGCAGAAAATGACGCAAAGGCTCTTTTTGGGGGGACTCAGGGCAACATTCGCAAGGCTTTTGGCTGAAATGGCGTCGATTCAAGAGAAAACTGAATGTGTACTTAAGTTTCACGAAACGAAAGTGCTCATTTATGTTAAGTGTAAATTTCGACGTTGTTATGGAAGCAAACCTCCTGATGCAAAATCAATAAAACGATGCTATGAAATATTTATAAAAGCATCTTCCCAGAAATCGGCAAGAATGGTCAGTGTGAGTGAAGCAACTGTTGATCACGTTCGGGAATAGTTGGAAAGGAGTCCTACTAAATCAAATTTTGAAGCATCACGCGAACTTTAAATGTCTCAAACGTGTTTGGTAAGAATTATTCATAAAAGGCTTAGGTTGTATGCTTATAAAGTGCAAGACACGTTAAAGAATACTTGGAGGAGAACTGGAATACCGCTTATATACAGACATTCCCCTACCTACATGTTGAAATTTACTGAAGTAAATGGTCGTATGAAAACTTCACAATAGTATTACAATACATCCAAATAAACATATATCTAATTGTAATTGTTTGAGCACAATAAATATTTATAATCAGAGCTAGACTTTTGGTTCACCTTGAGCATATTTGTACACCCATGGATCTTAAATTTCAATAAGTGTATTGTTTTCCTATTCACTTATACATTGTATATATACAATCATGGACAAAAAAATAAGCGCACCAAGAAATTATTGCGGGATCGTAACGAAACTTGGCATCAAGGTGCATGTCGGGGAAATAATGCAAATGAGTAGAAATGCAGCGTAATTGGGCATTACGTATAGCCGATAGAGGGCGTTTAACGTCGTTCTCCTTGGAGTATAAAACAGGTAACCAAGGCTTGCTTGAGTGTACTTTCCACAAAGATGAAGCACCATAGCCAAGCCTCCTGGATTCCATCGTTCGACCTATCGCCATCATGCCACTCAGCAGAATGGAAAACACCACTTTTGTCATGCCCAGCATCATAGACTATCACGAAATGGGATTGAGGACTGTTTTTACAGTCCGGACACCCAAAGGAAAACTCCTATTCATGCTTGAGTGTGCTGAATCGTTTACAAAGGAAGAGCTGAGGTAGACATTTCATTACGCCATTTTCGAAGGCAATATGAGCAACTGTCGCAGCTTGAGAAGGGGAGAATCATCGGCATGATGGAAGCTGGGTGGTCAACTAGGCGAGTAGCTTGTCAATTAGGCCGCTCTGATTGTGTTGTGAGGAGGTGTTGGGACCAGTGGATCCGAGAGATGTCATTTACATGAAGACTGAGCGCAGGACGCCCTCGACAGACCAGTCGTCGAGAAGACCGCCACATTGTAAGAAATGCCCACGTATAGCCAACTGCTTCATCGGCCGCCATCCAGGCACAGGTAGCACCTTCACTAAGAGCCCCTGTGTATTCTCGAACCATGCGAAGGCGCCTGGCTGAAGGACATTTGGGATCACGGCGCCAATTACGTGTGCTGCCCTTGACGCCCACCCATCGACGCCTGCGTTTGGATTGGTGCCGCGCACGAGGAAACTGGACTTCAGAGAATGGAACCCGCTCGTCTTTAGCGACGCGAATCCAGATTCAATCTCAGCAATGATGACAATCGTGTTCGTGTGCGGTGACTCCGTGGTAAACGCCTCAATCCTGCCTTTGCTTTACAGTGACACACCACTCCCACAGCTCGTGTGATGGTATGGGTTGCCAATGCGTACAATACACGGTCACCCCTAGTATTGATCCTTGGCACCATGACAGCCTAGTGGTATGTCCATGACATCCTGCAACCACATGTGTTGCCACTCATGCAACGGCTTCCAGGAGCCATTTTTCAACAAGACAATACTCGGCCCCACACGTCAAAGGTGTCACAAGACTGTCTGCGAACTGTTACTACCCTTCCTTGGCCTGCCCTATCCCCAAATTTATCTCCAATCGAGCATATCTGGGATCATTTGGGACGGTGAGTTTGGCCTCCCACGAGTTTGAATGAACTAGAGGCAAGGTTACAGAAAATATAAAACGAAATGTCTCAAGACATCATACAGAACTTGTATGTCTCAATGCCCGATCATATCGCATCGTGCCTTCGCGCTAGAGGGGGTTTAACAGAGTATTAAATCCTCTGTTCTTTTGCCTTTTTCTTTGAAATAAATGATCCTTGTTCTTTGATTTTCGTATAATTTACTTATATCTAAGAAGTCATTACGTATGTAAAATTTCGTTTCATTTTGACGACTCCTTGGTGCGCTAATTTTTTTTTCCTGAGTGTATTTCCAACGGAGGATGGTTTTTATGCATTATTTGATTACATTAATTGTTTCATTTTTTATAATATAATGCTTTTGTTATAATTCAATGCGTTATAAAATGTTGCTTTATAAATTAATTAACCATCCTATTATTTTTGCATACTTTGGGATGATACACTTCATAAAAACACACTAAATACTAGTTTTAAAGATAGTGAATAAACCATAAGCAATGTATTATTCTAGGCATGTATTAATTCAATATTAAAAATATAGCAAAAGTAGTTGTGATAGCTCTATCCGTGTCCTTCCATTAACAAAGTCCTCTTATATATATATATATATATATAGGAAATCTTTGGTCTTTCAAATATATTTTATTCAAAACCAACCCTCAAAAGAATAAACCCTGGTTACTTAAATTAGATCGCTATATATAGTCTAGGTCAGGGATGGAGAACCTTTTCGGATCAACGTGCCATTTTTTTCTAAAAAAGTGTTTAATGGGGTATAGATATGCTGTCAAATAATTTTGACTTGTGATTTTTGGGAAACTAATAAAAAAATTAAATACTAACCACTCAAAACTCTTTATTTACTATTAAAAATACATTTTGCACTGTATAGCAGTAAATATTTTGGAGAGATATACGTGTAATTCAAATTAAAGTAACATTAGTGTGACTTCTCTTGTTGCCGATCAGATGACAAATAACTTACATTAGGATTTTAGGATGTTACTTTTAGCAGAACACATGCTGAATTAGTCATCTGCCAAATGGTTTTCTAAGTGTGAGTCTTAAATGTTGTTCATCTCTGAAAATAATGATTCTTGGGCATAGGTAGATGAAAATATGGTTAAAAAAGCACGAGCCAGCTTCTTCAAACAGTTAAATATATCTGGAATCGAATTCCATGTTTCCAAAATTTCGTTACTGACATTTTTACTTAAATTGCTTGTTAATTTTCGGTTTCAATCAATCCCAACATTTTTTCTTGTTTTTCTTATTTTTGAATCCATATTGAACTAGACAGGAAATCAAACACAGTTGCATTTCAAATTCTTTAATTTCTTCCAATCGCATTGGGACAAGTTCCGTTTATCAAATGAAGTCACATCAAAGTACATAATAATTATGGAAAAAGTTCTTGACTAACTTTTTCTTCGTCTGATTTTTTCTAGTTCGGGAAGTGTTAGTAGTTTCTTGTAATGATATCGTTTCTGAAAATATGCAATTTAGTGTCAAAAGCATTGAGATCCCTCTTGAAGATAATATTTTTTATTTGTGCCTTGAGGCTTTACATTCAATTCTTTGAAATGTTGGCATATGTCTGTAAAAACGCTGATTACTCGCGTTTATTCGTAATACTTCACAGTAAACTTTGTTATTTTGAACTAAAATGCTAACCGTTTTGATCGGTAACGTGCCCAACTAATTGTGTCGCGTGCCAATGGTTCGCCATTCCTGGTCTAGGTTTTCAAGCTAGGAGAAAAAGTGAGGAGATTAGATAGATTGCTACTGATCAGGTATACTATTTAAATATGTAGTGTATATCAATATATTGATATACACTATAAATATTTGATAAGTCAAATAATTAAAGTGACGATTTGTCGCTAGAGTTTAATTAGTGCTCAGATAATTAGGAAAGTAGATTTGCGATCCTGAAATAAGTGGGTCGATATTGAAAGTCTTCTCATACTTCGCACACCTCATTATTTATCTACATATTGCTTAGATTGGGCGTATATATTATTTAAAATTACCTGAATTTATGTTGTGAATTGTGTGATCAATAAATAGATCCCTTCCTCCTACATCTCTAGGCTCGGACCAAAGGGGTCTTCACATACTTTAGATAATATTTAGTATGTTTGCATGGCTTCACAATACACGCATGAATAAAGAGTATAATTATTGATAAATACGTGAAGTTTCTCAATCATTGTCAGCAATTATTTGTTGATTGCAGGAATTTTGCAGCACTGGGGTGCATTTATAAATTAAGTTGAAAAATCAGCAGATAAAAAATTAGTGACTAGTTATGTAAGTATCTGATGTAAAAATAATGGAATATTTTTATATTACATGCCAAAATCCTTTTAATAAATAAATTTTGTCAAATATTAAAAGAATACGAATGAAGAATATATCTCAAGCTAAGTTATTAGTAATGACAAGTTTTAACCATCCGTTTCTTAATGCCATGTTAATAGCAACTAAATTATAAGTACATAAAGAATTATAAAGTTTTAAACATGAATTCATAGAAAATATCTGAAAAGTAGCACTTTTTTTTTATGACCCTCAATCATTGTGCCAAATTTCGAAGGAAAAAAAAATACCCAGAATATGTAGGCTTTGTTTCGTAGCTATGTACAACAATCTCCTCGAGAATTAGAAGAGTATATTTTTGAAGGCTAAAATATGTCAAAATATACTGAATAAAATTATCACGCTTTATTCTCAGAAATTTGAAACGGAGACTGGCTTAGACTCGTGGATTTGAAATAGGAATTAAGTATCTGCCAATTCCTAGACTCGTATTCCAGCCGAACAATGGAGCAAAAATCTTTTGTATGTTTCAAATACATACGATAAGGTGATAATTAATGAGAGAAGCTACTTATTTACTTTCTAACTGCTTAGCTGAAGTAGCAGTTTTGTGTAAAAAAAAGTGAGAGAATTTTGAGCCATCTTACAATATATCTCAAAATATTTTACAGCGTACCTCTTGTAGAGAATTGCTACACACACTACCTAAAAAAATATTTTTTTTCAGTATTTTTTAAAAGAATTCTTTTTATAAGAGATAATGTGAAATACTTTTATATTTTAATGATGCCTGAGAAATTCTTTAAGATGGTGACAAAGAATCCCTTGACAATTGATACTTCATTAAATGTGACTGGTATCAGTAATTCTTGATATAATTTGTTTAAGTTCTCTTATCTGGTACCGAAGCATATTAAATGAAGCATTGTAGTTTTAAAAACTTAATTACGTCGCAGGATTTAAGATAAATTTCGATTTTGTAAGATACATATGCACGGAGAAAAGCTTTCGCATCATGGAAAAAAAATTAAATGATATTTTATGCATATATATTAGTTCAAGTAATTAAATAAAACTATTCATGTTCCTTTTGTAAAAAAAGGATTTTGTTAGATTAAATTCAATTTATGAGCTAAGTTCAGACTTTGGCATTGAATAAAGCGAATCCCGTGTCATCAAAATAGTATGTATTTTATACTTTTGATAAGAACAAAAATAAATGCGTCTAAAACAACCTTTCGATGAATTTCAAACTTTCTATTGAATTCATAGTACTCAACCTCGTGTCAACGAAGACTCAAAGTAAGATTATTTAATAAATTAAGTTATATGATTTTACTTCATCACATATGGGAACATGGGAACATTTAGGCTTAGGAACGCTAGGCACGTGCCTAGGGCCCAAAAGGTTTTTGGGCGCAAAAAATTAGAGGGTGAAAAAAGAGAGAAAAATATAAAATTACAGCAAATGTGTGTACCACTTCTACTAAGCTCTCAACACAAGATTCTAGATATTCAGAAATCTTCATGAAAAGGAGCAAGAAGATGTGACAAAATAACGAAATTCTTGGCTCTAAGCTATCCCAAAGTCATCAACGAAGAATAATTTGTGCAAGAATGTCAATATTTCAAAATGTATATGAAGGTGGATGAGATCTAGTATGGAAAACGAAAAGCTTAACAGTTTGATGCTGCTTGCACTCAAAATGATATTACAATTCAAATTGATTACAAATATGTCATTAACGATTTTCCCATGACCAAAGCTGGAAGAAACATTTGTTGTTTAAGTACACTCATGTCCATAAATTAAGGATAATGAAGTTCAGGCAAAGAAAGAGACAGAAAGCAAAACAAATTTGACTTATTTGTAAAGTCTATTTATTAAACAAAAGGTAAAGAGCAAAAAAGATGCAATATGTTTTACATAATTAATAAAAATTGCGATTTTTACTCCCTGGAGCAAATTTCAAAAAAGAACCCATTTACAAAAAACAGTATAACATGGTTAGTATGATGGTTAATACGGAGTATGTCTCCCGGACGATGCAATACAGGCCTTACAACAACTAGGCATGCTAAGTATCAAATTATCAATCTGATCTTGGGGAATATTACACCACTCATCAAGCAATATCCTCCGAAGTTCCGGTAGATAGGTGGGCGGGGGTTGACGGGCTGCAATTCGTAGGCCAAGCATATCCCACACATGCTCTATTGGATTCAAGTCCGGTGAGTATGCTAGCCAATCCATACGGGTGATATCCTCCGATTGAAGGCATTCGTCTACAATGTTTGCACGGTGAGAACGGGCGTTGTCATCCCTAAACAGAAATTCAGCACCCATGGCGCCCCAAAACAAACGTACATGTTGTTCCAGAATGACATCCCGATAGATGTGGCCTGTCATTGTTACACTCTGAACATGCAGGTCAGTTCTGGAACCAAGAATAATTCCTCCCCAAACGAGCCATCCTGCACCACCGTAACGGTGTCGTTCAATGGTGTTCTCTTGGTGGTAACGGGTACCTGGCGCTCTCCATAGTAAAGTCCGGCTAGAATCAGACTGCAAACTAAACCTGGACTCGTCGGAAAACATCACACAAGACCATTGCTGTGGTGTTCGCAATGCATGCTCTCTACTCCAGGTTAATCGCAGGCGACAGAGAGTTGCGGTAAGTGGAACACATCTGACAGGCCTACGAGCATATAAACCAATGTGCCCTAAGCGTCTGTACACGGTCTGCCTTGAAACTGTCGTACCGGTAGCTGAAGAAAGCTACGAGACAGGTCTGATGTTGTGTTCTGTCTGTTTCTTTTGGCAGTAACTGCCAAATACCGGTCCTCATTCGGCGTTGTAACTCGGGGGCGACCTGTGCTGTAACATCTACTCACATTACCATAATCTTAGAATCGTTGCCAAAGCCTGGAGATGACACTCTGGGCGATTCCAAGTTCCTCGGATACTTCCAGCTGGGTAAGTCCACTTTTCAGTCGTCCAATAATTCTACCACGTAAAAAATCATCCAAACGCTTCCTTTGTGCCATAACTATGCGGTTATTGCACTGAAAGGCTTTCAAAGCGCTTGTGAACAATTTTACTTGACGGATGATTTTGTAAACAGGAATCTAGAATGCGTCAGCATTCTTCTATCCTCTATCTGGGACTCTGATTTTCATGGTTTTGGAAACTTGGGTTTGAAAGAGGGGCGTGACTTCAGAGGAGGAGGTCCAATGGCAGTGCAGGAGGCGTTGGCTATGGAGCGATCGTTGATTGGAGGATGGCAGTGAGCTTTTAAGATTGAAATCATGTACTTTGAAATAGAAAGTGACTTTTAACTTAATTTAAAAAGAGAAATTCGATTATTTTGAGAGAATTTTAAAAGTTAAGGGGTAAAAAATAAAAGTTACAATTAAGAATGATAGGGAATTTAAATATTGTTCATTATAGCTTCTGCCAGAAGGCAGGTTTTTTCTTCGTCGGAATTTGCTGTTTTAAATTTAGAGAGAAGGTCGAGAATTTTGGGGTTTTTCTTTACGAGGTTTGAGATAGTATTAAAAAGTTCCAAAACTTGGGAAAATCTGAACTGTTATTATCTTGGGTAAGGAATCCACTGGAAGAGTCTTCCTTTTTATTTGCAGTTAGGTTTTCGGTTTCGGAGGGGATCTGATTGGGGATTTCTCCGCTAACAACGTTAGCGAAGGAAATTCCTCTTTTGTCCATTTGCTTGAAAATTTTTTTCTTTTATTGGGTCGGAGAAGGCGGTGCCTTTTTTGGGTTGGGGGAATTTGGGACATTTAGTGTAACATGCCGAGTGACCGAAGTCCTGGCAGTTGATACAAAATGGGTTTTCTTGTCGTTCTTTGATGTGACAATTTCGCGTGGCATGGTCTTTACCGCATTTAAGGCATCTTGGTTTCATAACAATTTTACTTCTTTGCCACCATTCCTTATATACCCCTCCCTTACACTCTCGTCATTGTGACGTACTATCCGCGCCATCTGATGGTTTCCTGTAACTTGCATATTCTTCTTCAAGATATGTGTGATAATTCTACAGGTGAAATATTTATTTTAGAGTTCAATTTCTGTGTGATTCTGAATTATCCTTAATTTATGGACATGTGTGTACAACGACAGTGACTCAACAAAGAATAAGGATGTCGAAAAATAAAAGATAGAAAAATGAAAAGTGATGGAAAAGAGATGATAAATGAGAAACTGAGAACAGTTTTTCGATAATTTATACTCTATACCGTAATTGCAAATGATTTCATTAATTTGCTGTAAAAATTTACAAAAGTGTGGTCGGTGGTTCTAGATGCCGTAAGGTAAGAAATGAACAACAGCGGTCAAATTCTGCCTCTATCCTTTCCTTACAGCTGCCGGTTGCCAGTCCGGGACTCGGCGGGTCCATCGGTGGTGGATAATGAAAAGACTTCCCAAAAAACAAAAACAAAGGGAAAAGAGTAAGATAGTTGAAGGAAAAATCCATCTCGAACCAAAACTGACAAGGTAAGAACTGAAAGAAGGGTATGCTCTGGAAATAGTGTGGGGAGGCATAATAATTTGAAGTGCCTAGGGCACCGGGGGGTTAAAACGGCCGTGTATGGGAAGTTTGTAAAGGTTAATGATATTTGTGATTGATTCATGAAGAGAAAAGAATCTCTAGATATCTCTCTCTATTGAGAATCAGAGCAAACGAGGCTTCTGAAGATTCTTCATCAAATAACTACAACTCTGGTTGTTTGGTTTTAATGGTGAAAGGGCCATATTTGACCAAGCTGCTTTAAAATCTCATTATTTTACAGGTAATTATGTTTACTATATAAATAACTATTACGAATATATATCTGTGATCTAGACGCAAGGTGAAGGAGGGAGGGGGAAGGTAAAATTTGTTTATAAAAAAAATGGTTGAAAATATAGATAAACATTGTTAAGGCATCCCGGAGGTACGTCAAAGATAAAAATTCCTTCAAGTGACCTCGAGATACCCAAATGATCTTTCATTTCGCTTATGGAAATTTTCCCCAAAGATAGAAATTCCCATTAGCGAAACGAAAGAGATCACTTGGATATCTCGAGATCATAAATATTATACCAACATAAAGGTAAATATATATATGAAAATACATTGATTGTTTATTAACGATACCCTTAAAAGCTTCACGAGAGCTATTAGCCACGGATACCCAATTGATCATTCATTTCGTTTATGGAAATTTTTCCCATTGATAGAAATTCCCATAAGCGAAACGAAAGATCACTTGAATATCTCCAGGTCGTTATTCTCATACTAACATAAGGAAGGTAAATATAAGTATGAAAATACATTGATTAATTGATTGTTTATTATAGATGCACTTAAAATCTTCAGGAGAGCCATTAGCCACGGACCTGGTAATTTTTAACCAGAAAGATGATATTTGAGCTGGCACCCCATTCAGCAAACTTTCTCACCAAGCTACCGTGAAGACTTTGAACATCGATAGGTTTAATGAGTATCAAACGCTTTCAGACAGGGAAATACAATTCTGAAAAATCAAATTAAATTTGCTTTATTAAGGGAGAATCAATAGCTTGTCTATTCACTACACCTCGTTATTAATTTTAGGCGAATTATTGTTTCTGTTTTTTAAATTCATCTAAGTTAACCTTACCTTTAAAAACTATGAAATCTTCTTTTTCTTTTCCTCACAATACAGGAAAAAAAATAAGATGAGCAACATCTAAGATCTATATTAAAGTGAAGAAAACCATCACATATTTCTTTATCATACCACAAATCATTCTCTTTAAATTCAAGTTCAGTCCTTGAACAGAACCGTTCAATTTCAAAAATACTCTTGGAATTTCAACAAAAAGCTAAAAGTTTATGTTCTTCAGATAAGAATTTCAAAAATGATCAAGTATTCATTCTTAGCAACAAAGAGGATTAAAAAAAGTGTTTTGGCAGGTACTGATAGAGACTTTCAGCTTAAAGAACTCCCAAATAACTGAAGGTTAACTGTTTGAATGTCACTAAGATATAATCTGGGCGAGTTACGTACAGTTGAGATTACACATTAGCATTATAAAATTGTTGACGCCCATGAATGATATGAAGGAATAAAGAAATCCGTTTCAATTGCAGCAGCCCCACCCTTAAGAACATTGCCATGGACAAAGTGCTGCATGCATATGTAATAGTCTGTTCTGTTACAAAGAAATCGAGTCTAATTCTTATTTTCAAAATAAACACAATGACTAGTGAAAGGGTTTCGTTTTATTTCTTTCGAGATGAATTTGTCCGTTTTAAAGAAAACTAAAACATAATACTGTTCCAAAACGTTTCGAGTAATTTTCTGCTTATGTGATTCGTCAGAAATCACTCACATTTAAATACGATAAGTTTTCTTAGTCATTCTCTACCTTTTTTCATAATATCATGAACTAACAGTTTAGATTCATTCACTTGCAATGTAGTAATTCCTTCTTTTATTTTTTTCGTCTTAGGGTAATCAAACCTTGCTTGTGTGTTCAGTATATAATTTCTTCTTTTTTGTTCATCTTGGATAATCAAGTTCTGCTTGTGTGTGTTCAGTATTTAATTTCTTTTATTTTATTCGTCTCAGGTGATCAGACCGTACTTATGGTTCAGTACGTAATTTCATCTTTTATTTTTTTCGTCTTAGGATAATCAAACCTTGCTTGTGTGCTCAGTACATAATTTCTTCTTTTTATTCATCTTGGATAATCGAGCTGTGCTTGTGTGCGTTCAGTACTTAATTTGTTTTATTTTATTCGTCTTAGGTAATCAGACAGTACTTGTGGTCCAGTACGTAATTTCATCTTTTATTTTATTCGTCTTATATAATCAGACCATACTTGTGTCTTCAGTACGCAATTCCTTTTATTTTATTCATCTTAAATAATCAGACTGTGCTTGTGTCTTCAGTACGTAATTTATTATTTTTAAAATTTTTTATTCGTCTTAGGTAATATGCTCAGTATGTAACTTGAGGCCGTGGTGGCCAAGTGGTCAAGGTAACGGACTCGTGGCCGGTGTGTCAAGAGTTTGAGCCTAGTACCGCTGAAGACTTGGCGTGCACAGAAGGCTGAAGCACATTAAATATGTCGAAGCTCAAACGTTCTCCCAATAGTGTGGTGTGGAAGTTAGGAAATGGGAGGGGGTGCCAGCTTAGATGTCATCCTTGTCACTTGACCATGGTCAAGGTCAACTAGGTCCGTCACCCAAAGTCCTCGTGTAGCAGAATAGTGCAACGTTAATATTCACTCAGTACGTAATTTTTCCTTTTTCCCCCTCCATTGTACAATCAGTACTTTTTAAGCTCTAGTATTGTTGTCAGTTATTTAACAACTCATTTTTAAGAAGTTCAACTGGTAAGATTTATTGTTGTAACTATAATTTGTTATTTATTATCTATTTTTGTTGGCTGCATATCTTTTTCTTTATTGGTTCTCAAATATATTCAGAATACTTTTTATTTCTTCTGATGCTGTATCACAGGCAGACATAAAGGCTTTTATATTATATCCTTTGAAAAAAGATAGAGAATGAAAAAGTATGATTTTTTATGGAGGGTATTTAAAAGGAACACATATAGAAAAATACTTACTTTTTACCTTCTGTAATTGAAAACACAAGATAAAGGGGAAAAGAAGAATTTCATCTCTTTTTGTTGACTTTTGTTAGTTTAAATAACCTAATATCAACAAATTTAATCATCAGTCTGAATTTAATTACTTTCAAGGTCTCAAACTCCAGGACCAAGAGAGCTGAAACCTCTGCTTTTTATGAATTTGGTATTTCACTGTTTAAATTATATGGCAAATTATTTTCCCTTTTTTAATAACTGTCTGAAATCAAAGTGGTTATTTTCAGTAATTTTAGAGTTTATCTGTGTTTCTTTTAATAATATTTCTAAAATGAATCAAAATTTATATATTTCCTATACTAAAATTCTATAACTTCTTTTTCTCTTTTACGTGGTTTGACTGTAGCTGAGATGGAAGTATTATTCATCAGAGAGATTATTCAGCTACTTAATACAAATATAATGCAAACCCAAAAATGCATTATTCTTTTTCTTTGAAAATAAAGTAGAGACAGAAGAATAAGTTTTCGTCATTATTTTGACACGAATGAGCTATGGAGCAGAAATGCAAGCCTTGTATGTTTTAAATTTGATTATACGAATGGAAAGTTATTGTTATATACGCAGAAAGGGGAATGTAAATATATGTATTCCAAAAAAGTTTTGAATATATATTTTTCAAAAAAATGTGAAAGTTATTCTAGTTTTTTTTTCTTTGTATGATTTATAAAAGCCAATTTCTTAGTCTCATACTTTTGAAGAATAAAATACAGAGGTCAAACACAGTTTCTTTGAATTTAGTTTCAACATCTGAAAAAATTGCAATAAGTATTTAACTCTAAAACGGAGAATGGAGGACTTCAAGTGCATACTTTATTAATGTTAATATAAAAGTCTTAACAATAGGCATTTTTAATAATTTTTGATTTAATAAAATAAATAAATGTTGAATAAAAAACTTTAAAATATTTTAACTACGTAGTTAAAATGATATTGTTTTTACTGAAAAATTTCCCACTACTTATCGGTTATAAGGACCATGGATTGACGACTGCTTTTCGAGTTGTCACTATCACGAATATGGTGTGATATAAGTCTACAGTTGTTTCCGGGCTGAAATCCCTCAGCCGTTGTGACACCACGACACAGCAAAACGTTTGTCGGCTCAACGGTAAATAAAGCGTAAGGCTTCTGTAAACAGAATCGTAAGTCCCAAAATTCAATTTATCAAGCGACTGAGCACTGACATCTCACGGTGCTGAGCTATCAGCGGCACTTCTAGCGTTCTTTCATCTGTATGGTGTGACTGTTCCGGCCAAAACCGCTGTCGCTGTAAAATTTCTTTCCATTGAAAACAGTTTATTGTGTCTTCATTCATCAGCTCACTTTCGACTCAACAAAATGTGGTAAAAAATTCTAGGTCACAGTATAAAAGAAGGAAAATAGCTTTAAAATTGACGGCATTTGAAAGTAGTGCTCTCTATTTGTAGTATCAGTAGCAGGTATGACCAAATTTAACGTGTTTTGCCGTGTTTAGCTTCATGGTCCCCTATTAACTCAGTGATTGTCAACCACTGTGAAGCGGCACTTTTGTGTGTGCCGCCAAATTTTTTTAAAATTATTAATTATACTCTGTGAAAAAAAATAAAAGCAGGCCGTTTTATAGAGAGGAACTAAGGGTATTCGTGGTATATTTAACTTATCTTTTCGTGGATAGACGGATATACAAAAATTGGATTGGGTTTGTAATCTATTTACGAATATGAATTATATGAACTAAATTTGAATGAAGAGGATTTAATTTCTAAGCATTCGGAAGAGTGCATTAATTCATTTTGGATTTTAAATTAGAGGCGATTATCTCATAATAGCCAAAAAAGCTTTAAAAATATTTTTACAATTTTATACATCATATCTGGGTGAATTCGGATTTTCAGCATTAATAAACATAAAAATGTAAAAAAAGATCTAGACTTTTCAATGTAAATGATGAAATGAGAGTGGTATTATCATTTTTACGACCCAATTTAAACGAAATTATCAAGTTCACATTAAATCTATTCTTGTAATTAAGCACTCAACAAACATTTTGTTGTTTTTGTCGTACTTATTATTTTATTTATAGCATTCAAAATTATTATCTCATAAACTATCTTACCTTGTGTATTAGAAAACTAAACTAAACTCAGTGGCGCAACAGCCCATGAGGGCCCAGGGCTACTGTGCCTATCTCAGTATTCAGGATCTTAGGCGCTAAGGTGTGTGAACAGATATGTTCCGGTCATGCGGTCAATAAGACGCAAAAACCCCCAGAGTTTAGTCCCCAAGCAAGCTTGGTACTCATTTATCAATCCACTGAAGGGTTGAAAGGCTGAGTCAACTTTGCCCAACCCTGAGATAGAACCTCGGACCTGTGGTGTGGAATCGCGATACGCTGCCACTCGGCTACTGGACTTCAGTGTATTACAGATTAGCAAAATTCTTTTACACTTATTTTATTGTTAGTGTGTTGCCAAATTTTGAAACTGTTAAAAGTGTACCGCAACCAAAAAAAAAAGGTGAGAATCATTGCTATAATTGGTAAGTATCAAATATTCAACATTTATGGTGATCTAATATTAAAAATTTTAAAAAGTAAAAAATAAATTTTGACCTGATTATATTTAATAAGTTTTATCAACTTTTCGGTTTTATTTCGGTATATCAAGTCTATTGTAGAAAAGAGAAGGCTAAAATACATCTTCTGGATTTTATACTCCTAATATATAATTAGAAAATTTTTGAAAGAGATACTTGTGAATCAAAATAACTCAAAAAAAGTTATACAGTCAGACATTTTTATTCTTTTAACAAATCAAGTCTTTTTATGTTATTTTTTACTGCTTCACGTTTAAAATACCAACTTAAAGTGGTAAATTCTTTCTTTTTTCTTCCTGTTTCGGAAAAAAGGACAAGCTACAGCTTATGGACTTTTAAAACTGATCTGTATAGGAATTAATTGAATGCGAAATCTTTCAATCTATTCTTTTATCTGCTAGTAACAATTCTAATTTGTTTCTAAGCAACAGAACACATTGTAAAGAATTTAGTTTATTATTAATTAATTAAAACATTCCAAGAAAACATCAGATCGTCCCTTGTAACATGAATAGGAATTCAGTCGATAAATTCTCGCTACATGGAAACCATTTTAACGTTATAGAGTTAAATGGGTGTTTCATGTCACAAATAACAAGAGTCTTCAATATTAAAAGGATTCAGTAACATAAAAATCATTTTGACAATTGCATTATTGTAGCTTTTTTACTGTTTTTTTATAGTGGGTTAAGTATTTAGTTTTTGAGTTATAGAAGTCTAATGTATATGATGTAAAATAAGTAAGGCTTACTAATTCTGCAGGTAAAACTACTTTTAACTTTAAAATTAGAAGTATTTAAGAAATTTGTCACTTTTTTTTAAAATTGAAACAAACGTTTTACGAAAAATAGGATTAGATTTTGGTAAGATTTTATTTTAATCAAATAACATTCAAGAGCAATAAAAAAATTAGAAATTATAACAGAACACGCTGTATTTCATCGTATAATTTTTTTTTAGAAAAACGATCTATAAATTCATGGTAAGCTAAAGAGAGAAAAAATTAGAGACAAAAGTTTTTTCCCTTAAATTAACCACTTAAAGATCTTTCACAAACATTTTAATATTCATACCTTTGATTTCTATTTTAAATCCTGATTCTTACATACTGTTTTATGTTTAAAAACCATCTATGTATGAGTATTTTATTGTAGTTAATTCTTCTTCTTCTTCTTATGGCACTTGCGCACACTCTTTTGTCGCTTTGCTATTGTCTGTGATAGCTTATCAAAAATGCTTTATAGTCGATGATGCGACTCCCTTAGGCAAATACAGAACAACAAAACTCTTTTTTACATTTTTTTTTCTTCACAACATGAAAAATGTAAGAAATATGTGGTTTTGTTGAATAAAAGTCTATATTTGATCATTATAATGTAAATTTTACTAAAACAAGTAATATAAAAAAATTAACATGAATTTCTATTTGATTAGAAAAAACGTACTGGCGCCATCTATTGGTGCTAAATCTAACTTCGCCAGAAATTACGCAGAAAAAATTAAAAATTAAAGAATAAAAGTTAATCAATATATTAATATTTGAAAAAAAACTGTGCTTTAACATATCAAGTGTCATCCACTACAACTTTAAGAAAATTTATTTGAACTTGAATGGATTAATAGAAAGTATTTTATTAACGATTAAAAATTTGAACAAGATATATATATATATATATATACATATATATAGGTAGAGTGTGAACTAATAGTAGGAATTGAAAAAAAACTTTATTTGATCTTTGTGTATCATTTTCCCCTGTACTTCGTTTAACTGGATGTATTATTACAGAAAGCAACAAATTTACCACAGTGTTATGTCAAGAACATTATATACATTTAATAATATATATATTATTATAATTACTTAGAATGCGAGGATATTCGTTCTAAATGAACTTTTCTCGAACGTTTGAAGATAATTACGTTTCAACAAGCAGAATAAAACTGTGAGATATTTAATGCCATCTTAAATCAGCATTACTTAAAAATATCCTGCAGATGGAAACCATGTTTAATTAAATTCTCAGACGTCTGTTGAACTTTTACGTAACTTGTTTTGGTTTTTAAGGGAATTTTTCTTTTTGAGATTAAATAAGTCTAGAAAAGAAACTGCTTATTCTGCGATCTTAAAACTTATTGAAATCCTGCACAAAGGAAAAGTTGAAAGAATTATCTCACAAATAAGTATATATTAGTGACTTAAAGACATTGTTTGGAGAAAAAATGTATTTCTTCTTGAGCACAGCTTTTTTAATACATAATCTAGAATATTTGTACCAGAATATGGTATAAACGATTCTTTTTATACACTCTGTCGCAAAAAAATATATGCACCCAGAAGAAATCAAGCTACAATCACGAAACTCGGCAAGAATGTAGTCTGGTAAAGAGATATGCAAATGATTAAAATTTCGAAGCCAATGAGACAAGGCTAAGTGTGCTATGCGCATATTAGTTGCGCAACTGGGGATTTAAAGCATGAGTACGAGCGCCGTACGGCTATTCTGATGACTTTGATAGACGATATTGAGACTTAGGATGCCTCTAAGACGTAACCGGCGGCAGTACGAGCAGCTGACGGACTTTGATAGGGGGCCGTATAATAGGCCTCAGAGAAGCAGGTTGGTCGAATAGACGTATCGGCCGCCACCTCGGAACGATATGGTAGTTGCTCGGTGTTGGCAACAGTGGATCACAGAAGGTAGAGTGTACCGTCGCGGAGGGTCAGGACTCCCAGGAACACAAATGATAGGATCGTGCAATCAGAAGAGTGGCCACTTCGGCACCAACAATTAGCATCGATTCAACGCCACTTACCTCCTTCCAGAAAGAAACCATTGACCGAAGTTGGCTTGAGGAGCCGACGTCCGCTAAGATGCTTACCACTGACCCCACATCATAGGCAGTGTCGACTGGATTTTTGCCGACCTCGGGCAACTTGGAGTGTGACAGACTGGAGACGTGTCATCTTCAGTGATGAATCCCCGATTCAGTCTCAATGCTGATGACCACCGCATACGTGTCTGGAGGCGCACCGGCCAGCGGTCCGATCCGGCATTTATTGTCGAGCGGCATACAGCAATTTCAAAAGGTGTGACAGTGTGGGGAGCAATTTCTTGGGACACACGATCATTGGTCCTTCAAGGCACTTTGACAGCTCGCAGATACGTGGACGATATTTTAACGCCGATTGTGCTACCCATGCTATCAAGTCACCCAGGTGCCATTTATCAACAGGATAATGCTCGTCCACATACTGCGCGACTCTCCCAACAATGTCTTCAAGGATATGACGTCCTACCATGGCCTGCCAGGTCACCAGATCTTTCGCCAATAGAGCATGTCTGGACGCGCTGGGAAGGCAACTGCAGCCGTCCCGAGATACAGGAGAATTAACTGCGCAGATGCAAAGACTATGGCAGGATCTTCCAAGGGGGTCATAAGTGATCTAATTGAATCGATGCCACGCCGAATTTCGGCTTGTATAGCTACCAGAGGTGGCTTTACTACTTACTGATTTTTAACCTTTTGCAAGCTGTAACCGCTTAATAAAATGATATTTTTGTTCTGAATTTTTAATCATTTGTTTATTTTCATATACACTACATGCATACCAAATTTCGTGAATGTAGCTCAATTTCTTCTGGGTGCATATATTTTTTTGCGACAGAGTGTATATATATAAACCATTTCCCATGAGTAATAAGAAAAATAATTTACATACACAAAAAAGTTAATCATTATTTCAAATCTATTCTAATAATTCTATGAACTTACACAAAATTTACAGAAATGCATTGAAATTTCAAAAATATAGCAGACAGAGATACTTTTCTTCGTACCGGGCAAGATAAATAAATATAGAAAAATATATAAATATTTAAACTTATAGACAGTGTTTCTCAAACTTTTTAATATTTGCGACCCAATTTTAAATCATAATTTTCATCTCGGGCTCCTTCACTTAATAACAATGTATTGAATGCAATATTATGTCCTTCGACATTAAAGCTACAATACTATTTTAATCATAAACCGTACAAATCATTAACAAAAGTATTAAATTTTGTGTATAATTTTGTATATGACAAGCCCATGGGAATCGTAAGTATTTATAACTCTTTTTCTAAACTTAGTATTGAGAGATTAATTTTCAAGTACAATGTGCAGTATTGATACATTTATAAGTATATTATATCAGTGTGAATGTGTATTTTATTTTTATCATGACAGAATGTATTTTGTTTTGCTATCTTCCAGTAAATTTATAATTTTATAAATCTTTTATTTTCGACTTTTCGATATGCTCACGTCTCCTTGTAGGGTTATCAGGAGCCCCTAGTGGGTGGGTGTGCCCCACAGTTTGAGAAACTCTGTTATAAGACATTTGGAGGTAATGACGGAAGCCAATTTTGCTGAAATGATGAACTCCAAAACTCGTGAAAAAAGTATAAAAATGAACAGAAATATGAGTTTGAACGGAGTTAAGGGTGTATCATATCTAGAACTCAAGAAAAGACCATATTCTGTATCCATGGCGACCCCACACAGGTATCTTTTAATGGTGTTAAAAATGGAATTATAATCTTTGTTCTTGGACGAAAGGGTCTGCAGCAGTGGTCTTTAAACTTTGTTCCACGGAACTCTGAAGTTCTATGGGGCATACCCAGGGGCTCCACGAGTCAAAATAAGAATCCAAAAAGAAAATTATTAATGTGTCACAGTGCCGGTTTATCCATTGGGCGTTTGGAAGGGTGCCTAGGGGCCCGGGGGCTGGATACGCTGGATTTAACCAGAATTTCTGGTTATAAATTTCGATCCGTCAGGGCCAAGGGGGCATGTAGGTCATCTGCTCCCAGGGCCCAAAATGAGTTTAAACCGGCATAGATGTGTATATAGAATAGATTCTTGACCTTTTTTTTATGAGTGTGTTTGGCCACGAGTTTCTATAACCGTGTTTTCCAACCCAGGTTACACCTCCCACCAGGTTGAGGGGATTTAAAGAAAATTGGCCAGCCTGTCTCTCTTTTAAGTATAATTTCTGGCAACTTTTTAACTTATTTGTAAACGTGAGTTCTGACACCATTACAAAAGATTAGCCTCAACAAAAGTGATTAAAAGCACGTTTGTGTTATATGACGTTATCCCAGTTACTAAATCTAATGCAAGGGTAAGTGAGCACTTGGAACTTAAATTAATATTATCAATGAATAAATTACATTAATATCGAATTAAAAAATTTTAACAACAAAACTAATATTTAAAAAAAAAATTTCTTTGCATATATAAAAAGTAATTATATATAAAACATGTCGACTACTTTAAATATTATATTAAGGTATGTTCTTCTAAGGGTGGGAGGTGTTCCCCGAAAACACCTTATAGTTCTGAAGACCATTGGTCAATAGTAACACTATTTTTGAAGTCCGTTCGTTAATCAGTAATGCACATTTCTTTTCGAAGTGGACTTTATAGCACTGGCGTAGCTAGTTGTGAGTGGGCCCTGTATCAAAATTCCTTCGGGGTCCTTTTTTAGATATGTGAATCCTGTTAGTAGGACTGTATATACACATATTGGGGCCCCTGTAGCTTGTGGGCCCCGTAGTATTGATAGGGCGGTAGTTACGCCCCTGCTTTATAGTCACCTTGGAATTAGGATAAAGATAGAAAGGATTCAAAACGAAAATTATTTAATTTAAAATATAAATGGATGGAAAACAGGAAAAATAATCAAGCAGTAAACACAGATGGAATTTTTAATAATTATTTATAAATAACACAAATTAATTTGTGGAATATTTCAGTAAAGCTATTTGTACTATTTTAATGACGCATTTGGGACAAAATGTGCACACACAGAATCTTAGCACAATTATAACCTTCATATAATCCATCTTTAAAATTTTACTACCCTAAAAATAAATTTAAAATATAAATATTATATAATCTTACGCATATTTATCAGTCTTATAAATTCTAATCATCGTTCGATAACAACGTATGCCATAAAATATCATGTCACATAAACATTTCTTCATATCTTTATCTTTATGCATGAGAAAAAAAATGTATACAATTCAATGTCAGTCATACATTTTTACGGCTCTGTTTTTTTACATGCACACACACAAACACACGATTTAGATAATCTTTACCAGCCCAAAATAAATCACACTTGACAGAATGCCTCTAGTATTTCATTTGTAACACACAACGTATGTGTTACATTACACCAAATTGTATCTTGAATGTATAGTTAAATAAAAAATATCGACATTGAATCTAAAAATAAATGATTGTGTTAATTATAACTATTTGCAAAGAAGAGGTGGCCTTTAAGTGAACAACTAAACTGTGATGTAAAAATCGAAATAAGAGAGAAATTTATTGTTAAAAATAGCCAGGACGATTAGATAAATCTACCTAGTAATCTGAAATGTCTAAGCTCTTCCCTATCTGATAAAAAGTTAGAGAGTTGCATTTAAAACATAGGAAGTCATTGATGAAATCTCATTGACTTATCCAAGACAACTAATTTTGTATTATATAAGAATAGATGAAGTACAGTAATTCCTCGAACTTACGCGATAAATGGGGGATTGAGTGATAACCGTGTAAGTCGGGTATGATTTCTCATATAAATACATATAAAACATTTTTAGTTGGTTACCAGAGACAAAAGAAGGCAACAATTTAGGAAGAAAAAAAAGATGATTAATAAAACCTTAGATAACAAAAATACAAAATCGCAAACCGGACTTATTTCGGTAGAAGATGACAAGGATATAGAGAACTCGGTACCTTCTGGTTCGTAAGCACGTAACATACCACAAGACAAAAGTGACCTCTGTCAGGAGGCTGTTAATGGCTTATGTAGATAATAACGCTACGCACTCCCCCACCAGTGAGTCGGTGGATAGGCGAACGAACAAGATTTTTGATATCACGATAGTGTGTGTTGTTGTTGTTAATTGGTGGTGTTGCGTCAAGTCTGACGAATTTGCTTGCTGCATCAAGTGAGTCTGACGACTTTGTTTGCTGCGTCAAGTAGGTCTGACGACTTTTAGTTGTTGCTTTTTGCGGGTAGATGGCGCCACAACAGATCAGAAGGTTGCTTTTTTCTTAATTCTGTCAAGGTCCTCAATGATGTGGCGCTCATCCGGAGGACAGAACCCGCGACCTATGGATTCGGAACCGAGTAACTCAGCGACTATACTAAGATGATCACCTCGTCCGGAGTCTGTTACTGGATTATGTAGATGGTACCTCTACACACTTCTGATTCGTAAGCACGTAACATACCACTAGATAAAAGTGATCACCTCTGTCAGGAGGCTGTTACTGGCTTATGTAGATGATACCGCTACAAAGGTTTCATAACATCTTACAAAGTGTTTGCCGACTCAAAAATTTTTTTCTACCACACAACTTCCTCGTAGCATGCTAATAACATTTTATTTCTTATTTTGTTGAAAAAAATGCGCTCTTCATTGCAGTCTATATTTTCTAAAATCTGTAACCCTTTTTCAATCAAATTAAACCCTTCTGTCAAATTCCCAGCCATCATTCAATCTTCTGAATTAACTGGGTCTAAAGACTCGAATTCTTGAATGTTTTGCATTTGCTCATATATTTCTTTGAGCTCATTAATTGTCAGCTCCCGATTGTAGAAATTCAGTAGCTCTTGAACTTCGTCACTTATCGACTTCTAAAGAGTGTTTTTTTTCCAGGTATAGAAGTTTAAGTTGGCATTACTTTCCAAGATGGCGACCGATTTAACAGCTGTCAAGTGATTTATTCTCAGTTTGGTTTGGCAATTCATCAAAACGATCATCAAGCAAGGCGTAGATTCGTCGAATGGGCCCAAAACGAGATTGCCGTTGTTCCCGATTTTCATAAGCGAATTTTGTTTAGCGATGAAGCGCACTTCTGGTTGAATGGCTACGTCAACAAACAAAACTGCCGCGTTTGGAGTGAAGCTAATCCACAAGTGTATGTCGAACACCGTTACATCCAGAAAAACTGACTGTTTAGTGCGCTTTATGGGCTGGTGGAATCCTTCTTCAAAAACGATGAAGGCCACAACGTTACAGTCAATGGTGATCGGTATAGAGCCATGATTACTAACTTTTTCATTCCTGAATTGAACAATCATGATGTCCAGGAGCTGTGGTTCCAACAAGACGGCGCAACATGTCACACAGCTCGTGCCACAATCGATTTATTGAAAGACACGTTTGGTGACCGCCTAATTTCACGTTTTGGACCTGTGAATTGGCCTCCAAGATCTTGTGATTTAACACCGCTAGACTATTTTCTGTGGGGCTATGTAAAGTCATTGGTCTATGCGGATAAGCCAGAAACGCTTGACCATTTGGAAGACAACATTCGCCGTGTTATTGCCGATATACGGCCACAAATGTTGGAAAAAGTAATCGAAAATTGGACGTCCAGATTGGACTACATCCGAGCCAGCCATGGCAGTCATATGCCAGAAATCATGTTTAAAATGTAATGCCACAAGATTATCTTTCGAATAAAAAAAATTCATGTCAATCGAATAATACATCGTTGTTTTATTGCAATTTAAAGTTCTATACCTCTAAAAAACACCCTTTAAATTCATTTTCTTGCCTAATTTTTTTTTTATAATAATGCAAAATAAATTATTATTCGTAAGCGTTTATTCCGTGCGATACATCCGAACATGTACATTAGTTTGCGGTGGTGTGATATCTATATAAACTAGTACCAACATTACGCGAAGACAATTTGCTTTGGCGTGGTCGATAAAGTACTCGAGTTCGGAACGGAAGGTACTCAGAACGAACCTTCCTTCCTTCATTGGTGACCCTGGCAATGATATGAACCGTATTCTTCGCGCACCGCAGTCGTGGCGCCAACTATCCACCGCAAAAACAACCAAACCGTCAAACATTGACGCAAATAAGCCGTTACTTCTCAAAGCCATCTCACACAAGTAACGCAACTGCTTACATGCTCGCCACGAATATGGTATCGTTCGTTCGCCTATTCGCCGAAACACTGGCAGGGGAGTATGCGGCGGTGTGCTATCTATATGAACTAGTGCCAACATCACGCGAAGACGATCGTTTTGGCGTGATCGGTTAAGTACTCGCATTTCGTTCGGAAAGGAAGATACCCAGAACGAACCTCCCCTCCGACAAAGTTAAACAGGAAGCGGGGAGTGAGTAATCAAGCTGTGTAAGGCTCAAACAAAAGACGAATGGACGAGATTTGAATTCGCGTAACTCCAAGTTGCATTAAGTCGAGGTTTTTCTGTATTCAAAATTAAAACAGGTTCTCATTGAGAAATTATTTCGTTTTGAAAATATAGGGTAATAATTACTGTTTTAAGTACCTACTGTGTAAAGAAGGCGTACACCCCGAAATGATTTCTTTGAAAGAAAAAAAAAGATTGTGTGTGTGTGAGAGCTAAATATAAAACGGATCATAGTGTGTGTTTTTTTCTTGCTATATATTAACGTGAGTTATTTAAAAAAATACTTATGCCTTTCTCCTACCATTCATTTTGAGTTTGTGAACGTAATGCTATTTCTTTGGAATTACTACTCTTCTCTTAGAGCCCCTGGCACGCGTGCCACAGTGTGGCATGGCGGAGTTATAAAAGTGGCAGGCGAAGACTACCGAAAAATTTAAAATTTCAAGCAAATAATAATAAATAATAATTTTTTTTTTTTTTACAATTTTAAAGGGTGTTTTTTAGAGGTATAGAACTTTAAATTGCAATAAAACAACGATGTATTATTCGGTTGACATGAATTTTTTTTATTCGAAAGATAATCTTGTGCCATTACATTTTAAATATGATTTCTGGCATATGACTGCCACGTCTGGCTCGGATGTAGTACAATCTGGACGTCCAATTTTCGATGACTTTTTCCAACATTTGTGGCCGTATATCGGCAATAACACGGCGAATGTTGTCTTCCAAATGGTCAAGCGTTTCTGGCTTATCCGCATAGACCAATGACTTTACATAGCTTCACAGAAAATAGTCTAGCGGTGTTAAATCACAAGATCTTGGAGGCCAATTCACAGGTCCAAAACGTGAAAGTAGGCGGTCACCAAACGTGTCTTTCAATAAATCGATTGTGGCACGAGCTGTGTGACATGTTGCGCCGTCTTGTTGGAACCACAGCTCCTGGACATCATGATTGTTCAATTCAGGAATGAAAAAATTAGTAATCATGGCTCTATACCGATCACCATTGACTGTAACGTTGTGGCCTTCATCGTTTTTGAAGAAGGATTCCACCAGCCCATAAAGCGCACCAAAGAGTCAGTTTTTCTGGATGTAGCGGTGTTTCGACATACACTTGTGGATTAGCTTCACTCCAAACGCGGCAGTTTTGTTTGTTGACGTAGCCATTCAACCAGAAGTGCGCTTCATCGCTAAACAAAATTCGCTTATGAAAATCGGGAACAACAGCAATCTCGTTTTGGGCCCATTCGACGAATCTACGCCTTGCTTGATGATCGTTTTGATGAATTGCCAAACCAAACTGAGAATAAATCACTTGACAGCTGTTAAATCGGTCGCCATCTTGGAAAGTAATGCCAACTTAAACTTCTATACCTGGAAAAAAACGCTCTTTATTTAAATACGGTTGTTTCAGAGAAGAAAAAAAACCCCTAAAAATTTAGATCAACATCTGTTTATGAATAAATATTTCCTTTTATGAGCATAAAGTCAAAATATAGTTCAAAATTAGCTGATACGCAGGGACGTTGCTACCACTGTATCAATTATACGGGGGTTCCCAAGCTTCAGAGGTCCCAAAATACATAAATAAAAAAATCTTAAAATGTTAAGGAGCCCCAATAAAGAACTCCCAAGGAAGTTTTATACAGGACCCTTTCAGGACTAGGTACGCCCGTTCTGATACGCACCTAGAATACGTAATTTTGTTACCTTCTTCAAGCTAATCCGAATATACATGACACTTGGTAAAAAACTACAACTTCAAAAGTCCCAGTAAGTACTGACTATTTAATAATCCTGTAGAATTAAAACTTTTAAGTTTTTCCTTTTTATTTTGTACCTAACTTAACTGATAGAACCTGTAAAAAGTTTATTTTCACTTTTGTCTGGTATATTATTCTAAAATCCTCAGACTTGCATTCAAAAAATGTGTTGTTTACACAATAAAATCCGATAATTAGCTTATAAGAGTATAGCATTTTTTCCACATTTTACACTCTTTGTTTCTTGGAAAAGTTGGAAGTGCATTATTTATTATTTATTTATTTATTTATTTTGCTAGAAAGTGGCGCTTTTTCAAAAAAGGTTGGCCACCTCTGTGATCTAGATTTTGTATTTATTAGCATGCAGTAAAGTGCATTCAAAAGAGTAATTGGCAGAGAAGTTAACGATGAATTAAAATTCTCCTCCAACTTCTGGAAGTATTCTTAAATATATTTGGAAAACTAAGACCCCACAAATGAATCATTAAAGAAAGAAAAATATTTTCAAAACTCGAAGGTAGGATAAAGTTCAATAAAGACGTTCATTACTTTTTGCTGTTTTGGATGAATGCACTTTATTACAATTGATAAATACAATAGTCTTGATCTGAGGAGGAAAGTAGGAAATTCGTAAGTTTAATATCGCATTCATGAATTCAAAATGTCTGTCGCCAAATGTACAAGAGTCAGAATTGAATGCGGAGCACATTTCATGAAAATTTGCAATGTGTTGCAATACATACATCTCTGTTTAAAGAGAGAGAGAGAGTATTGCGTATTTAAAATGTCATAATATTCCTTAAGGTATCCAACTACGTTCGTAACCGTGATTTTAAAAAAGTGCATAAATGGATAATTTTCAGAATATTTAGTGTCACTCAGATTAGAATACATGTATAAAATTGTTTTAAGGACGTTATGGTAAAAAAATATTTTAAATACAATATTTTCGCAAAAAAATAATTCGAATAACCTTTTTTCAAAACGTTCTCCTTTTATAAAAATGCTTCTATAATACTAATATTTTGCGTATGTAAAGTAGAGACTTCTCCAGAGAGTCTAAACTAGGATTTTTTTGAAAAATTCACATTATTTTCAGAGTTACCATCAATTGAAATAACTATTGGCGTTTTTTTCTTAAAATTTCTACTCTCTGTTGTAGTAAAAAATGAATAAATCCACTTCTAAGTTAGATGTTTCAAAAATTATAGTTGAGCCTCTGTACAGAGGTCTGAGCTATATACAGGCAAAATATTATTATAATATAAGCATTTTTCGCAAAAGGAGAATATTTTGAGAATTGGTTATTCTATGCTCATTTTTTGTCAAAATATATTGTACTTAAAAATTTTTTTATTCTAATATTATTCTTAAAAACAATTTTGTATACATTTTCTAATCTCTAAGTGACACTAAATATCATACATATTTTCCATTTATTCGCTTTTGCAAAATCACGGTTCCGAACGTAGTCGGATACCTTAATTTGGTTTTGATATTCCAATACTACAGAATAGTGTAACTAAAATCCCAAGAACAAGCCAACATTAAGCCGATAGGCTTTGATCATTTTGAAATACTAGTCTCAAAACTACAGACGCATGGATTTTTTTATGGGCATCTTTGAAAGAATTACTGAAAGGAATAACGGGGAGCGCTATTACTCCATCAAGAATTTCATAAAACTACCATAAAAAGATGGTTTACAATTCCAGAAAGCATTTTTGTATTAAATTGTTGTGTTCATGACAATTATAAATTTTACAAGTGGTTTTATCCTTTAAAATAAAAGAAAATCTGTATAAGTCAAGTGCTTTGACGCATTAACTGATATACAGTCAGATCCCGATTTAACGAATTCATCGTGACCGAACGTTTTATTCGTGAATTAGGATTTATTCGTAATATCGGGGGTCTGAAAAATATACACATTTTTAGAACTTTTGGGTGAGTGAATATTAACGCCGCACTGTTCAGCTACACGAGGGCTTTTGGCGACGGACCTCGTAATTTTGAATCATTCTCAAGCGACAAGGATGACACCTGAGCTGGCACCCCTCTCTCCTAACTACCACACTACACCAATGGGAGGACGTTTGAGCTCTCGACAGATTTAACGTGCATCGCTTCCCTGCAGGGCGGGTTTTTAGTGGTACTGGGTTCGAACTCATGACATGTCCACCATGATCCGATACCTTGACTACTGGGCTACCGCAGCCCCTTTAAGACTTTTGGAAATTCTATAATAAGCAACTATATACAAACAATATCCATAGTTAGAATGTACACCCTTTTTTATTCAGTAGCTAAAATTACTATTAGTGAATCATAAAGTAGCAGAAAAATGGAAAATTTTAAAATGCTGATTAATAGATACTTAAGAATCTTTTTAATTCCTGACTTGAACGAGTTCTTTTTTGATGTTACGCATGGAAGAAAATACTGCGTCATTTACATTCTGCTGCATGATGGATGTTTTCACTGTTTCTAAGTAATGTCAAACAGTAGAAAACGTATAAGTTTTGATGAGGGTTTCAGAAAGGGATTTCTTGTACTATCTAAAACTCACGCGATTGGTTACACTCATGACTCATGTGCTTTTAAATTTTAATAATGAGCTGCACCCTTTCCCGTGAGTCGAAGTTTGCTGCTTATAAGAAAAAAGTTTTTCTGTTCTGGAAACAAAGGAGAGACAGAGAGAGAGAGATGTCATTTGAAAAGAGAAATCCAATTTTTTTCTAATCTAAAACTAATATAAACCATTTCTTTCTTTCTTTCTTTTTTGCTGTTGAAATAATTTGTCAATTCTAGGTTTATTATTCGTAAAATAGAGGTCTTTTTCGGCTTCACTTTAATCAGGGAAAAGAAGAAATTTGTTAAATCGCGAAATTCATTAAGGTATCCGACTACGTTCGGAACCGGGATTTTAAAAAAGCGCATAAATGGATGGTTTTTATGATATTTAGTGTCACTTAGAATAGAATAGATGTATAAAATTGTTTTAAGGACATTTTGACAAAAAAATTTATTTAAATACAATATTTTGGCAAAAAATTAACTTAGAATAACCTTTTTTCAAAATGTTCTCCTTTTATAAAAAAAATGCTTCTAAAATAATAACATTTTGCTTACATAAAGTAAAGACTTCTCCAGAGAGTCTGAACTATTTTTTTTTTGAAATATTCGCGTTATTTTCAGAGTTACAATCAATTGAAATAATTATCGGCGTTTTTTTCTTAAAATTTCTCCCCTCAGTTGTCGTAAAACACATGGATAAACCCACTTCTAAGTTATATATTTCAAAAATTGTAGTTGAGGCTTTGTACAGAGGTCTGAGCTATAAATCCACTTCTAAGTTATATATTTCAAAAATTGTAGTTCAGCCTCTGTTCAGAGGTCTGAGCTATATACAGGCAAAATATTATTATAATAGAAGCATTTTTCACGAAAGGAGAATATTTCGAAAATGGGTCATTCTATGTTCATTTTTTATCAAAATATTGTACTTAAATAATTTTTTATTGTAACACTATTCTTAAAACAATTTTATATACGTTTTCTAATCTAAGTGACACTAAATATCACAAATATTATCCATTAATTTGTTCGCTTTTCCAAATTTACGGTTCCAAACGTAGTCGGCTACTTTAAATTAGTAATTCTTCATTTTAACTAGTAAATTTTTAGTACATTTAACATTACAATATAGCATTACAATATATTACAATATAATGCGAAACACATTTTATACCGGAAAAAATAAATCCTCGATTAGAATTGAGTAGAATGATAAAATATGCAGCTCTCTATGGGACAGCAAAGCTAGAATATGTTATTGATGTTGAAGCCCCTTGATATCGGAAAAATACTTCAAAATCGAGGTCCATTCTTTAAAATTACGAGGAGACGGCTTTACAAAAAAACATATACTTCAAGAAACGAGTATTATCAATGAATAACAATGTAATGACAAGAAAGGAGAAATATTGTTACATGAATTTTGAGGCAGTAAAGGCGATCATTATACCGAATCTAAGTTAATAGTCAAAACCAGTGGCGTAACGTACACCCCCGCAAGCTTCTAGGGGGGCCCAAAGCTAGACTGACGCCATTAACGTAGAATTTCACAAAATTAGCTTTACATTTTTTTTAATCCAATTTTTAAGCGATTTTCAAATTGACCATCTAACATCATTCAAAATCAAAACTTTGATCGCTTATTAGATATCTTAGGTAGGGAGAAAAAAAGACATGTTACTTTTTACTGAAGAAGCAAAGTAACTTATTAGCGTCTTTAGCTTCTCCCCCACATGTATTTTATTTTCATTTAGCGAACTCGTAAATAACGTACATCTGTTATACTTTTTTCATGAAAAATAGTATTGCGATACTTGAAAACGCATAGAGAGCATTTTAAATGATTACATGGTCTAGATTTACGATTTAGAAACCCATATGCCCACAGAAATTTCCGTAGATTTATTAGTATTCAATCAAATAAAGCATAATGAGAAATGTTTCACAAAATTGTTTTTAGAACCACTGCAATATAGGGAGTGTTCCTTCGCTGTTAAATCATTTTGATCTCACTTTTCTCTCTTGTAATATTAGAACTGTTTTTTGTAAACGGAATTAATTATTCTGGTTCTTATATTGTTATTTTGTTAATAAGACGAGAAGAAACGCGGCCCTAAAATGAGTGGAGTTAAAAAAAACTGAGTGGTTCTCAAAAACGAAAAATTCGAGAGGAAAAGGAGTATAATATTAATAGCAAATATGCAAAATTGGATAACTTTTTAATATCCGCAAGTTCATCATCTTGTGCATGTGCTAGTTGTAGTAATGCCAGGGAACTTGATGAACAAGGTCAAGCTCATTCCGGGACTCATAACGAAGAATTTGGTAAGTGATACCTTTTTTCTATCATAAGGATCTGTAGCGGTATCTAAATAAACCAATACTTAGACATCACGTGAAGACGATCGTCTTGGCGTGATCGATAAAGTACTGGCGTTCGGAACGGAAGGTGCCCGGTTCGAATCTATACCTACATTGGTGACCCTGGACTGAAGTAAGAAAACGCAACTTCCTGAACTGTCGTGGCGCCATCTACCGCAAGAAAAATAACAAAAAGAAGAGAGAGTAAAAAATAAATAAGAGAAAAGAAAAATATAAATAAATAAATCTCTCCGAAACAAACGATAGATCATCTTTCTCTCATCTCAGCAAGAAAATAAATAAGAATAAAAATAAATAAATAATAATGCGAGAGAGAATAAAATAAATAAATAAAAACAATGCTCTCTCCAAAAAAACAAACGAACGGGAAAAAAATCGTTCGCCTATCCCCCTCACTGGTGGGAGAGTAGTGTAGCGGTATCTAAATAAATCAATACTTAGACATCACGCGAAGACGATCGTCTTGGCGTGATCGATAAAGTACTGGCGTTCGGAACGGAAGGTGCCCGGTTCGAATCTATACCTACAGATCTGAAATCGAAAATATTATTTTACAATGTTTGTGTTTTTCTTAGTGTATCGTTTTTATTTAAGTTACCATGTTATCAGTCGACTGTTGTTAGATTTTCCATTTTTTAAATGCTATAAATACTCTCTAATGTTAAACGTTATTTACTTTGTTTACTCAGACACAGATTGATTTTATATTCATTTATAAGTTCATTTTTAAATATTTTTACGTGATGTGTAAAGGTACATTATGTTATGGTTTTGCAATTCTTTGTATATATATATCCGGCTTGGGGCCCAAAATCTGACCTTGCGGGGGCCCAATTATTTTCCGTTACGCCACTGGTCAAAACTTATGATGAATTTCGATATATTCAATAAAAAATATCAACGAAGAATATTTTGAGATTTTTTACTCGATAAAAAGGTTCATTGCATTTCGTATGGATCATACGAATAAGTTATAGCTTTGTGTTAAAATAGATTCATTTTGATTTTCATGCCATATTTATTGCCAAATGTATTAACTTGCTTCGGATAAGAGCTTGGAATATTTGATCACCTTGAAAATGTGAAATTGGAGTACAAATGCATTAGATCTTTTTACGCAGGTAAGCTAAAATTGAGCATAAATTAGAGTATATATTCTTTATGCAAGAGTATACGTAGATCTTGAGTGCATGAATATATAAATTTCTTTATATTTGAATAAATGTAGATTTCTTTTTAGTTGAACAAATAGCTTTTATTATTACCTAAATAAATGTTATTGTTATTCATGAAAAAAGAAGATATTTTCTGAAGATATACTCAAATGCATCTTTTGAAGCAGATAATAATTTAAGACACAATATAAGTAATATTAGTCTCATTTTAATTTGTACACTATATATTGCATGTTCATTTTGTGAGTTACGTATCAATTTGTACATAAAATGCTCTGTTAGTAATACAAAACGTTCTGCATTAGTATCATTCAAAAGGTTCAAGCTCACTATTTGAATAATTAGATCAATGTAAATTATTCGTCAAAAACATTTCTTTTAATTTCATTTACCATTCCATAATTTTTGTATTATTCGAATAACAAGCTAGCAGTGACATCTAGTGTACAAAAAGTGAACTCTGAAAATTATGAATGAAGTGACTGAGGTTATCAAATCTAATACACGTGCTGCCATCTAGTGCGTAGTATTAGTGACATTTTCCCCTTGCATAAAATACGTCTCACGCATGTTTGAAATTAAAAACAGATGCTGATGTATCTAAAATACTGAAATGTGCAGTTTTTAAATTTTTTTTTACCATAATTAATTTCAATTCTAATATTGTAACTTCTTTTTTATTACATATCATTCGCTATTACTCATGTGTATTTTCTTTTAATTTAAAAGAATGAATCTGTATGAGAAAAATTATCAGCTGTCAATTGTTATTTATCGAAGTAGAAACTCAATTTCTTGAAACAAATTATAATTGGAGAAAAGATTCTATCCAATATTATTACTCAACGAAACATGAGTGAAGAAATAGATACACATTGATGGTAATAAATTCGTATTATTTAATTGCTCAGCTTATATTTATGTTGAAATTATTATTAAGTTCAACAAAAACTCAGAATGTTTTTACATGTGAAGTAAAAATGTTAAATTACTTTTAGAGATGTGGGGTGCTTAATCTCAACAACTTTTTTTTTTATGGATGGAAGAAAAATATTTGTCTTCTTTTTAAAATTGAATGGAATCAATTAATATATTCGTTTTTTTTTTGTAATCTAATAATCACTTCCTTTTTAAAATTAATTACAAATTATTTAATACTTCTTTGGTGTTGAATTTATGTGTGGGAAAAGGGGCTGCTAATAAAATTAGTTTTCTTATAGAATTTTAAACATCTTCTTAAACAGGCCAATAATTCAATTGGTCAATAATAATTCTAGTTAATAATAATGAAAACGGTTATTATTTATATTCTTAAATTTTTATGATCAGCAAAAACTTTTTCAACATACTTTATAATTTAATTGCCTTAATTAAACTTTAAAATTTTCTTTCTTAAAAATCAGTAAAACATTCCGTAAAAACAGTAAAAAGATAAAAGATCCATTTTGTTCTTTGTAACTTATAGTCAGTTACTTTTAACTAAATTTATTAAAATGTCATCAATTGTTATGGTTCCGAGATTGGGTAAGAATGATTTGATTTTATAACCTATATTAAAGTATCAAAGCTCAACTGCAGATGGCAGCACGACAGACAAATTGAGCTGCTCCACACACACACATATAGACTCATTAATTTTATATGCTTCGAGATAAATTGCAATTTGATATTAAAATGTATTTATTCATTTGATTTCCCACATTATCAGTACAATAATTTATCTCTTATTTCTGTGCATTTTTAAGAAACTTTCGGAAATATAATATTTTTTCCCCATTTGCATTCTTATTGATTTATTCAACATGATTAATCTTCTTGTTAACAGAAAATATTTCTTTCTCAGTTCAGAGAGACTCAATCCAAATATTCATAACATTATATTAATCATTTAAAGCTTTTTGTATTTTTGAAATATTATTTCCCAATAAGAATATGAGATCTGTTTCACCTTCCTCTTTCTCTCTTTCTTTCTTTTTTTTTTTTTTTTTGAAGTTAAGATTTTAGTATAGTTTTTTTTAACATGGAGGGAGCTCTACGTTGTTTAAGAGCATATTTACCTTAGCATAAAATAGTGTCAAAAGACTAAATGTGTTAAACATAAGAGCAAATAAATAGAAGAGCAACTGCAGAACGTATGTGAGCGTAATGATTTTTTTCTTAAAACTTAAGACAGTGTAGCAGGGGTAGCTAAACTGTTTTTTTTTTTTTTAATTTTCTCTTATTTCACTTTTATTTGCTTAATACTTTTTTTTCTGAAAAATTTATGAATTCTCTTTTATTTTGGCAACAAGCTTTACATTTACGAGTTTTTAAATAAAAATAACCAATCGTGATCTCAGTGTTGAATGAATCTTGAGCCAAGCTGTCTGGTCTTATTTCAACTTTTAACCCCTTTTTTCTGGATCAGACTCAACCTAGGTTTTTCTAATTTAATATCGATTTCATCAACGAATATTTTGAGTGCATAAAATTGCGTATAAAGAATGATCGTGGGCGTCGCCTAAAAATTATGCGTTAAAGGAACCATTATTTATTAAAAAATTTCACTGAAGACCATTTTCAAATCTCGTTCTTCTTTTTCTGTTCGTTTATTTTAAAGTCTATTAAAATTAATCCTCAATAGATTTTTCTCTGCCAAAAACCTTTTATGCCATTTTAGTATTAAAGAGCAAATTTTTGAAGGGGACCAGAACACCAGAAGAAATTCAAATTATCATCATATCATCTTAAAACATTAGAAATTTCATTCTGTTTCATGAAACTACCTAAAGAGCTCCATCAAGAAAAATATGAAGCCATAAGTGTACCACAAGACACTCTTCCTCCTGTTAAAAAGACACAAGAAAGAAAAAGTTCAACGTGCTATTTATCAATCCTCAAAAGACAATAAAATTACAAAAACTTAAACAAAATATAACAGTTTTGCCTGCAAACAACGTTCCTGTATTATTAACGAAAAGTGTCAGTGATTTGTGTCCTTTAATAAAGTCACGCACATTTGAAACGTCTTGTATGGTTCAATATATATTTTTTCTCTCTCAAATTATCAAAGAAAAATTGAAAAGTCCTTAAAAGATGGTAAGTATACTTTCTCTTAGTTAAATTATTCACTGGAATTACAATTTACATCGGGTACAATAAAAATAATTATAAAAAAAAAGAATTGAAGGATTTAGTCATCCCCCTCGACCAGTAACATTAGTATCGAGTGTGCGCCTGCTCTCGGGTTAATAATTTTACTAAGACAGGTTACATTTTTGCGCATGCAGAAGTTTTTGAATCATTTTCTACATAATACTCCAATGTTTACGTAAGCCAAAAAATATTTATTTAAGTTTCTACGGAAATTTTTGCATACAAAAATAAAATTCTCTCTAATTTTTTTTTTTTTTTGCAACATTGAAATTGAAAATTTCGATATGATTACCCTAAAATCTGCAAACAGCCCGATATAGAAATTCTAGAAGGATCATAATTCATTTGTCACTCATAAAAACTAAAGAATGCTTTGAAAATTGTTGTACTACTCAGTTTTGAAAAGAAAAATACGTGTGACGCATATATCAAATACAGACCTAAATTGTAACAACTGGGGGAAAGATAAATAGTAAAATAAAACTTTAACAATAAGTTTAAGGCCATTGAGAGCTCTACTTATACGTCAACGGACACTAAGGCCCTATAACACTATTTTTGAGACACATTTTTAAGACTTCATCCTAATGTTCTCCTTAAGAAAAATTTTTAAGCTTTTTATTTATTTATTTATTTATTTATTATTTGTACTTTAAAATAAATTTTAAGGAATTTATTTGTGATATTAATGTAGATTTCGAAGCACTTTCTTATGTGTATGTAAGCAAAAAATTTGTTTTCAAGAATTTTAAAAAGCCTTCATTCATTCGGTAATATGATTTTTTTTAAAAATGTAACTTGAATATATATATTGTTATTTTCTTTCATTTTTTGAAAACATTATAGATTTTTTTCTGTATTTGTACATCGAAAAATCATAGCGATATTTTTTTTTTATTATTGCATCAAACTTTGAAAAGTTTAAAAAGTTTTTTTAAATTAATATAATTTCTCAAACTTTATGAAAGAATTAGTAATTTCACTTTTAAAATACTACATTCTTTTTAAAAGAATTATCTGTTTTCAAATGCAGTTTTTTTATTTCAAATTTTAAATTAAATCTTACAGCTTTATAAAAAAATTGAAATTAATATTTTCAGGTCTAAGCTTACTTTAAATAACAAACACGGTAGTAAGTAAAAAGAAACTATAGTTATATTCTACATTCAATAAAAATCTGGTGTGAACCTTAGGGTGTGTTACAAAACAAGGAAATAAAGGTTATTTATAATAGAACAGTTATTATTTAATTGCTTTTCAACATATTAGTTACTTTTCAATAAATCTAAAGTATTTTTTCAAATTATCTTGAGTATCTCATAAATTATTTAATATATTTCGCAGGTCAGCTCGCCCCAGATTTTGATGATAAATAATGAAAACATATACTATTAAAAAAGGTAACTTGTCGAAGTAGATTTTGTTAAATGTTCTCATACCATATAAAGGCTTGAAAGAAAGCTAAAAGGTCAAAAGAGGGGAAAAAAGAAAAGAAAGATAATTTACTTGAGTGGTACAGCTAGATAAAAAGAAAAAGTCTAGCATCATACTTCTTCCTAACTGTATAGCTATAAGTATTTTCAGTATACTATACATTTACGACACTTTATATTACAAAAATGTTAAAAATAATTCCGAGTCAAAGTTTTACTCCCAACTATTCAACAATTTCATTTTTGATTCCATACCAAAATATAATTCTATTAAAAGAATTAAATTATATTTATGGGTAATATATTGCTCTTATTTTTTATTATTTTCTTAATGTAACTTTTTCATAGATTGCCCTGATTAATTATTTATGAATGACACGAAAGTATGGAACGTTTAATGTGGTGGAAGAATATTTTAGGGAAAGTAATTCGAAAAGAATTCGTAGTACAAAACAAAATAATGAAAAGAATGAATAATTTAAACTCTTGTTACAATTCCTCATTTAAAAAATGTCGTGCTCTTATACTTATTTGGCTTGCCAAACACACACACACATATATATATATATATAATCCAAAACATAAAAATACACAGATAGTTAGAACCTAAAATAACTATACTAAATAGGAAGAAATAGGCATAATAGTACAATAACAAACTCCTGGTCTTAGGAACCAAGATTGCAGGTTTAAACAAGTTTTAGGGTTAGCCAACCTTCACCTGTAGTTTGTCATACTATGTACCAAGAGGAAAGGAAAGAATAACATTTGGAGGAATTTAAACATTATAATAAAATCACTAAACTAATAAAATATAATTATAAAATTGTAGCCTACTAGTATTCACATTATACATTTAAATTCGATACAAAACGTAGATAGTAAGACTGGCTTCGGGATATATATATATATATATATATATATATATATATATATATATATATATGTGTGTGTGTGTGTGTGTGTGTGTGTGCGCGCGCATGTGCGTGTGTTATAGATCTCTATAAGAACTTTTTTTTGAGGAATTTCGTTTCTCTCTCTCTAACTTCAGCCTCAGTATTTTTACAAAATAAAAAAAGTCAATTGAATAGAATAATTTAAGACTCTTGTGTAAAAGAGAAATAAGAACATTTATTAAGCATGAAATGGTTGGTTCGCTGGTATTACTGTCATTGAGGCCTCGTGGGACATACTGTGTCAAACATAAAGTTTAAAAGAAGCTTAGTTCCCAAAACATAACAGCTATTTAAGATACAATGGTATCAGATAAGTGAAACTAAGGAAAATTAAGTTCTTAAAGTATGGAAAAATCAATGAAATCACAAAGTACTACTTTACCATTAAGCTGTAACATTTCCGAGTGAAAATAATTCGGAACAGATAGTGAGAAGAGGATTAAAAAGAAATAAAGATTAAAAATGTATAATACTCATGTTATTTTTCTGAAGAGATGATTTTATAACAGGGGTGGCCAACAGGCGGCACGCAGGCCACAATGTGGCACGATGGAGTTGTAGCAGTGGCACGATGGAGTTGTAGCAGCGGTACGATGGAGTTGTAGCAGTAGCATGATGGAGTTGTAGCAGTGGCATGATGGAGTTGTAGCAGTGGCACGATGGAGTTGTAGCAGTGGTACGATGGAGCTGTAGCAGTGACACGATGGAGTTGTAGCAGTGGCACGCGGAGACTCACAGAAAAATGTTTAAAAGATAATAAAAATATTCATTTCTTATATTTTTATCGAAGTTGGGTTTGCCTCAGACAAAAATACCTCAAAATTTGAATTAAAATATCTTAGTGAATAAATGCTTTCTGCTATGAACATAATAAAATAAATATCTCTCAAAACTAGCTAACGGGCACTTATAATAACTTAATTTTGTTAGCATTTGTAAGAGCTAATCCTAATAGAGATGACTTGGTAAAAAAAGTAGCAATTCAAAAGCCGTATTAAGTAGATACTGAGCATTTAATAATTATTTTGAATTAAATGATTCAAGTTTCTCATTTTTATTTTATACCTGACCTAATTCATTGAACTTGCAAAAAGTTAATTAACATTAAAACTTAAGTTTATACTTTCATTTTATTTAGTATATTTTTTTAAAATTTAAACTAGTTTTGCCTTAAAAAATGTCCTTTTTGCGTAAAAGCCCATAATAAGCTTATAAGTAACATTTTTTTTTACTTTCCATATTTGTTTGTTGAAAAAGTTGCATAATTATTTCTTTTAACAAACAGTGGCGCTTTTCCCAAAAAGGTTGGCCTCCCCTGCTATATAACAACAAATCTAGTGCCAAATATTTGTAACGCTTTTAAGAGAACTTTATGCCTTTATACAAAATGAAACACCATTAAATATTTGAAAAACGAAAGAACAGTTAAATATGTATAAAATATTCCAAAAAATGTTTATAAATCCTAAAAAAATTATTGAATGAAGCCTGATTTCTTTTTTAAACCTAAAGTTCCCCTGTGCGATAAATACGTTACTAAAAAATACGCTATAATGCAAATCGCTTACAAAAAAAAACTACAGTTTCCTCACAAAAAAAGGGATGCTAGATTTCGAAATACAACCAAAATAACTGAAATAAATAAACATTAAACTTGCTACGATAGTAAGATTTTCATATTCACTCCATGGAAAGTACAAATAAAATAAATTTCAAAAACTAAAACACATCTCATTTATTCGTTTATTGGTGAATGTGCAAAAAATTATATTATTTACTATCAGTTTTTGACTACGAATGCTAAAATTTTCCTTTTCGTTAGACTGTACCATCACTAGGAATACTAGATACAATATCGATGATGAGATTTTCCCCTCAAATTTAATTCTTCTTATCATGTGTATTGGATTACTACTTTTTTTAACTTCGACTTTTAAGCTGACAGAGTAAAAGTGAAAACAAATCGTGGGAAAAAAATGAAATTACTTATAATAACACAATCACTTGAAGAGGTTCAAGTATACTTCAAGTATAAAATACCATATACGAGATGCGATGTATACGATTAGAATTCTGTAAAGAGAGAAGAAATCTCGCAATCATTTTCCAATAATATTACACACAATTCGATCATTTTGTAGAAGACTGAAAATTATGACCGTGTCATTTTTACAAGGTCTCCCTCTATCTGGTAATACGTAGACCTCAAAATGATACGAAAAAGTAAAATAACAAAACAGAGATTATGACTCAAGTAAAGGAACGTAAATTTTACCAAATTTCTATTGGTTGACAATGCTCACTTATAGCAACAAATATCACACATACTGTTTTATAAATGAGTTGTGGGCATTTTTAAAAAGTAATATGCCCACACGTAGCTAATAGAAATGGAAAAAAACAAAGAATGTTTATATTTGAATGGACTTTTTTTTATTTATGTAAACACATGTTGGCTTAAGTATTTTATGTAGAATGACAGTTTCCCATGCATCTCCATTATTTAATGCAGAGGTTCCCAAATTTTTTTCCCTCGTAGACCCCTTGACAGGTTTTTCGGTTTGGGGTGCTACTTATCTTTGAGGACCCCCCTACTTATCTAATATTAAATTTTTGCAAATTCATCAATTTAAATGTGTTTTTGATAGCAGGTACAGAGCTACTTACTTTAAAAGATTTTGATTTTTAACTATAGTGAAGTATAGTGTTTAAAACTTAAGAAAACACATGTTAATTAATTAACTTTTTAATTAAACTTTACTTTAAGATCTTCGTTAGTGCCTATTTCTAGTGCCTAATTCTTGTAATCAGAGATCTTTTTTTTTCAAGGTGACCATATGAATTCATTGCCCATTGGGGTATTACGATAGTCAAAACATTCTCAAAGCTAGTTTCAAAATCTAAAAAAAAGGAACTTAAATGTGGAACGTAGATTAAAACGCCTTTTTCCTGGCAGATTGTCTGTGATAATTGAATAACTGGGAAAATTTGCGACGTCCAAAATTATACTCCTTTAGCTTAATTCTGGCAAGAAAGGCTAAAATGTGGTCCTAGTTTGAATAAAACTTATGCTGTCGCCTTGTAACTTCAAATTAGCCTCATTAAATTTAGTAAATAAATCTATTAAATAGGTATGACTTGTTTCCACTTGATTCCTTTTAAAATTAAAGTCACGATCTGGTTTAATGAGAGCCACTATCGTAGACCCCTATTTATACCTCATGGATCCCCAAATCATTTTTTCGCAGACATGGATCCCTTGCATGTCCTCATAGGCCCCTGGGGGTCTATATAGACCACTTTGGGAATCACGGTAATTTAATGCAATAATGAACCCATTTCTCAGGGAACAAAAGAAAAAAATATTCAATTTCTGATGTGTTGCTTACATACCGAAATATTTTTAGTTAACATTTTATTCAACAGCAATATTAATCGTGAATGGGAAAAATAGTTACCACACACAGTTTATGTTTTCCATTAAAATATAGCAAATACATATGGAAGCATCCACTTAGGTATCTATAGCAACTAAATCAATATTCATAATTTTTTGCTAAATATTATTGATATCTACATCGATATCCCAAACCCATCTATAAATTTCCAGTCACATTAAACTCCCTATTTTCAAAGGCAAATTTAATTTTTTTTAAATAATTGTTCATTTTCCTTAAAAAAAAAGAATTTAATATCTATTTGAGAAAGTTTTTGAACATTTTTTTGGCTTGTAATAAATATTTCTAATATTATATACATATAAGAGTTTACACACATCCTCTTTACTTCAATTAAAAATGCACAAGTTGTCATTTTTCTATCAATCTTTCAATAAAGAATTAAGTATTTATACCTCGTTTGATGCAAATTTTTATAAGAAACGTATTATTGCAGTATTTGAAATGCGTGCGTGGAATACATTTCATGAAGATCGAAGCATTTGATTTATTAAAGGTTCAATGGACCCTGTGAAAAACAAATGTTCTGAACCCATATCCCTTTATTATGAACATAATAAACTAGAAAACAAACGTATTTGCTTATTTTGAGCGTCTGGAGCTGTTATCTACAGGGCATCAACCTTTTTCGCATTTTTATTCCTTAAGCTCAGTAATTTGCGAAAAGAATTCGTTCAAGTGTAAAACTCTTTTTATAGGCTATTTTAATTTCAGGTGGCAGCAACTTTTAAAAACTCTCCTTTCCTTTTTTTAAATTTTGCTAAATGAAAATAATAATTAGCTTTTCATTCTGAATGTTTATGATTGTAATTTATATCCTAATAAAAAAAATGCGATCGTGTAAGAATAGTAGTTAAAGTACGTGTATACCTTCACTATTAATGTGGTTTCGAAATTACTTTCTCACCTTCTTCGAAAAGACATGAAAAAGATATCATACATAAATTTTGAATAGAGTCCTTCATAAAAGTTATTGAACTCTTACATGTGATGGCTGTTGAAAAATAAAGGAACCCTTAAATGGTTTTTAAAACTTTTGTTTAGGTCATTGATTTGCTAGTCGAGTTTAGAAAGTTGATTGCGGTAAAAAGAGTTAAGTATTATTAAAATATATATATGTTATATATAAATATATATAAAATATATATATATTTTAAGCACAACGGTATAATTTTTAATCAAAATGCTATTAAGATAATGTTGAAGAAAGGGATTGAACTTCAAATACCTTTTAAAAAGGGCAACATCCCAAAACTAATATTATACAGACTTCACTATCATATAAAGTGCAACTTAATTTTAACATATTCTTCATTTCTATACAAATTAATTAATGTTTTCCTTTATATGCCGTATTACCCCAAATATAACGTGACATCGCAATTTTTAATGAAGTTGTTTAAAAAAAACAATAAAATTTAATGCAATTCATTAATTTTCATGAAAGAATTCATGGAAAATAAAATTGAGTGAGATAAGAATTTACTTAATAATAAACAGTAACACAGGTTACATTTTTATGTCAATAAAATTAAGCATCGTAAAACAAAATTAGGTAATATTAGAAAAGTAAAAAGAAGCAAGTTAAAAAAAAGAAAACATTCCATGTTCTCTCTCTCTTAATTAGCTCGAGTTAATTTTTTAACGATAAATGGTTAGTCTAAAAATATAGCACTATATTCGGGTTAAAGAGGTATGTATATGTATATATATTTAATTATATAATTCTCTCTCTCCCTCTCTATCTATCTATCTATACAAAGGAGAAAAGTGACTCACACACACTCATCACGATATCTCAGGAACTATTAGACCTACAGACTTGAAATTTAGCAGGTATGTTCCTTTCATGGAATAAAGATCTACTAAGAACAGGTTTTGCAAAAATTGATCTCTAGAATGGTTGCAAGAGCTTAAGAGGTGTTATAGATAAATATACTTATTTCCGTTTTCAAACTATTAGAGCCTAGACTTGAAATTTGGTAAGCATATTTCTTTTGTTGAGTAGAGGTCCGTTAAGAATGAGTTTTACATAAATCGACTCTTCAAGAGGAGGTTACGGGGTATATTGTTAAAATATTAGAATTATTAGACGTGAAATTTGGAATGTATTTTTATTTTGTCAGAAAAAATCCACTAAAAATGGGTTTTGTGGAAATCTACTCTGGAGGAGGGATTACGGGAGTGTTAAAAATAAATCTACATTAAAAATTCAAGTCTTGTTCCTTTTAAATCAAGAGATAAGGATTATAAGACTGTTTTTCAATACAATCGAATGCTTAACGCTAGGAATTAGATACCAATAATTTATGAATAGTATACATTCATACATCATGAATTATTCCTCTAAGCCGGTTGGTAACGGCTAGTATATATATATATATATATATATATATATCATGGAAAATAATATTCAAGAGCCAGTTCAAATGTAGTTCTTGGTACTTGGGCGTGGGCCACAGTATTAAGGAGAACTGCGCCAATATATGGATATTAAGTTCTGGAATATTAATTCGATGAACAGATGAAATTTTCATGTTGTGCGTTTTGAAAATTTTCGGGAAATTATCCCTTAATTAAACAACTCCTTTTCCAGTTTTTGATATTCAAACTTAACTGTATGATGCTTTATAAAATTTATTTTGAAAATGTGCAATATATTTGTAAAGCAGGAAAAAATAAGGAAATTAAAAAATGAAAAAGAAATTTTGGGTTTTGTCATTACATTTTGCGAAATGATCTTATTTATATGTGATTCAAGATACAGGGAATCTATTATGTTTTTATTAGCTTTGCATCTTGAAAAAAATCTCATTAGTTTCTCTTCTCTTCAACATGAGAAGTAATAAATATTAGTCTACTATGTTTTCAAACTATAAATTACTTATATTTTGGATTTAAAAAAAAAACTTTTTTTTGTCACGTATGGCTATGTTTAAAAAAAACAGGAAAGAAATTATATACTTAGTTTTAACAAATGAAAGTAATGAATCATAATCGAAAAAAAAGTAATTATGGATGAATTTCTCTGATGCGTTCTTTTGTGGCTTTCAGCTAAATTTTTATATAAAAAAAAGTTTTAAAGCTGAGAAAAAATGCAAATAAACGAAATAAAGGCAAATTTCAACGTGTACGAAATCATAAATAAGCTAGTAATTACCTAATATAGCAAGTAAACGGTTTTTGTTAAGAAAGAAAATGTTCATAAAAGATAATAAGCAGTTTATTTTTTTTTCTGTAGTAAAAATTGCACTTAGTGTTATTTAAAATCTCTGAAGGGTTTAAAAAACAAAAAAGTTCGTTAAATTTTTTATACAATAGCGTAATATAGCTGGAAACTATTTATAAATGTTCCTAAAAAAATCGCATCGCCTTTTTTTTTTCAAAAATTAGTTATTGAATTGAATACGATTTTTTAACACAAGTATGAGCCCTTACATCCAAGGGGAAACATTATGGGTTCTGTTTACGTTAGAAATCATTACTGTGTGATACTAACAACAATCTTGAAGTTTCAGTTTTGAATAAATAATACAGATTAGCAAAGAACTTCGTGCACATTCTTATAAACTTAGCACCGAGAGACTATTTGAAGCAAAAAGATGACTAGATAAATATTTAATTCATTGTAATGAACCTACGAAATGTTTTTGATGTAAAATATGTTTATGACGATGGGCGCACAAGTGTCTTAATAATTTCAGCATCTAGAGGTAAGATTTTTTTTTCATATAATGCACGCTACTGTTTGTTTAGTTTCTGTACATTAATGATTGACATTCATTGCGTCTTTTAAAATATAAAACTATTTGTGCGTTTTTCGAGTTCTTTTAAAAATGTCATTTCAAAGAGAATGTTGTTTTTCTCTAAAGTAAGTCAAAGTCTTATAATTTTTATTTATAAAGGAACGACTGCGGTTAGATACAGTTTTTCTACAAACCAGAAGTAAGCTATTTAAGCCACTGTTTCTACAGTTATTCGTAATGCAGGATGAGAAATAATTTTACTATTCATTTGATGTCACTTGTTTCGCAATAGTTTAGACAAGTAAGAGTAAGATTTAGGTCACACTAAGAAACAATACAAGGGTTGTTGGTGACGGACCTCGTAATTTTGAGTCTGATCTGGGACCACCCTCTTCTCGCTACCATACAACACCAACGGGAGTATATTGAGCCTCTACAGATTTAGCGTACCTAAATCTCCTCTTCACAACGGGTCTTCAGTGGTACCAGGGCTCGAACCCACGACACTTACTCCACGAGTTCAGGACTATAACCTCTAGGCTACCACAGCCTCGTAGTTTTGACAAAAGGTACCTGCAAAATGTATTATTACTCTCCCTCCAAATACCTTTATTATTACCATCGTTATTATTATTGTTCTGGTTGTTGTTGTTGTTATTACTAATGCTACCTGTCTGACGATGTTAGATCTAGGCCCACGAAATTCATCGTGGAAAAGGGCTAGATGTACGCCTGTCGTTAGCCGAAGCTTTGAGCACCATACAGGTGATAATACATTTTGGCTCGGATCCACCCCAATTTTGAAGGAAAACCCCCTAGGAGTGGTCAGGGGCCTCCCATATCTCTTCCTCTTCCATCAACCTCACGAGAGGACTTGCAGCTCGAAGGCTATTTAGAGTACCCCCATGCCGCAAAGGCACCATAGATTTACAAACATTCATGCCTTTTCTGGGATTCTAACCCAGGCCCAGTCAGCGTCGCTAACCACTATACCGGGGTTGGGTGGCATTATTATTTATTAACATTATTATTATTACTGCTGTTATACATTTTGTTTAAGGAAGGTGGTATTAGTTGTTTTAGCATTATTTTTATTAAGAATAATACTCCAGAATGACTTTTTTTTGTCGATAAAAGAGATTTAAAACTCCTTATTGATTGTTTGCATTTGATTTCTTGCATGCATTCGCTGAAAAATTATAAATAATAAATAATAAATTCTATAACCCCTCAATTACTTGTTGCAGTTACTTGACACGTAATTATTATACTACACGACATTCTTAACATAGCATATAAAGTGCTGAATTTGAACGCCTTTCCTGTTTTCCTCTATACTTCAATTTCCTCGGAGTAGAAACATTTTCATATACTATTCACTCACGAATTATAGAATATTAATATTAGTTAAATCTGAACTGGTATAATGGAATTATATGTTCAATTAAATTATACAAATAAATAATATGTAACTCAACTTATTGTTATAATCATTGTTTCGATTGTTTCAAAATTAAGCACCTCGAAATCAGGTTTTTCTTAATGGCATTTGGAGGCTCTATTTTTAACATGCCACAAACGAGCTCTTTTTCGTAATCTGATCATTATAAAACCCTTCTGCCTATGATTTATAAAAAAAAAGTATGGCAATTGTTATGATTTTAATTGGTATCGGGAGGCATTTACCTGCATCGTACCCCCCCGGTCCCTTAAATGTTGTTTTCCTCGGTATTCTGTTTCAGCTTCTTTTTAGAGGACTGAAAACTCCCTGGGAGGGGTGAAGAACTATGGCTAAAAAATGCTTAATAGGGCTTTAGAAAACGAAAATTATGTTAGTATATTTATAATGAGTGTCTCATTTCGGTGGTAAGGGGAATATCATGGTCTTTTGTACTTAAAATTTTAAGAAGAAATGATAACAGTATTATTTAAATTAAAACTGATCACAATTCATAATCAAAGCTAATCACTTGCAAAACATTCTGAAATATAAATTATTCTTGCTTTAAAATAAAAAAAATTAAAAGGTTTATTTTCCTTCCAGAAACTTTCTATGAATGATAACAACAATGTGTTGTTAAATCGTGTTTAATATATATTTCTTTGTAATTCTAAATTACAAAGAACCTTCATATAACGAACCTCTCTTTCGTGAACTTTTTTATGGAACCAAGAAAATTTTACTATTTTCTTCGTAAATTAACCTCCAATTAGCGAAGTGAATTTTCTATTTAACGAAATGTTTTTCTTGTGATTCGATTTTTTTCCCTCCCTATTTTTAAAATATTTTATAAAATGTTTCAAATTATTCTCTCATTTAGCATGCACATTTATCGTGATGAAAGACCTTGAACTGCTTTTACCATCTCCCCTACAGCAATGAAATGGCAGTAATTTTTCAAACACAAAAACCTCAAACAAAATTAACAGATTTTATCAGTAATTAAACGTAAGGACACATGTGGCAGTGTTTGCTTAAAATGACTGGTTATAAAATAATGTATGTTTAAAATTACTTGTAGGCCAAAAATTAGAAAATCTCTCATTAAAAGATTCATCAATTTTATTAATAAAATTGTTTTTTAAGGTTAAAAATACAGTGGTTCCTGTTTTTCTTTTCTTCTTTTTTTCTTCTTGTTCTCCTTGCAGATTTCTCTTTGATGGCTAAGATATATAAAATTAATAGGTATTAATTTTCAAAAAAAGTATGAATAATTACTTTTAAATAACATATCGTGTTTAAAATTTGTTTTGTGTGGTCTTTAAAATGTATTAAAAAATGAATCTCTATTTAACGAATTTTCCTTATAACGAACTTTTTTTCTGAATTTAGCAACTTCCGTTAAATAGAGGTCCGACTGTGTGTAATTTTTATTTCTATAATTTCCTTATTGAGACCTTTTCTTATTTCTACCTTTTGTCGTTTAAATTAATATAAGTTCAATACGTAAAATGAAGTAATTTAGCTACTACTGGTTTTCTGAAAAATAAACAGTGTTTTAATTGAAAAAATAAACAGTGTCATATATATATATATATATATATATATATATATATATATATATATATATATATATTACAAAGGTCATGTAAAGAAATACTTTGGATATCACTAGAGGATTATCATGAAAGTGTTCATGAAATTTGAAATGGGGTTAAACGAAATTCATGTATTTTTCTTCTCTTTTAAAAGATGTGGTTATTTTATTGTAATAATGTAAAGAAGAAACAAGGAAGACTATTTTAAGAAATTAAATAATACAATAGGCTTATATCTCTGTGTCTTGTTTGACATTCCTCTCATATTTTCTTCTTAAAACTAATTGTAAAAATATCTCTCAGCTTTGTTACTACCTTAACGAATTCTGTTAAATCAAAGAAAAAATTCATGAATAGTTAGTACCTTTTAACTGAGATTGATTTTTCATGTCTCCCTCTTTACTAACACCAGGGGAACTGGTGATGAGCCACTTTATTTGAATTTTGACCTTACATTCCAAACTTTCACACCACGCCAACGTGAGGACTTTGAGCTTGAACAGATTTTACACGCATCGATCATACTCAGACAAGCATCATTACTCAAAGAATCTCAAATCCGCCAAATACCGTGATTAATGCGGCTTAGTACCTTTGAAATACTTGAACATAAGACGCTAGCAGTTACCTGCTCTCTTCGCTAGACTTCATGATTGGAATGACAGTAAATTATTTTTACGTTATTGATATCTAAGTCCTAGATTTCGATGGTATTGGGATGGATGGTATTGCCCCAGTCTTTTGATTTAAAGAGTTTAGAAGTGTGTGTTGAATTTCTAACGCGGTATAACTATTTTTTACGTCTCCATAACCCCTCCTCCAATGTCGATTTCCGCAAAACCCATTTTTAGAGGATTTCAACTCAATAAAAGAAACTTGCTTGACAAATTCCAAACCTGTAGGTTTAATAGTACAAGAACATTCAATTTTTTTTTATCTAAAAAGATCCCGTAACCCCCTTGGAAGTCGATTTCCACTCAACACATTCTCAGAGGATTTCTATTCAAGAAAAGAAAATTGCTAACCAAATTTCAAATTTGTAGGTCAAAATGGGAAATTCTATATAAAACTATCCCGCAATCTTCTTTGAGAGTCAGTTTCCACTAAGCTGTTCTTAATGGGTTTCTACCCAGCAAAAGAAACATACTTGCCAAATTTAAACTCCGCAGTTCTAATAGTTCCTGAGATTTTGAGATGAGTGAGTCGTTTTTCTTTTTTATATATAGATTTATCTCAATACCATTCATTTTTGTATTAATAATAAAGTACTTTAATTACGCCACAGCTTGATTAAAATAGAGAGTGATTCATTTGTTATTGAGCAATTTTTATAATTTTTTCCAGCAGCACAAAATGCAATCGGTGTACAATATTCTCACTCTTTAACTAATGGGATTAATTTTTCTCCTTACGCAATACGTAGGAAATCGGGATTCATTTTTAAAAAATAAAACAAATCGAGTTTTTGAATCCATTGCTAACAAAATACCTCAACTTTCGCATAAGGTGACTACATTAAGACGCAACTAATTCTCCTAAAAATAAAAAAAAAGTTAGGAAATAAAACAGCATAGAAGGGATAAACATCCTTGAAGGGCAAGAAACCTAAGCAATTCACGAAAATAACAATTTCCTGCAAGTATACGTGTCAGAGAAAGCAATACTTCCTTTTTAAAACAAAGAAACCGTTTGTGTGATCATTAAAATGCTGCATATCGACTAATCTCTTTAGTTTCGAGTGAAATGAAAATAAAATAAAACCATTGCAATGAAATGAATCCTTATAGTTCTGGCTTGTTTCAATGAGAGTCGCAATTGTTTTGCACAGTTTGAGCTGCCACAGAAAATAACGGCACCGAGTTTATTTAAGCTATCCGACTACGTTCGGAGCCGTGATTTTAAAAAAGCGCATAAATGGATAATTTTCGTGATATTTAGTGTCACTCAGATTAGTATACATGCATAAAATTGTTTTAAGGACATTCTGACAAAAAAAATTATTTAAATACAATATTTCGGCAAAAAATTAACTTAGAATAACCTTTTTTTCAAAATGTTCTCCGTTTGTGAAAAATGCTTCTATTGTAGTAATATTTTGCCTGTATGTAGCTCAGACCTCTGTATAGAGGCTCACGTCTGAATTTTGAAAAATTCACATTATTTTCAGAATTACAACCAACTAAAAATAGTTATCGGCGTTTTTTTTCTTAAAATTTATCCCCTCTGTTGTCGTAAAACATGGATAAACCCACTTCTAAGTTATATATTTCAAAAATTCTAGTTGAGACTCTGTACAGAGGTCTGAGCTATATACAGGCAAAATATTATTATAATAGAAGCATTTTTCATAAAAGGAAAATATTTTGAAAATGGGTCATTCAATGTTCATTTTTTGTCAAAATATTGCACTTAAATAATTTTTTATTGTAATACTATTCTTAAAACAATTTTGTATGCATTTTCTAATCTAAGTGACACTAAATATCATAAATATTATCCATTTACACGCTTTTGCAAAATCACTTTTCCAAACGTAGTCGGGTACCTTAATAACGATGGGAAGGATTTCGAGGCCCCTTTATTACTATGAAAAACATTTATAAGCTGTTTAAATTCTATTGTTGTATGTAAGACAGTGATATTTGTAACATCGATGTAACTTTTACTATACATGTATGTTTGGCTTTTTGTACACGGTAGATAAGTTCCTCGTAAAGACATACCGTGTAGAAATATGATGGAAATTCAACTGTATAAGTTTTTAAGCATGTATATGTACTCTTAACAATCAAACACTCAACATTTGTGCTCATTTATCTATATATAGATGAAATGCGACTTATTCACTCATCTCCAGAACTATTACACTAGATTTTAAACTTGGCAGTCATGTTTCTTTTCTTCAGTGGCGACTCGTTAAAAACTCATTATTTTGTTGAAATCAACCCCCAGGGGGCTTACCACGGCGTTATAGTCAAAAATGTCCATTTTTTGAACTATTAGAAGTGAATACATGAAATACGACGTACACTTTGTGTTGTTGTTGAGTAGTTATTCGTTAAGGACGAGTTTTGCGGAAATCATTTCTTAAGAAGTATTGCAGAGGTTACAAGAGCGTTATTGACAAGAAAAAAAATTCCCGTTTTTGAATTATTAATACTACAGACATGAACTGGCAATCAAGTTTTTTTCCCCAGAGTAGAGACCCACTAAGAACGGGATTTGAGAAATCAACTAACAAAGGGGTTTGCAGGAGTGTTATTGGTGAAGATTCCCGTTTTTCAAATATCAAACCTACTCGCTCAAAATTTAGCAAGCATGTTTCTTTTGTTAAGTAGAGATTCGCTTAGAGCAGGTTTTGTAGAAATCAACTCCCGAGGTTATTGAGGGAATTACGAGCAGGAGGAGGTGTTGACAAAAAAAGTGTCCAGTTTTTTAACTATTAGACTTATGGATTTCAAATTTGGCAAGTGTACTTTTCTCGCTGAACATGGATCTATAATATTAAAATTGGGTTTTGCGGAAATTGGCTCTAATGAAGAATTACTGGGGTGTAAAAGATAAATACACTTTTGTCTTAGAAATCCAAGCCCTATCCTTCTTAAATCGGCTGACGAGTGTTAAAATAATGTTTTTTTCAATTCAATCGAAAGTTTAATGCTAGGGGTCTTAAATGTCACTAACTTAAAAAACAATACAAAGTCATACTACTCCAGGGAACACACAGCGGAGATCAGGTTGCGTCTACACACACACTTCTAATATATATATATATATATATATATATATATATATATATATATATATATATATATATCCCAAAGAAATGGTTTTACTTTTATGATAATTTGTAATTTTAGACTTAGTTATTTGTAATCTCTCGGGTCAAGATTTAATTAAAACATCTTCTGTTTGAAAAAAAAATCAGTCTCGGAGTTGCACACTCAGAACCGTTTGAATAAAGTTATGATCTAATGGGGCATGTTTAAATATAATTGATTGAATGATACATTTGAAAATATTTCATGAATATTTCATATTCTACTCCTTAGAAAGCCATTACACGAAATGAGCCGATTCTAAGACATTCTACTCAGGAAAAGGACTGCTGTTTGATTGATACTGTTAGTTGATGGCGCACTTATAGGAATAATTCGAGGGCTATTAGTAATTGACCTCGTCATTTTGAAATATTGTCAAGGAACGAGGATAATATTTGTGATGGTTCAACTTATTTGGAAAAGAACCACGAAGAATTAATTATTGATTAATTGGCAATCAGCGATCTAATCCATAAAATAACATAGAAGCAAATTAGTCGGGTTTTTAAAAAAATCACTTTTTCAATTCTTACTATTAGCTACTACTCTATTTATTTGTTTATCTTGGTGGAATTTTCAATCGTTAATAAAATACATTTTAAAGCGCTCAATTGAGCCGAAATTTCATATGCATGATCATTTTGGATGGCAATACAGTAATATAGTTATAATTAATAAAACTAATTATTTAAATAATTATAAATACTGCCACGTTGGGATCATTTTTGGCGACTTAGAGACCATTTTGGCGATTTGAGGCAATACTTGAAAAGGTTTTTTTCCCCTCACGTTTTAAAGCATTCAATTGAACTGAAATTTTATATACATGGTTGTTTTGGATGACAATACGATACTTTAATGATAATTAATAAAAATTAATTAGCACTTAATGTTGTGATTCTGTCCTATGTATGTACATATTTATATTAATTGTAACTATTTAATAAAAAGTAGTTAAAATAAAATTTTTCTTTGTTGATCTAAGTAGGAATTGACTTAATTTTTTAAAAATATTACTTGTTTTAAAAAAAGATGGCTTTTTCGTTGCCTGTAACAGACGCCTCTTATATAAGGCTCTGTCTAAAATTAAGATAAATTTTTAAGAGAAGATATGTTTCAGAAATAGATCAAAATTTAAAAAAACCTGAAAGGGATTTCACAATTTTTGGATTTGAATTAAAAATTTTCATCGTTCAAGAACAGCAAAATTGAAATCTTAGCTATGCCAAAATTTATAATTCTTCTGCTATTTTTGTAGTTTCTCAAGCAGTTAATGACCTCGTATTAAAATGTAGTTGCTTATTGCTATCAATATGTGTCTGTCTATTGCAGCAATAGTCTTTTATTATTCAACGTAACCAGGGCCGATCCTAGGGTGTCGGCCGCTCGCGTGCAAAGACCTAATGTGCCGCCCTTCTAGATTTTTCATATTTTGACCAATACTTAACGTTGACGCTATAAATTAATCTACCTGAATTAAAGTAAAACATTAATAGTGTAAGTACAATTCTGAGTGCCCTCTTTTTTTTTGACCAGCTAATATGTCACAGAAAACAACGACAAAATACTTAACTAAACAATAAACAAATAAAAATAGAAATTTTATAACTAGAAATACAAAAAAATATATCTTGTACAAAAACAGAAAAAACCCAGTGCTTAGTAATTAACTATAAAATAATTTTTCTGGCTTTTGTGTGTAGCAAATTTGTCAATAGTTTCAATGAAATCCATTTTTTCTGAGATTTCGGATTCGAAACAGATGATTGCTAAATCTGAAAGCCTTTCTTGTGTCATATTATTTCTTGAGTAATTTTTAATAATTTATCATTTACTGAAACTTCTTTCCCCTGAAGCTAGAGAAACAGGTAAGGTTAAAAAAATTCTCGTTGCTTGAGCAATATTTGGAGGTCATTCTTGACTATAATTTCTGATACTTCAATTGGCTGTTTTTACCAGGAAAAATATCTTTGAATGAAGTCATTTCATTAAAGGGTTGTATGCCGTCTATATTTGTCACAATACTTCCTTCCTCCTGTACCTGAAACTTAATATTCAAGTCCATTTCAGGCTTTCATGAGATCATCATCAAAAATGTTGTGAGACTCATATAGAAAGTAGAATATTGAATAGGACTCAGATACTAAGGTAAATCGTCCATTTGCTGAAGAGATTGCGCATTGCTGGAAGGAATTTGAAGCTGGATCATCACTCCCTCATAAACAAATAAATAGACCTTTTTCCTGAGCTACGAGATGGGAAATTCGGGATCAATACCTAAATCTGTAGCAAGTGTAGTTACTGAATCGACAGGTATCTTAGTTATCATCACATCTTTAGGAAACTGAATAGTTTTTACGATTATCTAAGCCTTCAATGCATTCCACGTAATTTAATTTAGGATTTTGATTCATTTTACTCAATACATCAAGTCATGATAGCAAATCATGCCAAATTAAAACTGAATACAAAAATTTAAATGTTAAAAAAAATTTCCTGTGTCTAATGGTATCTTCAATTTAAGCACTTAATGCGGTAATAATATTTGTATATCTTCTTTATAGATTATTGGAACTCTTATAAAAGCTCTGATAGCATTAATACGAACTTCATTCCTTGTTTTCCTTAACGGTTTTAAAGTTAAACTTTCCACGGTTTTTTTTTTGTTTTTTGATAAATACCATTGACATGGGGACGCAGAAAAATAATTACATATACCTCTTGTACCATATAAAAAAAGAAAAGACGTTTCACCAATGAAGCTGGCAGTGCATGACTCATTCAGTTCTAGGTTTAATGATTTTCAAGACGATAAAAAAAATGTTAATCTTTTCCCAGACCCGTCTTCAATTTCTCTGAAAGATGTTAATTGTTACTCACCCGAAATTCCAATCAAAATTATTGACCTACAGCACCATACTACACTGAAAAGTAAGCATAAGGAACTTATTTCAACTGCAAATGATCCGCTTTATTTTGAATTTTGAAAATTTGTACAAAACAATGTCCCAAATTTACACGATTTAGTTGCAAGATATGGCTGTAGGTTTGGACCAACATGTTTCTAAGCAAATGTTTTCTACTTTGAACATAATAATATCAATCTTACTCAAAATTAACTGATATGCATTTAAAACGACTTAATTTTACTAGCATCTTCAAGAGAGAGAACTAATACTCTCTGTAATAAAGATTACTTGATTTTAAAAAACACAAATTCAAAAACTGTATAAAGTAAGTACTGATTACTTAATAAGTATTTAGAATCAAATGTTCCGAGTTACTCATTTTTATTTTATACCTAATTGAACCTGCACAAAGTTTATTGACAATGTAACCTAGGCTTGTACTTTTATATTTATACTATTTTTAAATTGGAAGTGAGAAGTAAAACTATTTTTAATCAGGTAGTGACACTCTTCCCGAAAATGTTGGGCCACCCAGGATGTCGTGGAATTATTGCCTGTGCAAAATCGTCATGGCTCGATAGTGTGAAGTTAGAGAAATGCTTGTTGTGATTACAAATTCCTGACTTTTCAATCATTTCGAACAAAAAACAGCCATAAGAGACAAACCTTTTCACATATTTTTTTAAATTATAAGTAAATGCATATTGCTTATGTAAGTGATCGTGGGAAAAATGCGCTGATGTATAGAAATGTTTAGGTGTCACTGCCTTTAAAATGGAAAGATCTCACAGGTTTTTTTTTTTAAATATTATCTTTATTGGTTTCAACTTCACGCATCCTTTAGTTCTATAAAAAAGGTGCAAAAATACTTTTGTTTCCTCTGTTTCTCAAACTATTGGTGGTTGAACTCGCATACCTCGTTTTTTTTCCCCTAGTACTTTCTCAGGACATCAGTATGCCCTCTACATCAATCTTCAAACTGCGTTCGACGAATCCCTGAGGTTCCGCCAAGCTTATCCGGGCAATGGCGGTGCGAGACCTGAACTTAATGTGGGCAAGATACATTTCGCGAGGCCCTCTGGTGGCGTTAGAAGAGGGTTTATAAAATAAAAAACCAATTTTTATTCACAAAGAACAAAATCAAACTTTTTACTTATATTTCTAAAAAATGCATGAAAATACATAGCAGTTTGTCAGGACCATTGTATTGTTTTGTGTTATCCGATATTTCGCTTTTAGCGTTTTCGCGTTAAAGGTATTGCACTGTAGATCATGATTATCTTTTAATCTGTTCCTTTTATTATTGTTTTTAGTGCTATATTGTGAATCTTTTCTCCTATTTAATTACATAGCATCTTGTTACATTTTGGGAAAAAACGCATAAGTCCCACAATTTTTTAAATATAGTACTGAAGTACCTACAATATTGAATATTGAATATCATGAATATTGAAGCGTTTTTCAAATAGGTTTTGTAATGAAAATTATTTTATCAAAATGATCTGCAAGATTTTTTCGAAAATATTTTTATACCAAATACAATTACCAGAATCTACCTTTTAAGGGAACCAGGACATGCTCGAAAGAGTAAAATGCCAAAATTAAGACCCTTTGTTTATGAGACATATATCATTTACAATTTCCAATAGAGCTTCGATTTTTTAAGTTCTTAATAAAGATAATTTAATTATCGTGTAGAACTACAAAAATAACTTTTTACTCCAAAAGTTTTTTTTTACTACTTAATTAAAGTAATACATAATTTTTGAGAACTCGAAATATATACTTGTGTTTAGGTACCATTTTTTAAAAAAGTATCCTTTTTTTATGCAAAATATTTTTTACGCATATATAAAACAATACATAAAATACAGTGAACCCATTTTTTTAGTAAAATGTTAGTATAGTTTTTTTAAAAAAATTATGAAACTTTGAAATTTGGAATTTTTTTATTTTTTTGCTTTGTTTATTCATAAAACTATTTTTAAAAAATTAGGCACTATCTTTATAGAAAAAAAATAGGTTCACTATATGCATAGGCATCTTGTATAGAAGTATAAAAAATCTGGAATCATATAGTGCAATAGTTTTTTTTTTAAATGTACCTAAATGCAAAAAGATATGCTTTTGAGAAAAAGGGAAAAAACTAAAAAAAAACAATATTTTCACATATTATACACTTGATTAGTATTTGCTTGCCTATTTTTATATGACTAATAATAATCCTTAATCATTTTCTAGAGTTACAAAAGTAATTTTAAATTCATATGTTTTTTTCCCTTTGTTTTAGTAAGCATGAACACAATTTTCGAGATCTTGTAATACATATTTTCATGTATTTCTTACAAAAATATTCTTTGAATATACAAAAAAATTTACACATATATATACAGCAACATATCAAACTTAATGAACCAGTTTTTTAACGAATTAATTGCGTAATTTCTTTAAAATAAACATAAAACCTTAAAATTATGAAAATCTTAATTTTTTTTGCACGTATAAATTTATTTTTTAAAAAATTAGACATAACATACTAAAAGATATTTTGTTCACTATTTAGAACGTTTATATAGATCAAACACAGGGGAAACTACATATTTAAAGTTCAAAAGGGTGCGTCAAAACGGGCGTGGTCGTTTGTTTACATTTTTATTTTTCATATTTTATGGCTATTTTATCAACAGACATATAAGTATTATACAATTTTAGATTCAGAAAAATAAGCACTATTTTTTAGAACTAAAATTGAAAAATCGATTTTTTAAAAGTATGTGATGTCCCTGTACCCTTAATGGAAGTGTGACATTTTTACTAAAAAGGAAACTGGGTGCTGTTAATAAGCGTTGTAAAACCAAACTGCTTTCCTCTATTTTGTTTTTTCAAAATTGTAAGGCTATTATTAAATTGAAAACTTTAATTTCCCCAAATGCATATTGAATTTAAACACTCTCATGCCTTAGGTCAGCGGTTCTCAATCTTTTTTGGTGACGGAACCCTTTTGGAAAGCGAAATACTTGATGGAACCCTACAATAAAACAATAGTTTTTAAAAGTGTATCCTTTATTAATAAGCGTAACAAAAGCACAATGTAACAATTACTTATTACTTACTTACATACCAAGTATAATACAACAGAAGATATTAAAAAAGAAAAATATATAACTAAAATGGGAGGTATGGAAACTGTTTTTTATTTTTCATCAATAGGTTGATGTCAGGTTTTATAGAGGACAGTTGAAGTCTCATATCAGGTTCGGCGTCCAGCCTATTGCGGTATTTTGTTTTCGTGGCTGCATAGGTTGAGAATCCTGTTTCGCACAAATATGGTGTTGGGAACGGGAGGAGAATATTCAGAGCCATTTTGCCAAGCATTGGATATTCATCACGGATTCTGCACCAAAAATCCTTGAGAGGCGTCGTTTTAAACAGTGACTCCATACTTGTGTCTGATGACATTTCTAAAAGAGATTCGTATAGCTCGTTTGACATACTGTCTGGCTTTTGTAAGTTAGTTGGGTAAAAAAGGATTATGAATCTATGAATTCAGTTTCATTTTTGTATTCTGTTCTTCAGGAAAATACTTCTCAAAAGATGCGCGCATCGAAGTGAGATAGGTGACCAATTCTTCAAATACATCATCTTGAAACATTTCTGAGTCGTTATCGCTAACGAACTCACTGAGTGACGTAAAGCTTTCTATTTCTCTCTTTCCAATGCAAATAATCCAAAATTCAAAATTTTTTTGAAGGCAGTTATTTTGTTAAAGGCCTGGAAGATTGTTGTCTGTTTACCTTGCAATGATAAATTTAATTCGTTCAGGTTTTGAAAGATATCCGCCATAAAAGACAGTCGGAACAACCAAGGTTTATCATACAAACGGTCTTTCGAATTCAAAGAATTTTCTGAAAGAAACATTTGCAACTCGGCTCTAAGTTCAAATAGCCTTGTTAAAGTTTTACCCCGAGACAGCCATCGCACTTCTGTGTGGAGCAGCAGTGTTTTGTGTTTACTGCCATAATCTTCACACAATAAAGAGAACAATCGGGATTGTAGCGGTCGTGATTTGATAAAATTAATTATTTTTACAGCTTCATCCATAACTAATTTTAGATTCGATGACATTTGCTTCATCGCAAGTGTTTGTCTATGCAGGATACAATGGCTGGAACTACAATTAGGCGCTTTAATTTTTATTCGTGACACTAGTCCTGCTGTATTACCCGTCATCGTCTTGGCCCCATCTGTACAAACGTCAATGCAATCGTTCCCAACTGAGATTATTTTCCTCAAAAAATATATTTATTTTATTAAAAATTTCTTCTCCGGTAGTGGTTGTGGGCAGCGGTGAACACATAAGCATGTCTTCTTCAAAAGAATTTTCGTATGGATATCTCACGATAACCAGCAAGATAGCCAGACCAGCGACATCAATAGACTCATCTATTTGCAAGACGAATCGTGCTTTTTGTAGACGTGTAACTAGTTCTTGTTTGACGTAGCTTGCGAAATCATGAATTCGCCGTGAAACAGTATCGTTTGAAAGCGGCACAGTAGAAACATGCTTTGCAGATTTTTCGTCGAGCATACATTTTGTTATGTCTGAAACACAAGGTTTTATTAAATTTTCAGTGATAGTGTGTGCTTCGCCTGCTTGTGCAATGCGAAAGCTAACTAAATATGATGCTTCTGTGGCCTTTTCGTTAATAGTTTGGGTTACATGCATCATAGTTTTTTGACTTTCCAATAATTGTTCTTTTTTACGTACAAAAAAATCTTGATTCTTGTCTTTACACTCGGGATGTACAGTTTCTAAATGTCGGCGCAACTTGCCGGGTGCCATGGAACTATTGGGAAGCAGTTTACTACATAACTTGCACAGAGGTGAGCCGTTGGAATCAACAAATCCGAAACTGATATACGATTCATCCTACTTCCTTTTTTTCGCCTTTGAACAGAGCCTCGACAACAGAGGGGAGAAATTTTAAGAAAAAAACGCCGATAATTATTTCAATTGGTTTAACTCTGAAAATAATGTAAATTTTTTAAAAATCATAGTTCAGAATCTCTGGCGAAGTCTTTGCTTTTTATATAAGCAAAATATTATTATTTTAGAAGCAATTTTCTTATAAAAGGAGAACATTTTGAAAAAAGGTTATTCTAAGTTAATTTTTTTGCCAAAATATTGTATTTAAATAATTTTTTTTTTCAAAATGTCCTTAAAACAATTTTATACATGCATTGTAATTCAAGGGACACTAAATATGATGAAAATTATCCATTTATGCACTTTTTTAAAATCACGGTTCCGAACGTAATTGGATACCTTAACATTTTAATCAAGATTTATTTTTATCTTATTGTGTAACATTTAATAATATACCATATTTTATTTTTTAATGTAAAATATAATAATTATGAATAATTCGGGAATCATCCATTGACTGTTATTTTTGTCAGCACCTGAATAAACGTGACCCCTGTACCGTTACTTAATATGTGACGAAACTCCTCAACCATTCAGCTCTCTCGTGGGGGGCTGGTATTTTATTTTGCTCAACCATCTGCTCCGTGAGTTCTCTTTGGTGAACACTGTAACAAATTTTTCTCGCGGATGTGTTCACAGAAACTAATACAACAAGAAAAATGAAAAGTTTTTATGTCGTCATTCTTCCTGGTTCTAGGAGTTTATAAACCATTCCCTGGGGCAACAGACCAGAACATCAGCTGTCTGTTCGCTCGACTACAACTCGCCAATGAGCACACATTCACTTTCCCTTTCTACCTATTCAGTAGTGTCCAGATGGCGGATGAAAATATATCCCCATGAATTTTAGGGTTAATTTCTTTTTCTTTTCTTTTTCCTTCCCCTCTTTAATCGTGGCGCGCGTGCCCAGCTCTTGTTCTATCACAAAATATCACTCAGTGAGGAAAGCTGGGAGGGACTTTTTTTCATCCTTTTCCATCCCTTGCTCTTTGAGATCCCCCCTCCCAAAACCCCTAGATCCCGTAGTAGGGCACGTGCTGTTATTGTTTGGATCCCTAACGGTCCAGGGACTAGAAGAGCTAGTACCATTGAGTACAGGGTTGCACTTTTATTCTGACCGTTGGGGTGCAGTATGATTGATTGTATGATTTTGATCATCCAGCTGCTTCGCAGAAGTCGCCAACTCATCTGTGGATAGTATTGAAATGGGTGATCCGCGACGACAACAAAGGAATATCCGTAACCCAAACATGTCCACCCAACTGGCTGAAGAAGGCCCGAAAGCCAGACCAGAATTTAATAATGAAATTTCGCCCCATCATTTTGATGGATCGATGCCAGAGTTCTATTGATCACAATTATTGAGACGGTTAGGTGATATCAAAGTATATATAATACCGAGATAAGTATAGTGACGATGAAAATTATAGTTTAATTTCACGCACAATAAAATAGATACAATAAATCCGCTTTAAGATAACCCCTGACTTAATGATACTTATTGTGTAAAGACAATTACCTAGTACCTTATTTTTTCTATTTTAGGACCTTTAAAAATGAGTTGAATGATAAATGATTGGTTGGAAATGATAACTGATTGGTCAAGCAATAATTCTCGAGGAATTACTTAATCGTTGCAAGACCATGAATAACTCAAATAACTTATTAACTAATTGATAGTTCAACTGAATAATTTTATTTAAACCAATAAAGAGATGGGTTTTTTTCGAAGTTTTGGGAATAATTTCTAAGGTTCTTCTCGAAAATTCAATGTATCTTCTCAGCAAAAATTTTGGAAATACTTTAAAAAATCTTTTATTTTCATAATACAGAAATGGAAACTAAATTCAAAGAACCTAATTTGAAAGAAATTTGAAAAAAAATAATATAAATATTAATATATATTTAAATGTACTGTTAACTCTGCAAAAAAAGTAACTTAATCATCAGGATTACCAAAATTTTAAGTACATTGAATCGAATATGTGTTACATTTAAAAATTACTAGCATATATTAAACAAACCATTTTTTGTCAGTACTTATTATAGATGTCATGAATCTTTTTATTACAAGCCAATTTATTGACAAAATTCTGAATACGACTCGGATGCTATGATATTAAAATTCAAGGCTATTTTGCCAAGTTTTATATAAACTTATTTGAAGTTTTTGTCCGTATTGTTGTTGTTACTAGTGCCACCTGATCGGCAAATGCCAGATCAAGGCCTACGAAATTCATCAAGACAGAGGGCTAAGTGACGCCTGTCGTTAGCAGTAGCTTTGAGCGACGTAACAGGTGACAGAACGATTTAGCTTGATTTCACCTCAATTTTCAGGGAGAAAACCCTGGGGGTGGTCAGGGGCCTCCCACCTTTCTTCCCCTTCCACCAACCTCACGAGAGGACTTGCGGCTCGACAGCTATTTAAAGTACCCCCATGCCGTGAAGGCACTATACATTTACAAACATCCATGTCTTCGCCGGGATTTAAACCCAGACCCAACGGCACAAAAGTCAGCGTCGCTAACCACTATGCCGGATGGGCGACTTTGTCCGCATTAATATATGAATGCACACAAAAGCTTAAAAAAAGTTATAAAAACATGCTTCGAAAACTTATAAACATGTGTTTAATACATATTTGAGCAACTAACTATAATTTCACAAACCATTTAAATTCAACTGGACATCTTATGTAATTTCAATATATATAATGCTTAATATATGTGATCAAATTATATATATGTAATTATATTCTAGTTAGTGCATGCAATGTTTCCTATTCTCAAATATAGGTTTTCGTCTAAGGTACTCAGAGTATCAATTAGATATTTAATCCAACTACTAAATCATTTTCTAACGCAGTATGTAATTTAAATTATCTCCACATATTTAGAAATTGTACAACGGATGTCAAGAAGCTTTTCCATGCAATTAACGTTCGGTCATCCTAAATTGACTTCTCGTGTATAAAGCTCTTCTCTATTAAGATTACTTTAGAATAATGCGCTATTTTGACAGGTATTAACTGAATTGACTATGTGAATTATGCGCTGATTTGACTGATATAAAATGAAGTTACTTTGTTTTCCTTCGATATTCTCCTTGAATTTTAAAAATATTTTAGCGAATCACGATCGTTGGGGATAACTGTACGGAATAACAACAACTGCAAGAAAAAGAGCCACCTCCCACCAAAAAAAAAAAACAGAAGAATTTTGAAGGCTATTTTTTCTGTGCATAGATGATACTTTAAACTCTACACAGGCACCGAATATATTGTATAACACACACACATAAATGTTAAATTACATAATACCAATTTTTAAGATATTTATCCAATTCTTCAAAAACATTTGCTACACTATACAAGGATCTTCCTTAGTCTTTGTTGAAATACTTTAAATATTCACTCCAAAATATTTAACCATGCCCAAAAGAATATTTTATTCAAATCAGAAGATAAATTTCAGAAAATATTGGCTTTCTGAAATTCATCACTCGATGATTAACTGATTTTGCCCTTCAAATGTTTCGAATATTTTACGATTACAAAAATCGAACTACAGAAGATACATCACAGCTAAGAATCCTCTTGTAAGGAAACTTTAATAAGCCATAATAAAACGTATACTTTTTTTTTCAAACTCAAAAGAAGCATTTCTTACTTTGAATAATACTTGTTTTATGTAATTTACCTAACACAGAAAGCTCACACCAAGAACTGGATTAATATGCATGGCATCCTTTTCCAATTTTTTAACTCATTTTTCAAATCATGTATTCTTTATTCTGTCTGTTTCTTTTTTTCAATCCCTACTAATAGTTCACACTCTCTCTATATATATTTATGTATCTTGTTCAAATTTCAATCGTTAATAAAGTACTTTTTATTCATCCACTCAAGTTCAAATACATTTTTAAAACTTGTAGTGGATGACACTTGATGTCAATACAGTTTTTCCAAATATTAATTTATTATTATATTTAATTAATTAATTTTAATTTGAAAGGGGAAGGGGTTTGATTGGGAGATAAAAAATTCTCTTACATAAGATATTTATCAGGGTATAAATTTAGGAATAAATATATATATATATATCGTCAGTGGTAAGGTGTGTAGATGGCTGAAAAAAAAATTCTTTTTCAGATTATTTTTTCATTCTGGCTTTTAGTCTGAGTCAAGGAGAGAACAAAATGGAAAATGAAACACGTGAAAGAAAAATTGAAAATTTTTTTTGCTATTAATATTGTGATTCTGTGATATATATATAAATATTTATATTAATTGTAATTATTTAGTAAAAAGTAACTAAAAGAACAAATTTTCTTTGTTGACCTTAATAGAAACTGACTTAATTTTTTTTTATATTACTTCTTTAAAGTAAACAACGATAATAAATCTTTTACTTTTTTCATTTGATCCTTCTCATAGCATAACATTTTTTCTTAAAACATGCAAAAACATTGAAAATATCCCAATGAATAAAAAGAAATATAGAAATATTAAGAAGCACAGAAATTATAGGAAATTAAACATAAACAAGAGTATAATGTTTCTGCTTCACAAAGAAAAAAAAATCGAATAATCAGAAAAACAAAAACTTGCTTTTGAAAATACCTTATTTGTACGTTACTCAAATACAGAATTATATAAGAGAGTCTCTCCCCCTCCCCAGATGATTAAAAATCCTCAGGTTCTCAATTCGAAATGCGATAGTGTGTAAAACGATACTCTTCGTTAACCAACGAAGGTTACTTAACAGAACTTTTAAATTGGTTATTGGATCAATCTACTTAGTTAACGGAACAATAAAATGACAAAAATAGAAATTAGCTTCCTTATAACATCAAGGATCTGTTTCAAAGATCCTGCTATTTTTAGTTCTAAAAGAAAATTCCAGGAAAACCACATATATTTTTTATTAAGATATAAACTGTTTTTACAAGCATTTTGAGGTCCAGTGATTCTGGGGATGCGTGTTTATATCTAATTATTACTTTTGTATAAGTAAAACTAATTACTTGTATCACATTTACACAAAGTGTGTAATACATCTTTTGAGAATGAAGCATGTGCACATAAAAGTTTATACACGAATGCACTGTAGGTCTAAATTTGTTAATTAAAATATATTTAGATGAAAAACAAGTGACAAGTTCTTTATTGAAATAATTAAGAAGTGAAAATTTTGACTTCTTATAAGGAAACTAACTATTATGAGAAGTAGGTTAATATTTTTTATTATTAATTGGACTGTAATATAAAACAGTTTTTAAGAAAAATTATTTATCAAAGTTACTTAAAAATTATGTATATATGTATTAAGTAAAAGCATTATGTGTACTGTTTTTTAAGAAATATGCAAGTGTTTCCTACGAAAAATTTTATGAAGAAATTATAAAAAAATGCTCAAAATTTCTTTTATTAAAATAAACTTCAGGAAAAATGGTTTTGAAAAATGACCTACATTTGGGAAATTGTCGTATTTAATAAGTTTTTTGTGTAAAATATTGAGGCATGCGAACGTAAAGAGCATGTTCATGTTTCAAGCAAAAAACTATGAATTGCGAGAATAATAATAAAAAAAAGGAAGAGTTTTTTAGTTCATTCTAATTAAGTCTCTGTGCATGCGTTGTTGTTTCTAATGCCTCCTGTCTGACGGTGTCTGATTGAGGCCCACGAAATTCACCGAGGCAAAGGACTTTATGCACGTCTGTCGATTTGGCTCATTTCCACCCCTATTTTGAAGGATAATACTCTGGAGGTAGTCAAGGGCCTCCCACCTCTCTTCCCCTTCCACCAACCCCACGATAGGACAACGTCTCGATGGATATTTAGAGTACCCCCATACCTACTTATTAAACATTTACAAACATCCTTGTGCCTTCTCCAGGATTTGAACTCGGACTCAACGGCACAGCAATTAGTGTCACTAACCACTATACCGGATGGGTGGCATTGTAAAGCATGCATGAAATCCACTTATTATCATTACTAATAATTCCAATCCGATTTGTTTTCTTCCCTTATTCTTTTTTCATATAAACCAGAAAACATTTCATCACATTTAAAAACTAAGTTTTTAAATCTTGTAATCAGAAACTCCCACAACAATTAAAACAGTAGTTAAAATGAAAAAAAAAAAAAAACATTCGTAGTTGAGTTTAAAGGCAATTTAAGTATAGCTTATGTGTTTTCTATATATAGCACTTACGTGGTTGCGTGAAATTTCGAGTGTGTATTAATATTAATACACGTTGAGTAGATTAAATATTAATGATCTCCGTAGATTCAGATCGTATGTGTGATTCTGTTTGCCCACACACTCTCCATTTCTTATTCATTCTTGATACATCTTTGATCGTTTCATTTTCTGATCTGATCTTGAGCTGCTCAATAAGCCAAGATTTCGTTACATAGTCACGATGTATCGCTATCTGAGATAAGGAATACTTTTCGTTGTTGTCCAGTTGATTTGCGAGTTTTTATAAATGTATAGAATTGACAAAAGAAACTAAATTTTGGATATCATGTTTCCGTAATTATTAAGTAAAAAATATTCTTATATTTTTTTCTATTGATCATATATTTTGTAAATGTGTTTAATTGATGAATATATATACATATATATATATATATATATATATATATATATATATATATATATATTAAATGTATATATTACATATTTGAGACACATGATTAGAAATTTATTTCAATTTTATGTTTTTCTTTGACCTGTCAGTTCTTCCTGCTTTTTTTTCAATTCCTACTATTAGTTCACAATATCCCTATATATATATGTGTGTATATATATATATATATATATATATATATATATATCTTGTTCAAATTTTCAATCATTATTAAAATACTTTCTATTCATCCATTCAAGTTCAAATACATTTTTTGAAACTTGTAGTGGAGGACACTTGATGTTAATACAGTTTTTTCAAATATTAATTTATTAGTTAAACTTAATTAATGAATAAATAGTAACAAGCAAAATTAATAGTCCGACACCATATATAAAAAGGAAAATCGCTCGTTGTATACCTGTAGTGTAATGAATAGCGTATTGGATATCTCTCACCCAAAGGACGTGGTTTCTGATCCTACTAGGGATGGTCTGATTTCTGAGAGTAGGATTTATGAATGAATAAAGAGTAAAAAAACAAAAATAGTAGTCCAACACCATATATGGAAAGGAAAATCCCTTTCTATTTTGTCACTTAATATTGTGATTCTGTCATATATATATACATGTTTATATTAATTGTAATTATTTAATAAAAAGTAACTAAAGTAAAACTTTTCTTCGTTGACCTAAGTAGTAATTGACTTTAAAAATATTTTTTATATTACTTGTTATGTGTAAGATTTTTAGTTCTCCTCTGTGTAGCTTTTTTTTAAAAATAAAATCTAAATCGAAGCGATGGAATAAAAATTTTAAAATAAGTTAAGAACTTTTTGCTACTTATTTCTTAATTTGGTACGTATTTCTTTAAATATTAAACAACGTTTTTCTGTCTGCATATTTAGTAATAGTACTTTTTTGTTTATTTTATTTACTTTCTTTTTCAAGGAATATTTCTCTTTCTTCTGAAAATAATCATACTCTAAAATTCTCAATATAAATGGTTAAAAATCTTCATGATTGCATGAGTCATTTCAATTAAATTATATTTCATCTTTTAGATTCGTTCAGAGCAGCGCTTCTCAATCTTGGTTCTCAAGAACTTTGAGGGGTCCACAAAAAAAATACTATATTTAAGGGATTCATAATATGAACTAAGGGGGCTCTATGATAAAATCTTATTAATACAATAATTTAATAATGGTAAAATAATGTAATGTCATGATAAAATCTAAAATTACGTTATGATTGATTAACCGGGGGGGATTACCCATAGAAAATTCTCGAAGAAATGTTAAAATATATGAATATGTAATGTGTGTTGTTTTATTCGTATAACAGTTTTAAACTAAAAATATTTACCAGCACCATATAATAAAATAGCTTATATATTCGTGTAACTCTCACTAAATTGTAACTCCCACAGATATCAATTTGCTAATATCAATACGTAAGTCACACACACACACACATATATTTTCATTAGCTGGACCTACCAATTTAATAACTTTAGGAATAAATTACGTTATGATTGATTAACCGGGGGGGATTACCCATAGAAAATTCTCGAAGAAATGTTAAAATATATGAATATGTAATGTGTGTTGTTTTATTCGTATAACAGTTTTAAACTAAAAATATTTACCAGCCCCATATAATAAAACAGATTATATATTCGTGTAACTCTCACTAAATTGTAACTCCCACAGATATCAATTTGCTAATATCAATACGTAAGTTACACACACACACACACATATTTTCATTAGCTGGACCTACCAATTTAATAGCTTTAGGAATAAATTCGTAAATGTAGTGCATGGTAGTTTTTTGTATTGTTTAACTGAAAGTATGATTAAGTTTTATCAATTAAAATTTTCAAACTATTTAATTATAATTTTTTAAATTTACACTATAACGTAATTAATTAATTACTATCTATTAGTAACCTACTGGTAAACATTTAATTTAGAGCTGGTTTAATTGTTTAATATTATTACTTTTTAGTATACTACAAATAAATAGTTTATTTAGGAGTATTACGTACGTGTATTTAGGATCCACATACTTAAAATTAGGAATCAGGAATTCCACTAGCAAAAAAGAAAAAAGTTTAGGAGCTTTTGGTTTTTTCTGCAGTATGTATACAAATACAAATAGAAAATAAGCAAATTAAAAAACGAGCAGTTAAAGTAAATTTTTAACACAGCTTGATTTGGACTTAATAATAATATCGTAGGGATTGAATTTTTTAATCACACTGGAGCTATTACTAAATAAAATGTTTCTATTGAGTAAAATTCATGTAAAATATCTGATATGAATCATTTCCAAAGATATTGGAATTATAACTCATATAGTGGAAGGCCTGAAACTGTCAATATTATCCAAAACACAGTAAAAAATATCTAAAATTATGATAAGTTGTCAAAAAAAGATTAATGCTGCATTTCAAAGCATTAAAAAAAATCAAAGAATGAAAAAAGTGTCGGAAAGAAATCTATAACGCTGAAAATATAAAACTATAGCTGAACAAGCAACAAAAGAAATAAATATCTGTCACGATCACATTTCAAGCCGCATGATTCGTCGGGAAGCTTCACAAATTAGGTTTCTATGGCTGTAGGGCAATACATAAATCTCTCATTACAACCATAAACGGGGAAATGCTCTTAGAATGGTTCGGAAAATATCCGTGGTGGAACCTTGACAAATGATTATCTGTAATTTGATCTGACCAATAATCTTTCACTTCATTTCCCTCCATAGAAAAGTTGGAAATATCTAAAGGAAATATGATGTGGATTACTTAGTCCCAATAATAGCACATGTAGGAAAGTCTTTGATAGTACAGGCAGGACCATTCTTATTTTAAAGGAGTTTTAATTGATTTAAATAACTTGACTAGGAACCAAATATGCAGGATCACTTTCATATGATGGTATAAAAGATATTCCCAAATGAGAGATAATCCGGTTTCAGGTAGACAATGGCTTAGCCATTGTGTAATGATTACTCTATTATTGCCAACTCTATTATTCGTTGAGATTCGTTCGATAGAGCAGTGACTTCAGTGCCTAATTTTCGTATTCTTAATAGCCTCTGCCATTCATGAACAGGCTATTATGAATTCGATTTCTTTCATTTTCACCGTTAAGAAGAATTCGGAAAGATTTCTAGGAAATAATAGCGTGAAAGATCACAACCTTATGTAACATTATATGAATTTCTCTAATTTTTATTGTTCCGAATAGTTGTATTTAATCTTAAACATTATTGATAAAGATAGAGTTTTTCGGTGATGATATTTTTTGTTAAATTTATTTCTGTGTGCAATCTACTCGGTATGAAACTGATTCATAAATAATGCACCTATTTCATCGTATTAATCTTAATACATGTTAAATAACAGAATCTACAGAGAGATCACGTGCAAAAGAAAGATGATGTAATTATCTTTGCTGATGTATAATGGTCTAGCAATAAAATTAATTCTGCTAGTAGTTAATGGGCCAGTCAAGGAATAAGGATCTAGATTACACCTTCTAACATTTACCCGAACAGATTTTATGTAGAAATAGCTGTTTTAGTTACTCCCCTAGAAAGATATTTGTGCTGGCATTAAAGGAAACCTCTTGACAGAACAAATTACAGATGCTTTTGAGAGTAAATTACGTAGAAATTAATTTCTTGAATGTTACAAGTGCTCTTTTTCCCTCGAAAAAGATTCAAACTATTTATAGTGTATTTTTAGGGAATCATATATAAATATAGCTTAATTATACATACATTTAGCACAATTTTAATCGTGCATTATTCTATTGCAAATATTGCAGGTCAGATGGAAAATCCAGTAATGATGCACTATAATTATTTCAATTAAATTATTTTCAGCATATTTAATTAATGTTATATACTAAAAACACTTAAATTAACAAATAAATAAATAAATAATTGATTATATAGAGTTTATATTTTTAATCATTAAAATGTTTGGTATTATAAATCAAAAATAGACTTTTTTTCCCCAAAATATCTTCCTTGTAAGAACTCTATTTATAGTTTATTTCTAAATATTTGCTGCTTTAATTTAAAACTCAAATTAATAACGTAGTATGATTGATTAGGCATATATTCGTAGTTCAAATTATTAAAATGTTTAAAATTGTGATTTTTAATTCCCTAAATTATTTCCTCTTTAGGTCCACTTAAATTAATACTAATTTTATTGTTTATTAGAATATAATAACTACAGCAAGAAAATTCTCGACCATTATTATCCCATTTTCAAACACCCAAAGAAATACTAATGAAATTTCAACAAATGGAATGCCGATAAACTTCAGTATCGCCATTTTCAATCAATATTAAAAGAATTAACACTAACGTTGAATTGTTTTTCTTTATATTCCCCAAAAGAGCCACGTGGAAGGGCGATAAAGTGCCAAAAAGGGCATACCTTGTAGCAGTGCCCCACATGGGCCGCTTGAAACCCATCTGTGTGCTCTGCAGACGATTTGGTGGGGAGGGGATGCAGAAAAGCGGAAAGGAAACTAGAACAGAAGTGGTAACAAAGGCCACGCGACTGTCTATCCCCCACTTCCCAACCCGATTCACCTTTCACTGGCCCTCTCGGATGATCAACCTCCCCTCAGACGATTTTTTTTACCGTTTTCATTCACCCTGAGGCTCTCTGTATCCGAAATTCGGCTTTTATAACAGTTTCATTACTTCAGGCTAAATTTGATATTAGCATTTGACTTATTTACCGAGGTATGGTTTTGTGTCGGAAATCTGGCATAAAAAATGTGACAGCGAAGTTATGGATAGAATCAAATTCATATATAGATTATATTTGATTAATGTATGCCATCTTTACGAGATCAGCTTATATTCTGTCTTCAAAAGCAAGGGAAGTCATTTCCTGTAGTATTAGTCGCTGGAACTCAGTCGTTTGGTTGTCAACAGCTAGGAGAAAGAAATGTGGAGTTTCTACAGCACCATCTAAATATTCGAGCATTCATTGAATTTATCAGTTTTTATTTTGAAAAATGTAAACATTAGTACATGATTTTCGACTGAAGATCAACACCCCTTAATGATGGCATAATTTTCATGAAAGTAAAAAAAAAGTAATTATTATTTATTCATGAAAACTGCATAAAAATATAAGTGTCGTTTAACATTAAATAGCTGAAAATAAACCAATCATTTCCAATTACATTATAAATTGTCTAGAGCGGGCAAAGGTTGTGTAATATAGAAATAAATTTGTTTCTAGGAGTAAGAAATGGATTTTTGGTGCGTTTCCTTAGGACACTCCAGCCCCCCGCCATTTTGACGGGACCGAGATGGAAGGACTAGTTCAACAATTTGAGTAAAACTAGTAAATGTCTTTTTATTGATTTTTTAAATGTATTTTTGATTAAAGATTGAATTCTCTCTCCATTTCATGAACATGAATAAAACATTTTCAATTACAGATTAGCATATAAATACTGATTACTAAAACTTTTGTTTTAAGAACATTAAAAGAAAATATTTTCAAAGTATACCAATTATATATACAAGTTTTAACCCAAGCAAAAATTGTACACTAATTCTTTAAATTTAGAAAATTCAGTAAAACTGAATTTTCCATTTTAACAAACAAGATTATAAACATCTGATTTTAAAGCACAAGAGACAAAACATATGAAATAAAAAATATATATGAAAAAATTTATTCAATCATATATCATAAATTTGATGATAAATTTATATCATGTTGCAATTTTTATGTGTGCTCTAGATTAGTTAATTTAGGTTATTAATATTATAGCCTTTTTCTCTTTCAGAGAAAATTTTCTAAGTTTGCATCCAACTTAGGGTCGGACTATTCATAGGCAGCCTAGGCCATGGCTTAAAGGCTAAAATCAGTAAGGAATAACTAATTAAATACTTACAATTGCCATATTTTCAAAATTTCGGCCTGTTAGTTATATTGTCTTTTTCTCAGAAAAAAGTTCATCTCTTAAAAAAAAATTCTTTAAAAGCAAGTTATATTCTACCTGAAATTAAAAAAAATATAATAAACATTGTAAATCAACTCTTTTAATAGAAATGGTCACAAAACTATTGCTCTAGTTTATTATTGTGCGCAGAAATGTGTAAAATCGCCTTCTGTTCTGTTCTTTAAACATGAGAGCCAAGGCCTACTGTGCTCACGTCAGTATACGTGACCTTGGGCATTGAGGCGTATGAGCAGATGTTCCGGTCAGGTGGTCAGTTTGACGTGACACCCCCAGTGTTTAGTTCCCAAGCACAAACCTAGTACTCATTTATAGATCTAAAGAAGGGATGAAAGCCTGAGTCGACCTTGCTCAGCCCGGAATTTCAACCTCGGACCTGTGGTCCGGAAGCGTGGTTCCATCATTTAAGGAGAAAAATTATTGAAGAAAAGTTTTATTAGAAATTATAATTGTGTGTGCATTATTTTCCGTTATGAACAACTATTATTCAGGAATCGAAATATTTTTAATCCTTTAGTAATTTTTTTGTTTTTGTTTTATATGGGTATGTATAAGTGACTTATATAGTATTTTCCTTCTGATCTTCGTTTTCATTCATTCTTCTCAGAATAACTTTTGTGTATTCAAAATATTGTTTGTGATTCAAATTTTTTTTTTTGAAAGAAAACCACAAAAACTTAAAATATATTTTCCCTACGTAATATCACACACAGTAAACTGATTATTTTGATAATTTATTTATAAAGTTTTCGAATGGAAAAATATCTGAAATGTTTTTCAATTAAAAAGCATGCACAGCTAAAAATGTACTGATTCGAAACAAATTAAGTATTTTCTTATGTGCATGATGTAAATGCATTTCAAAGATTATTCGTTATGAATTTCGGATGGTTAAAAAAAAAATTGAGAGATTGTAATATTTTGTAGTCCCCTGTCCAATATTAAAGCAATGTTTTAAGGTGTGTACTACCCTTAAACTATAATTTACTTCAGACAATTTTAAATTCTCGTAATAACAAGTAATATTAAAAAAATGAAGTGAATTCCTACTTAGGTCAACAAAGAAAAATTTTCTTTATAGTTACTTTTTATTAAATAATTACAATTAATATCAATATGTATATACATATGACAGAATCTCAATGTTAAGTGGCAAAATAGAAAGAGATTTTCCTTGCAATTTACCATTTTCCTTTCTACATAGGATGTTGGCCTATTATTTTTGTTTCTTACTATTTATTTATTAATTAAATTTAATTATTTCAATAAAATATAGTAAAAAGAAGTCACATTCTCAGAAATTAGTCCATCCCAGGTGGGATTCAAACCCACGGCCTTTGGATGGACCTATCTATTGCGTTACAGGGAAACAACGAGCGACTTTCCTTTCTATGTAGGCTGTTGGACTATTTTTTGTTTGTTTGTTACACTTTATTCATTTTTTAAGGGGTCACAGGGGTGTTAAATTTCTCTGGAGGTCTGAAAATATAAACAATTTTCAAACAGGTATAATTTCTTTGAATTTAAGTTAAATAATTCCAATCTTTTACACATTACTTATAAAGGAATGGGGCTTCAGAAAAGTATAAAATGTTTAAAATATAATCATAATTTTAAAAATTATAAGCATATGAAAATAAGAAACTTTTCTATAAGAAATATTTATTAAGTTTTACGTCGCGCATGCTATTTTCTAAAAAAGTAAGTTTGTTTACTAGCTATAAGTTGATTTATAAAGACAAATGTATTGTTAATACTTTGTAGCTACTTTTATACAAATAGAATAATAACTTATATATTTTAATAAATGAAAAAATGCATTTTTAAAAAATATTGAAAAAAATTGCAATATTTAACAAATCTTTTGAAATACAAAAGATATATAATACTAAAATTAGGTAGGGTTTAAAGAGTATGATGCATTGTACAATTCTATAAAGTTTTATACATCAGAGGCTAATATTTTAGAAAATTGCGTGCGCAAAGCAAATCATACTTAATATTTATTATAAAATTTTCATATGCTTATGACTTTAAAAATTATTATCATATTTTAATAATTTTATACTTTTCTGAAGCCCCATTCTATTTTAAACAATACGTAAAAGATTCGAATCATTTAATTTAAAATTAAAAGAATTATACGCGTTTGAAAATCGTTTATATTTTTAGACCTCTAGAGAAATTTAACACCCCTGAGACCTCTTAATTTTATTAATCAATGGACATTTGAAAAAACTGTATTGACACATCAAATGTTACCCACTACAACTTTAAAAAATATATTTGAACTTGAATGGATGAATAGAAAGTATAGTTTATTAACGATTGAAAATTTGAACAAGATATAAAAATACAAATAAATGCATACATAAGGAGAGAGTTAAGTAATTAATAGTAGGAATATTAGGAAGTACAAATAGTCTTGATTTTTAATAACATTACGTGTTGTTTTTATAGACATGCATCAATTATCCCGTTTCATTTTTTTTTTCGTGAGAATCATTGGTTACTCACGAATTTATAAAGAATTAGCATCTGGTGTTTTTTTTTAATCCTTCGGTAATTATGATGATCTCAATATCAGAAAAAGATTGACCTTTCCAAAGAGATATTTATGTCTTTTTAACCTTAACGTAATTTTCAAGGATGAAAGAATTACGACTCAAGTATATCTTAAGTAGTAAGATAGGAAGACATGATACAGATATACAGGGACCGTCTAATAAAAATGAAAATTAAAGTCTTTCTTTTTTTTCTTGGAAGTATGAACCAGATTTTAATAGTCATTTTAAAAACCTCTTTTTTTTACACATGCTACAAAAAAAACTTTATTTGTTGCGTTATCATGATTAAGGTATCCGACTACGTTCGGAACCGTGATTTTGCAAAAGCATATAAAAGGATAATATTTATGATATTTAGTGTAACTTAGGTTAGAAAATGTATATAAAATTGTTTTAAGAATAGTATTACAATAAAAAATTATTTAAGTGCAATATTTTGACAAAAAATAAACATAGAATGACCCATTTTCAAAATATTCTCCTTTTGTGAAAAATGCTTCTATTATAATAATATTTTGCCTGTATATAGCTCAGACCTCTGTGCAGAGGCTAAACTAGAATGTTTGAAATATATAACTTATAGAAGTGGGTTTATCCATGTTTTACGACAACAGAGGGGAGAAATTTTAAGAAAAAAACGCCGATAATTATTTCAATGAGTTGTAACTCTGAAAATATTGTAAATTTTTCAAAATTCATAGTTGAGCCTCTGTACAGAGGTCTGAGAAATATACAGGCAAAATATTATTATAATAGAAGCATTTTTCACAAAAGGAGAACATTTTGAAAAAGGTAATTCTGAGTTAATTTTTTGCCGAAATATTGTATTTAAATAATTTTTTGTCAAAATGTCCTTAAAACAATTTTATACGTGTATTCTAATCTAAATGACACTAAATATCATGAAAATTGTCCATTTATGAGCTTTTTTAAAATCACGGTTCTGAACGTAGTCACAATAAAAAAAAAACTTGAGTTTGTTAATGTAGAATTTAATAAACCCACCGCAAATTTTAAAAAAGAGTAATTTCGAACGGTGAATAAAAATTTTAAGCACAAATCAGATATTTAGCAATGTCGTGCAATGATATTTCAGTGTATTTTCTTTCCCATTTGCGAGCTAATTATTTACATGCCTTATAAAAATTCTTTTGATCCATGTTGTTCGTTACTTAATAGGAAATATTGTATCATTAAATGCATCCGCTTGTGAATGAGATAGTTTTGATGGTATTCTATTCGTATTGTCTATGCCTAGTTGGAATGCCAGTCATTCCAATAGAATATAACAGATAATTGTTTTCCGCATTCCAACAATTCAATACAGGATCCACACACTTCTATTTCTAAGAAATTATTGTTGGTCGGCGTTTACATGCAAACAACTGATTTGTTATTAGAATATATTTCAATTGCATCGAATGCTATTTTGCTAAGCAAATTTTTGAGATAATCATATCAGTAAATTGTTTTCTTATTGATTGAGATTTATATCTGAACTTAGGAATTCTCATGGGTTCGTTTTAATAATGAAAATATATTATTCCTTGATTTACTAAGTTCCTATTTCTTAGCTTATTAAAGAAATTCTTTTATTTTATTTTAATATGCAGGATATTTAAAAACATATATGAAAGTATAATTTTTTTTACTTCAATAATAATAAAATTCGCTCAAATATCATAAATGCTGAATTTTGTTAAAAATATTTTTTAAATTTCCAACTGTATGTATAATCCTGGGAAAGATTGCAAGCGTTTTCAATTTTGCATTAAAAATTTTTCATTTAAATCTCAAGCAAAAAAGTAATAAATAAGAATTAATTGTGTTACTTAACATAATGAAGCATATTAGTTACTTTTAGTATGTTTTATTTTTTTCGAAATACAGATAAAAGCCTGAATATTTATATAATATATTTAATACTATAAAAGTATGTCATTCGGAGAGTAATGTACACGTTTCTATATTCAGAAATATTGTTATTAATTATATACAACGCAATAAATTTCTAGTTTCAAAAAAATCGGAAAAAATAAACAAATTATAAACATTTCACTAAATATTGCTTAATTCAAAGATACCCAATTAGTTTTATTAATAGTTATTTGAGTAAAGAAATTCTAAGTAGTAAGGATTAAAATTCCTTAGAATATCAATAGTTTATTGTGATAAATTTATCATCATATATTCCTGGATAAGTTACCTCCATATTATAATATTAGATAAAATTACTTATTATTTTTTTAATTCATATATAATCCTAGTGTCCCTAAAGTAATGGTAGTATGTAAGCACTCTTTTTAATTTTATATCTATTATTTTCATACTTTTGCTAAGCGCTACTATTCAGCCATTCCCATGCTTTGAATTTGCATTTGAGTCCAGAATCTGGCAATAACTTGTTTAATGATTTAGCACGGACTTTGCATTTTTGTATGCAATTTTTAGGTAAGTTTCCTTTATCTTGTAATGGATTTAGATATTCTATCAATTCTTTTCAATTGGTTTTTGCTCAGTATTTTTAACATAAAGGGGAAAGATTGGCTGGCCACAAAACATGCTCAACCCCACTTTTATAAAAATTATTTTATATATAAGAGCTGTCCTAAGTCAGCAATGTTTATAACATTGTAGCATCCCTATTTTTTATATTTTAAACTCTATTATATATTTTCAATTTCTTATATATCCTTCCTAAAATATTAGTCTGGTTTTTTTGCTATTTCAATTTTTTTCAGTTTTGATTATTGAATATTGATCTCTCTTTGGTAGAGAATTTTGACTATATGTATTCGTAGTACGTACTACAATTGCAAGTATGATAACAAGTAAGATTTAACAGTAATAAATAAATAAATACTAGAATGAATAAATCTAGGAACACAATTTGCTTACAAAAACAGAGGACCTCCATTAAAACGTACACGTATTATAAGAATTATCGAAAACTAGCATTGGCGCGTTCGCGATTAAATTTTATTATAAAAAACTATTTTTCGGTACAAACATTTTCCAAATGGTCTAGATCATTTTGATTAGATTGGTTTTTTTATAATATATATTAACATAACCTCTCTATATACTATCATACATTAAATCAATGACAATTACAATACAAACGAAGTGTCATTGTTTTATTTCAAAATTAAACGCTTTTTTTTCTAATAGCATTTCTTGATACACAGGATGGTAAAGTACACAAATCAAGAAATAAATCTACTGTTGATACGCTGTCCCATTACTTATACTATGGCGAAGATATTCGTGTTATTACTTATTATCGTGATTATCGTGTTATTATCGTGTTATCAGGAGAGTTTTGTAACGTCTATGCAGTAAATGTTCTAAAATATTTCTGAAATAAACTATTAAATTTTCATTATTAAACGACAGATTAAACAGCACTCGACTCATTCGAAAGGAAATTTTCATTATTACATAAATTTATATCGAAATATTTGATCATTTTAAATTGATGGTTTATAATGCAGTTTTAATTTATTTAACTACCGAATGTTTGGTAAAACGGTAAATACATTTTGTAACACGGGGAATCATTTTCACACAACATGTGCTAAGATAAAATTGATAGAAATTTATGAATAGTTTAAATAGTTAGTCAGAAATAATAGTAAGAGTACTTATATATGTATATAATAAAACTTCATATGGGTTGACCTATAAGTTTTAAATTTTTTATGCGAATAAGTTTCTTTTCTTTAATTAAAAAAAAAAAGATAAAATAAATTTTAATTCTCGGAAATACAGATCTATTCTATAGAAATTTTTACAATACTTTTTTTTCACAAAATTTGCATTACTTTTTTCAAGGCAAAAAATATGCCCGAATAACAATTTTGATGGAATAATTATGTTGAAATAAATATATACACCGTAAAATTTTTAAACTTCCGCACGATTGTTCGGCTTGCTTCTTTATTTTCTGTGTTTCTCACTTATTTTAGCTACGCTTCTTGTTTCATATATTTTTATATTCTTGCTTCATATATTTCATGGCATTACAATTTAAATTGCTATGGAGTGTGAAAAAGCGATTAAAACAAATCGGAAATTCAGTTTAGTAACTTAATAGTGGAGGCTTAAAGTTGTCAAATATGTCAAAAAAATAGATATCATTTAAAAATACTACTAATAAGTCAACCATATGACTTTAATTAAAAGTTTTTTTCAGGATTTGTTTCTTAAAGAACATCACATAATGAATCATTTTTTAAGAACATCATTCGGTAAAAAGTTTTAATCACTAGTTTGATCTTTGTTCGTGTGTTCATTTAATATACCTTAGTTTTTTATATATAAAATATTAATTTTTATGAAATATTTTCATGCCTTTTTAATCTGCAGACAAATGTTTCTCTTTTCTTTTCGAAAATGATGGCTGTCAGGATGACATGTGTATTAAATTAACTTTTTGGTTTTTCGAAAGGAGATAATTGCTGGAGGAGTATTTGAATATAAAATAACTTATCTAATGCAACATTAGTCATGCATTCTTTAAATAAACTGATAAGATTTAAAAATTACGTTAAAAAGGAGAAAAATTAATAAAAAGAAGTAAGAAACTTTTCTTAATTTCTATTATCAAAATTTTTAAATACATAATCTTAAGCAAAATATTAAGTGTGAGTATGCGATTTTATGGATTATATTTTATATAATAAGAAATAATTACAGCTGCAAATAGCTAAATTAATGTCAACATGTTACAGTGGCAAAAATGTCTTCATTGAGATTAATTTTAGCATTTTTTGTAACGGGTTCTATTCGCGTTTCTAATTAATCCTCCAGGGAAATTCTTTTTAATTGACGCATGACTTTGAAATCGCTTTCTGTGGAGGAGTTGTGATCTGTGCTAATGTGAGTTGCTATTTAAAGTCAAGTGAAAATTGAGAGAGGTTGTCGTTAGGCTGATACTGAAGTTAGAGGGCTAGAATTCTAATTGAAGCCATCGGAGTTTCACTAAGGAAGTATCCCAACGGAGAAAGATAATCTGTAATGCGGATTTAACCGTCACGGATAAATGATCCAATTAATTGTTATAGATATTTAGTTAAGTAATTAAGTTGACCGTTCCCTTCGCTAAAGATATTTGATAGAAAATTTATACGCGTAAGATAAAGGAGGTTTTATTAAAATGTCTCTTGATTCTATGCAAATTAACCAGCAACCGAAAGGTCGCGACAATTTAAACCAGAGGTTCCTAGACTTATTTGTCTTACATTCCCCCTCCCATGTTTTTCGATTTCGGGTAGACCCTTGCTTACCTAATATTGAATTTTGGCAAATTTATCAACTTAAATGTCTTTTTGACAGCTGGTGTGGTACTACTACTTACTTTAAAATAATTAAATTTCTAGCTATAGTGTATAGCGCTTAAAACTTAAGAAGCACATGTTAATGAATTAAATTAAGATTAAAATTGTTTAATTTAATACATAAAACTTACATAAAATAACAGAACAACAAAAAATGTTTTTAATGAGAGGGATGAATATGGTGCTTCAATAACAAATTTTTATTATTTAATATCAATTTAATCAGTTTTAACCTTAAATTTCCTTTGTTAGTAAAAATGTCCAGTTCCCCCGCCCCCTTCTTTTTTTGGTTTTTGAGATTGGCAAACTCACTGAAACTCCCTCTCACTAGGAAAAGCAGTTAAAAACTTTGTCACAATATTACATAATTCGTGACAAATAACAGGTATATTTTTTTAAAACCAAAATTGCTGACATCCGTTTTCTAAACTTTATTTTAAGATCGTTAGGGCCTATTCTGATCAGTTCCTATTGTAATATAACATTTTTTCTTTCAATGTGACAATATAAATTCATTGTCTACTGTAGTTATTACTATAAAAAGAAACAGAGTTTCAAAATCAGAATAAAGAGTATTTAAATGTTGAACGAAGGTTAAAATGTCCTGGCAGTTTCTGTGACAAATTGAGAAAATTCGTGACGTCCAATATTGTATTTCTTTAATTTAATTCTGAAAAGAAATGCTGAAATGGTCCTTTTCTTAATAAAATTTATGCTGTAACCTAGTAACTACAAATTAACCTCACTAAATTTAGCAAATAAATCAGTTAAATTGGTAAAATCTAGTTTCCACAAAATCAATTTTTTTTTAAAGATTGAAGTCACTAAAGGTCTACTGATAGCCACTATTATGGACCCCTATTTACCCCTTATGGATCCCCAAGTTATTTTTTCTTTAGCATGGACCCCTTACAGGTCGTCATAGGCCCCTGGGGGTCTATATAGACCACTTTGAGAATCACTGATTTAAACAATGATTTTTTTAATTTAGAGCAGGGGTCGGCAACCTATGGCTCATGTGGCACGTTGTACAATTTTCAATGGCATTATGCACTACTCTATAAATTTGACAATTTTGGAGGGGATGGTAGAAGATAAGTTTTTAATTTAAATTAAATTAAAAGTTATTTGAAAAACATCTTTAAAATTATGGACATTTACGGAATTACGAAAAAATCTGAAAAATAACTCTAAAGAGAAATTTATAGCTATTTTGTTAATTACTGAATGTCATTGCTGAAGAGATTTAATTGTTTGAAGAGAGAAAATTGCATGTACTCTACTTTCTGTTTTTGGCTCAACATATCTAAGTAAAAAAAAATGTGACATCACATGAATAATATTTCGAGACTGAAAAAAACAAAATTTAACAACTGAATGTACAAATTGAAAATTACAAATTATACCCCTGATTTTGCGATATGAAAGATGAGCGGTGCAGAAACACAGTTTGCAATAAAATATTTATTTCTCTTTTTATTTAATTATAATGGAGGGAAATACTTATACTTTGTGTTGTATATTTCCTATTTTAATAAATATGTTTAAAAATGCATAATAAATGTATAATTTAAATTTTTAATATTTTTGTTGAAGAATTATTCATATTTTATGCTTAAGTTTTATGTTAAGAAATATCTTTAAATGGTACAAAATTAATATTTAATAAAACTGTAAATCTTTATTATTGATCTATTCTCTATCTCTGCATGCATTATCGTGGGAATCGAATTGTTTCAAAATTGTCCTACAGTGTGGCCCGCTGAATCATATTGGTAGATTGGTTTGGCACGCCACAGATAAAAGATTGCCGACCCCTGTTTTAGAGTTTAATCATTAACAAATAAAATATTTTTTAAACATTAGAAATGAATGTTTGTTAAAAAAAAAAACCATTTATCAGAGAAAAAAAGAATAAAACAACATAACTACAGAAAAATAAGAGGAAAATGAATCTTCCCTTTGAACCCCCGGATAAATGTGTACAACAACAGCATTCAATTTTTTTAAAAAAAAACAACAACGTAGATTTGAATTCCTTTTTGCTAGAAATCTCATGATCCCAACAAAATAGAAGTAATCGTTATGAGTGAAAAGAAATTACTGTTAAAAAATTAGAAATTGATAATTTTTTTTCTATCCTTTTTATTTTTTCAATTTATTTAGTATTTAAAATTGCATTTACACTGTTAGCCACCGTAAATCCAACACCCTGAAGGAAACATGCAAATAACATGAAATTTACAACATGCATTAGCGGAGGTGAGATATGCAAATGATTAGAATTTCAGCGCAAACACACATCACGTGCACCTGTGGCGCCACCTCAAAGCGCTATTTAAGGCTTAGAGATTTCGACAATTTCAAGTTCGGAAATTGTGTTTCTCTTGTGGTTTTTCAAAAAACGATCAGTTATGTCCCGTAGAAAACAGCGATCAGCTTTTGATCAAGTATCCGAGTTCGACAGAGGAAGGATAGTGGCTACAGAGATTGTGGATTATCTTTTAGGAAAATCGGTAGTCGTATTGGACGAAACCAAACGACTGTAATGCGTATATGTGACCGTTGGATGCAGGAGGGTACGACGGCCCGACGTGGTCGATCGCATCCACCTCAGTGCACCACTTCACGTGAGGACAGGCAAATTGTGCGCATGGCAGTAACGGATCGCTCAGTCACATCACGAACCATAGCACAGCACATTGAGTCTGTAACGCATTATTCAGTGTTTGCGCGTACCATTCGACGCCGTTTACAGCAGAGTGGTCAGACCACAAGACTTCCATTGCTTGATCTACCCTTGATGCAGAACCAATAGACGTCTCCGTCGCCAATGGTGCGATGAACGAAAGATGTGGGGGGCAGAATGGAATGAAGTTGTCTTTACTGACGAGTCACGCATCTGTCTGCAACAGCATGATGGTCGAATTCGTGTCTGGAGACACCGTGGAGAGAGGATGCTGAACAGCTGCGTTATGCACCGCCACACTGGTCTTGCACCGGGTATTATGGTATGGGGCGATATTGGATATCACTCTCGCACTCCTCTAGTACGCATTTCCAGTACTTTAAACATCCAGCGTTACATCTCCGAGGTGTTGGAGCCAGTCGTCCTTCCATACCTTCAGAGCTTGGCCACAGTCACATTTCAACCGGATAATGCGCGACCACACGTGGCACGCATTGTCCAAAGATTCCTCTTCAATCACCAGATTGAATTGCTTCCCTGGCAGGCTCGTTCTCTGTATCTTTCACCGATAGAAAACATGTGGTCTATGGTTGCTCAACGATTGACCCAGATTACACCCCCAACTGCCACACCAGATCAACTTTAGCAACGTGTGGAAGCTGCTTGGTCTGCTGTACCCTAAGAATACATCCAAAGTCTCTTTGAATAAATGCCGAGGTGTGTGTGGTGGGGGGAAGCGGTGATATCCAACAATGGTGGCGGCTGGAACCACACTTCACAGAAGTCTATAAATTTAATCATTTGATACTTGGTTAACATGTTATCTACAAAATAAATTTTGTTGTGCTATCTCTTGTTTTTTTTGGTGTTGCATTTACGGTGGCCTGCAGTGTATATGAAGCTTTTTAAAAGTATTTTGTATAAAGCCTATCCTCGCAAACTATTAATCTTTTTTTCGGCATGAAATGCTTGTATATAATATTTTATATACTGAATGAATTTCATAGAAATACAAACTATTTTCTCATAAATCATTATATTTGTTATACATAAAAAAAAGTAAGCTATTTACTAAATTTTAGGTACAGATTTTTAAAAATCCAAACAAAAAATGGTAATTTTTTAAAAATATTTAAAACTTTATCTAAAGTGAATCAGACTTCAATAAGGTAAGTACTTTTCGGAACTGTCTTCTTCAAATTATTTTAAAATGAGCATCCTCATTCTCTATAATTAGTTTTTTCTTTTATCCTTTTAGTTCCTTTCCATGATATTGTACGTCGAAAAATTTAATACGTTGGTAAGACATAATATGAGAGATTGCAACAGGCTATTTCGTGAGGCTTCTCTTTTGAAACTAACTTGTTTTTTTCTTTAATTTTATTGAAAGTTTTTAACTACGACCCCCTTACAGATGATATGTGATATGCTCATGTGCAGTACTATGTAAAACAATTTAAAGTGGAGTATAAGGTAATAGTAATTCTTCTATCGAACCCTATTGCATTCTGTTATTATTTCTATTTACTTTGATATTTTCATAAAGAAGGCTTCTACATCTACTTACATATGGATGAGGGACTTAGAGTCAAAATTTTCTAAAGGTGAAGCGATCAGAGTAGACTTTAGGGATTACGTCAAGCGATTATATAAGCTCTATATACTCATATAAATTGTATATAGGCGCGTAAAAAACCCCCTTTTTCTTTACAGAATCCTTCAATTATGCTCCTATTTATGAAGACAAAGAAAAATGAAAAATCTAGAAGAATAGCTGTTGAATTTTTGTAGACATAATTTTTCCATTGTGTGTTATTTGCCTTTTGTTTTTGTGTCTCCTTCCTTAAACCAAATTTAACTAATGAAAATATTAGTAAACGATACCATACACATTAAAAAATTTGTTTAGACATTGAATTATTCAACTTTCTTGGCCGTCATCAAATTAATTTGGAAAGATTCTTAATCAATAAGTCTGGCAATTTTTCCATAAAAATTACTACTAATTTCAACTCAATAAAAATTTTTAATAAAAGTTCCTAGGTAAGTGGTTTATATTTCACTATTTTGTTAGTTTAATTACTCTCTCTACCATCTTATCCATTCTTACAGACTAGTTAAAAAAACAATGCCTTATCCCCCTATATCGATAAAAATAAATATATCGATAATGATAAAACTTTTTGTTACGCTTCGAAGTCAAGCTGACTTCAATAATTCTTTTATATAATCTCAAATACAACTAATATAATATTATTTTTCCATTAATTATAGATGTTGAGGGTTAGGAGAGATCATGAATACACGACTGAGGGGTTTTCTTAGTATTTATTTTTGTATTATTTTATATATCAATTCCAAATGATGTGGGGAAAAAATATCTCTTTCTAGAATCTCTTAGATGATTATTCTTTTTCTTTACATTATTGTCTGCTGGTCTTTCCATCGAAATCCTCCCGTCGCCAATTACGAAGAAAATAATAAAATCCTATTAAGTGATTCATCATGTTGTTGATTTTATAACTACTTTTTAAAGTTTGATTTGGAATTTTTCGAAAAAACGATGCACTCGCGCGCGTGACACTTAATTAAGAGCAAAAGTGAAGTGTATAATATATTCTCAGCAACACGTTTCATTCTTCTTTTCTCCTTTATTTCTCTCATTCTTTGATTTTGTAAATTGATAAGTGAAGCGGTTTAATTGCTTTTAAATCCAGACGCATTTTATTATTGTTCTAATGACACGAATTGTTAACAGGATTTCAATACTTCATATTTCTTAGCTCTTTCATATGTTTTTCTTTTATCTTAAAGATATTGACAATTCATTATTGCAGATAAATAATATTTTTTAAATTGGCCATTGAAAACAATTGCAAATAGTTTTTATTTATTTATTTAATACTCATATCATAGAAAAATCTATTAACAATAAACAGACTCAAAGCATGCAAGAGACAACTATAAATGTTCTAAATATTAAATCTAAATCTTGAAAGATTCAAAGAACAATTAAATATAAATAAAAATACTCATTGAGTATTTTATAATTTTAAATTTTAATTTATTTGGTAATTTTTTGTTTTAAAGTTTTACGTCAATTAAATAATTTCGGGATAAAAAAAATACTCTAAAAACCTTTCGGAGAAACATTTGCAGGAACCTACAAATTAATGTTTATATATTTGAATTCATGTGAGCTCTGTCCAAAAAGGCAATTTAGAAAGTTTTTTTTAAAAAAGTTAGTTTCCTTAAAAATAGGAAAAAATTAGACATACATATAAATATTGTGTTTTTTTTTCCTCGAAGAACTTTTAAAAACTAAATTCATTAAAATTTAAATTTACCAATGTCACCACTGGCATGTTGAAGCGCAATTTCTGTCATCGTTCTTCGCAAAATTCTTTTGAGTTTTTTGTCATATTGACGCCAATTTTATAAGAAATTTCGGGTCGTATGAGTAAATTACCATATTTTATACATTATTCTTATTAGCGTGAGTAAGTAGTACCAATTCTTAAAATAGTTTTCTACTCCCACGTGACCTGGGGAGACTTTTTAGATCTTTTTTCCGTCGCGTGTCACAATACCTAAAAGAGACGGTATGTTTTCAAGTGTATGATTTACCGTAAGCTAATGATAAATGAAGATATACGAAATATAAATAGATGAGAAAATCTGAAGAGGGAAAAAACTTTTAAGAAGATATGTTCGTGTTTGTAGAATAAATGCATAATAATGCTCAAAATCCTCGCGTTTAATAAGCATTACCGCTATTTCGTAAACATATATTTTTAAAAAGCAAAAGTTTGAATAAACTTCCAGATTCCTTTTTTTAAAGAAAAATATGTGTAGTATTAATTTAATACCCATCGTGAAAGCTGTATTTTTATTTTTCAAAGTTAAATCTACTCACGAGTTAAAAGAAATGTAAATCTGTAAAATTGCGTGCTTCGCTTCAAAATATATTCATTTCTCATTTTTAAAAATGAAATCTGTTTAATCAGCATTCTCCCATGCGTATGTCCCATGCAATTTGATTCAATTTTATTCGTTAATAAGCAAGATAAGGAGGAACTAAGACACAGGGAATTTATTTTAACAAAATGGGATCATTAATCGTCTAGGATGTTGAAGTACGAATATAATTCATTTATTTTGCAAGGACAAATTTTGTATCAGAGGAATCTAATCTTGGATGATTGATGGTTTTATAATTTCGCAAACTAAAATTCACGCATTCTTAGAGTTGAAATAAAAATGAAAATTATCATACAACACAGTATGTAACAGAATGTAATTATCCAAATTATAAAATTCCACACGAAAATCATTGGTAAAACATTTTACATTTCTAAATTCAAACGAAGACTGAATATTTGAATTAAAAAAATCAAAAAACTGAACTACTTTGTACGACTGTCAAGTTTAATTATAAGATATACCATGACAGTCTTATTCACATGCATTTAAGAAAAATAAATCAGTTATTTTTTCTTTTTTAATTGATGTTACATCTGAGCTTTTCTTTTGAATCATGAATAACGGTCTGGAATTAGTTTTTACTTTTATAAAATGGAAATTTCCTGCCATTTAGGAGGAGTGGCAAAGTATAATTATTTAAATTATTATGTATTATATGTTAGAACCTCTTTATTTATAACATTTTTTTTTCACTAAGCCGTTTTGGAAGAAATGAATTTTTGGCTTCTTAGGCCTAATGATGGGTATTTTTTAGGCGGAGCTGAAAGAAAAGAAGAAAATATTAGGCAGGATCTGCTGTATATGTAATTTATAACAAAATCCTAAAAATACTAAAAAATAGCATATATTGACAGTTATTTAATATGAATGCGATGGTTGAAGTTGGAATTATCTGTATTTCTAGTTTTCCCATTTCTTGAAAAAAAAAAACGCATTTTTACTCATATTTATTTGCGTGGATTTCAGTTTTTTGCACGTGCAAAAAAAAGTGTGTTTTTTTTAAACAAATTAATATAAAAACTTTCTCAACTAGATTTTTTATGAGAAAAAAATTCAAATTTCAATAAAAATTTTCACATAACCATAAATAGAGTAAATGAAGTTTTTTAAAACACTGAAATTTAAAATTTGGACAATTTTTTTTAAGTTTCTTTCCAGATAGAACCTTTAGGCGGACCGCACTTTGTCGATCATCTTAGGCTGTCCTGCACTAATCCCCTTAAAACAAATGCAGATTTTTGCCGATATATTTCCTTTCATTTCTAATTTGTCTTCAAAATAATATTGATTTATTGTCCCGTAAATTAAAATTTACATATCATACTTTTCTGCTAATGGTTTCAATGGAATTATAGTGTAACTGACAACCATCTGCTGTGGTAGTACTTAGGTTATCAAATGGTGAATGGAAATAAATAACTTGGTTGTTCATAAAAATTACTAAATTTTAAATTTAATGCCTGTTTTTTGAATAAATACAGTATTTATTCTAATCTAAGCCACCATCGATTCTAAGCCACACCCCAAATTCTCAACAATTTTTTGCGAAAAATGAAAAAAAAAATGTGTAAAATGGTTTATTGACATTCAATTTTACGAGATTGAAATAAATTTAAAATGAGAGCTAATAAGAAGTGAATAATAAGTTATTTTACCTGTATTAAAAACTTTTAAATACACACATGTACCATTAATTGCTCTAGTTGCTCCATCCAACGAATGTTTTCCCCTTCAATTCTAAGCCGCACCCGATTTTCAGCAGTATTAACATCGGAAAAAAAGCGTGGTTTTGATTTGAATAAATAAGGTAAATGAAATTTTATTAATGTAATCTAAATAGATTTTATATTAATTAGCGAAGTATTATTTTTTCAGATAATTTATAACATAACATTATTATAAGATTATTAATAATTAAGGTGATTTTCCAACTTAAAAGAGGTTTCCCATTTCTACATTATTTTCATTATTTATTGCAGGATTAGCATATGTAATCCCGTATATATTCTATTATAAGGATTTTCAAAAAGAAATAGTAACAGTATTGTTTACAACAAAGTAAAACAAATATGCTTTTATAATTTTGCATATAGGTATAAGTAAAGACTATCAAATCCCCAAAGCTCTTCGAATTAAGTTTTCAAGGAACTCATATACCAAACAGTAAAGCATAAACTGAGATATTTAGTAAGAGCCCAAATTTCTTTACTAGGACGTCTCTGGATAAAATGTGATCACAGCGAAACTTTTTTAGAAAGGGATTTAAGAATGAAATTAAAAAAAGTGTGTAATATTTTCCCCCACACCAGTAAAGCAGCAAGATAATTTATGTAACAAAATTTTTAAGATTTAAAGCAATACTATCTACTTTCCAAAGAACATGGGGAAATATTACGTAGTTTCAGATGGTAGGCAACGGCGTTTTTGTTGTTTTCGTTTTTATCTCGTGATCATGCCTTTTTTCTACCATGAGGTTATATTCTAGTTCCTTTTCAAAGGTTTTCCTGAACTATTCTATATCTCACTGAAATCAAAATCTAAGTTCAATAAGGTAGTTTATCTTCCTTCTAAGAATTAAGATTTATGTAATATCTTTCAAATTTTGTTGCTTTTGTCAGCAATACTCAAAATATGAATAGTGCGTATTGATCTTCTCTTAGCATATACAATAAAGAGATTGAGGCAGTGCTTCTCAAAGTTGCAATACTCGCGACCCAATATCCAATCATTACTTTCATCGTGCCCCCCATACAATAACAACATACTGAATTCAATAATACTATACTTTGACGCTAAAACTACGATACGACTTTAACCTCTTAAGCCCCCGTGTATGTAAACGTCTCTCTAAGCCAAAGCCTTTATTTCTCCAGACGTATATATACGTCTTTCTGAAGTACGATTTTTTCTGTGCACTGCTATCCGTAAAATTATTCCATCCAAGACTTTGGAATGCAATAAAAGGACCTTGACAATGTTTGCGAAGGATTTACTTATTCCAGATTATTTTTGTTCCTTTATTTCTCCCCCTCCCCCAATACATCACTTACGCGTGCCTACGTGGAAAACGGTTGGCATTGAGAAGCGAATCACGAAACTTATGATCGGCAGTGAAGGTTTAACTATAAACCGCACAAAAATTATCAAGATAAGTGTTAATTTTTGTTATAAAATTATATATATGACAAACCCATGGGTCACTGGTAATTAATAAACTTGTTTTTAATTTAGAATTGTTTAATTAATCATAAAATACATTGTGTAGCTCTGCTATATTTATAAGTGTAACATATCAGTGTAAATGTGTATTTTATTTTTTATTACGTCAGAATGTATTTTGTTTGCTTACTTTCAGTAAATTAATAATTTTTTTAAATAATCTTTTGTTCTCGACTTTTCAATAGGCTCGCGCCCTCCTTTCAGAGTTCTCACGCCCCGCAAGGGGGGCATGCCCCACACTTTGAGAAACACTGGGTTGATTAGCTGTCCCAAAGATGTCCTTAAATGTTAGAGAGAAAGTGATTATCTCTCCAAAGTCTCATTTGATATCACGCAATACTCATTCATAGCATACTATTTTAAAATATCTTACTAAATGTATAGTCCTTAACTAACTTTTGATAATAACTTATAGTTAATACATGGAAGTAATTACTTTTAATTACTTTTGGAATTAATTGATTATAAAAAACAGAGCAACCTCAGTCTTTGTGATAAGATGCATTATAACAACACAAAAAGAAAATGAATATTGTTAACGAAAGGAAATTTATTTCGAAGAAGGAATCCTCATAATTGGTTGGTTAATTTTGTACGAAACTCCTTTCGAAATCTTATCTGCTGTCTTTTCGTAATACTATTTCATCTTAGTCAGTTTTTGTCCTTAAAATTTCTTGAATCAGACATTTTTAAGCACTCGTAGACAGAAAAAAAGAATAACTATTAGCTCATGATTAAAGTGCCAATTTTAGGACATTTGTATATTAAATAGATCAATGAAGAGATTATTTGAAATTAATGTAATATGCATTCAAAATTTATGTATATTGTTCGTAAGACTTTATTTTCAAGTATTTGAAATTAATTATAAGGATATTTTTTAACACTCAAGTCCTCATGTTTTCTATTACATACGCATGGTCAGCTTTTGCAACAAAATCTCAGCGCGAACATTTCATTCAATAATAAATTCATTTAGAATTTAACTTTCAAAAAAGATTTGTATTATATAGACACCGAAGTAAAATAAAAATTTAAGAACGTTTTTGGAATAGAAAACGCATTTCATTTACTACTCTATTTCCCGACTCCCCTCACAACTCCATTCCCTAAGTTTCTCTCTTTCAATTGTAATTGGGTTTAGGGGGAATGTGATAATTTCATCGTGGGAGTTGAGATACTTTTTTATCCCCTTTTGTTGATGCTTCAATTCTCAACACTCCCGAGCACTTTTTGCCAATCCTAAAATCACTTCGAGAATATGGCGCTGAGGATTTGCGGCTTACACCAAATCCTCTTTTCTCTGCTCGTGTTCCTTCATCTACTTTTTTGTTGTGTACCATCTTTTTCTTCCGCTCATAATCTACTCGAAATACTTCCTTTTGCAATATTATCTGTGTAGAATTGCTGTTCATCCGTGATGTATGTAAGAGTTTATCAGTTCGAAGCGCCACTTTTTAGCGAGCCATTATCTTTTATCGTATAAAATCTCATGCAATGATCCCTTGGAATAACGTATGTTTTTAATGCCTTTTCACAACAATCCAGATCTTGTTATTGAGTCACATTTAAAGGAATCTATATATTTTGTTGGCCTTTGCTGTCATCAAGAAATGGAAAAAATTTATCAGTTTGATAATAAATGAAAATTTATGTGGTACTTAAATAATAAATAAAGCCAAACAAGAGTATCCGAACACTTACAGAGTACTTTTTAACAAATTAGCACATTTAAACCTTATAAGTACAATAAATACTAATTACCAATAAATACTAATATTTAACTAATAATTTTTAAAATAAGTTACCTAAATTTTACAAAAATCACAATTGTAAGTGAAATTTTAGCAATATTTTTTTAAAAACTTCAAATCAATTAGAGAAAAAGTAATAAACTTATATTAGTAAAATTATTGCTAAAACAAATTAGATGCATTTATCTAGAAAATGTACTAAAAGATTTATTAAAATTTGAAAATTTTAGATTTAGAGAGAGCTGATTGAGTAAACATTATAAGAAATGCGACATTCTTTATGAGACCATTATTTAAATAGCAAGTCATAAACTCAAAAAGTATTCATACAATAAGAAATATTTTTGTACAACCTCCAGAAAGTAATATAAATATCTGGTTCAAAAAGAGATTTATAGAAATACCTATGTAACATTTTGAGTTATCAGACTAGCCATGATAGTTTTGAGCAATTTAAATGCCCACTTCTGGTAGATCAAAGACCCACTTCCGGTTTTTCTAACTTTAAAAAATTGATTGTAACTTGGCCTCTAGGTAGCGCAGAAACAAAACAAAGTATGTTTTGTAACGCTGAAAGGTATCTCAATTCAATAACATAAAAAACAAAAATATCTGTCTTGACCGAATGTTGTCATTTTCAACGTGTTCGGATACCTTAACCGAAAAACAAGACAAAGGGTTAAAAATAAGTTTTCTTCTCTCGCTGAATTCAAAATGGCCGAGGTACCCAAGTGATCATGGTCACGAACGCGTGACCAGAGTTATCGAGTCGTGGGTTCATGTCCTGGTGTCATTGAAGACCCACCGTGCAGAGGACAAACGCACGCTAAATTTATCAAGCTCACATTCCTCCCGTTGGTGCGGCGGGAAAGTTTAAAGAGGGGGTACCAGCTCAAATATCATCCTCGTCACTTGTCTTTTGCTCAAAACTGTGTTCCGCTGCCATAGCCCTCGTGTTACTTCAGAGTGGAACGTAAATGGAAATCGAATTAAATCTCCTTGCATTAAGAACAAATCTTCCTTCCTTCCTCAGTGGCTCGACAGCTCAAGGAGGACTTCTCAAGAAGCCTTTTCCAGGCTAGTCTTCTTCCTCTGCTAGTGTTCTCCAATTATTAGTTCTCAAAACTAGGAGATCTTTTTCAAGGCCATCAATCCATCTAAGATTTGGCCCCCTTTTTTCGTGGGCCAATTGGTTGTCATTGAAGACTTTTTTAATGGTGCGGCCTTCGTTCATTCTGACAGCGTGACCTGCCCATTTAATTCGTTGTGTATTTTGATGAAATTAACGATGTCAGATTCTTTATATAATTGAAAGAGCTCGAAATTTGATCTTCTTCGCCACGTTTATTTTTCTTGAATTCCACCAAAAATAAATCTTAAAATCCTTCTTTCGTAGATACTTATGTTCTCATCCGCTCGAGACATGGAAAGAACAAATCTTACTTTTTATAATACTCTAGCCAAGACTATTATGTTTTAACGCTATATGCGGATGTATGTAATGTAAGAAATAATTATGTTACTGTGAAAAACCTTTTTTTTTTGTTTTAAAAAGAAAGAATTTAGGCAAGCAAATTTTCTTTGTGAAATGTACTTTTGATTTCTTTCATTGCAAATAATGAGAATAAAAAACATTAAGGCTATTTTAAGACATGTATAGTTTTAGACCTATTTCATCTTTTGTGAAAGAAATGTAATTGTTATAAGCTACATTTTAAAGAAAAATTTAGCAAAAAAAATGACATTAATCAATATTAATACAGTTTTAACATATGAATACCATTAAATTTAAACTAAAAAATTCTACCAATTAAAGAAATTAATTTTGAAATTTATGATAGAAATTAACAATATTTCTACAAAATGAGTTCTAACTTAACCCCTATAACAATTCACAATAAACGCAATCATCTTAAATATACATATAACATAGCGTCCTCTATGATAAGTGACATTTCATTTGAATAAATCTAAATTTTAAATGAAAGAGAACATTTCATTCTCTGCTTATATCATAAATAAAGTATCGTTCGTTAAACCTCATCCTCGAAAGTTTCCCTCAACGTGATTGGCCCCTTTGGCTTACCTCAGGTGTTGAACCTGTGTTGTATATCATCACCTCGAGACTCGTTATAATGAAGTTAATCAAGGTAAGTATCTTAACATGGTTTCCCCAGTTCAATAGCCTATTCTGCTTAGTGTGCTTAACGACTGTCTTGGTGTCACTTGTCTAGGTAAATAAATGAACGGATTGCTTTGAGCTGCTTTCGTATGATCGTATATTGTAAAACTAAGATTATTTATACGCATACAGAGTTTAAGAAAATAAGATATAGAATAAATGTACGTAAGTGAGATGTAGAGAAGTATATATCTCATTTGCATAATTTTAACTTAATAATTTACATTTTTTGGCAGCTATATATCTAGTAAAAGTAGTTTACAAGCATATCTTTTCAGTATAGAAAGATTATGTTGCTTTATAGTTGAAAAAATATACAAATTTTCTCCATCTAGTTTTGATTCTGCACTTATTTATATCCACATATCTAAAATAATTGTTGTATCAGGAAATATATATTTAATGAAAGATTTACAGCAATCCTTTTTAAATCCAAGTTATTTTATAATTTTTTAAAAGTATTTGAATCTTGTTTCGATGCGAGTAAATTTTTTTGTTTACTTTTTCTATCCTCAAATATTTTTTATTCTTATCTCTGGAGACATATTTATTTATTTTTAAAAGTAATTGAGTAACTCTTAGGATATTTTTTTTTATGTTGGTAAGTATAAAGAATGAATTCAAAAAATATTTCTTACGTCACAATAACTTCTTTCTTAAATTCTTTGGTAAATCTTGTTATGTTACACAAATTTTCAATACCATAGAAAATGAGTATGTCTTTATTTAAAATGTCAATTAATCTCATGCGTTTTTATTTGTATCTTTCATATCCCCATGGTGATAGGTATATGAAATAAAAGATAATGCAGAGGATGCTGTATAACCTTCCTCTTGTCTTAGAATTTCACATTTATTTCATTGAATTATTTTCAAAAGCATTGTGATTGTATTAATTCGGAGCGGTATTTCTTTTTATGCGCTGCTAAAGGGTTTAAGAGCTCGCTTTTGAAAAAAATATGAATTCATTTTAATTAATCCGGTAAGTAAGAAAGTGTGACATTTCCGCCTTACATTATATGGCATTACTAAATAAGATCAAAATAGAGTAGGAGGAAGCTTATTTTTTGAAGTAAGACAAAATATATTCGCGTTGTCATATTTGCTACTTTTAGATTTTTAAAATGTTTTTGTCAACAAATTAAATTGTTCTGTACAACTATCTTAAGTAGTTTGATATGATTTATTGCTTTTAAAATTTCTGGATTTAATGCTATCTAAGCATCGGTCTACAGTTTGTAATTAATTCTGCTGCTTTCAGCTTTAAATGGGATAAAATATTTACATGTATTTTACCATTTTTCTTTTGTAATAATTGATCTACGTATTTCAAATCTTGCCTCTCAAATACTTGAGTATTTTAATGAATTTCAGAAAAATGTAGAATAAAAAATATTCGAGCGTAAAATAAATTTTTAAATATTTATGCATTTTTTTTAATATTCTAAAATGCTTTTATATAACTAGAGAATTATACTCGAATTTTTTAATTATTTTGTCAATTAAGTTTATATTCAATAATTGTAACATATGCGTTTACGCATTTTCAAAAATAATCTTCTAAATACGAATCAAAGAAAAAAACATAAACATTAGCTTGTATTTTCGTAGCTTGTATTAGCTTAGATTTTTACACTCACTTTTTCATTACTTTTATTCAAATCGAAAACAGAAATTTTGATGAAATTTTATTTAGTAAGTCAATGTATCAATTTTGATTTTATTTTTGAAAGAATGTCACTTTAGAACTACGGGAAAGCTATTCTGAACTAAAGTTAACTGGTGATGACGACACTGAAAGGATACTTACCACCTTCTACACATACCAGGTATGAAGTTATCAAAAACCCTTATGTATATTTTTTACACGGTCTTTTTTTACACGATTTTGTAATAACACGGTACACGAATTTAAGGAATTTTTTTTTACATTACACGATTTCTTTGTTCTAGCACGAATCCTCAAAAAATTTGGGATTCATTTACTTTGAACGAGAACAATATTTGATCGAATTTATGACAGATTATGATAAAAAAAAGAAGTCGATAATGACGAAGTCTAAGATGAAGTACACCTATTAACAGCTGATTTAGTTCGAGGGGGCTTGAAATTTGTTACAAGTATGGAACAACATTTTCTTATTCGTGATTCAGACGTAGAGCGTGCATTAAAATTTGAATGTCATATTAAGTTTTATGCAGCAGGATATCAAGAATTATATCAGCAACTTGAGAACCCAAAAAATCAGCCACTAACAACAGCAAAAAATAAAGGGAAAAACCAAATGAGGTTGCTAATAGAGGACGAAATTCTTGATTCGAATCAAAACCAACAGTTGTAGTAGACAGGACATATCTAATGATGATAGAATTTTTGATCCAGTTCATAATAAACGTGCCCGCTTATTATCAAACAGCGATGGATAGTTAGTTATCCTAATGTTGAAATTGTATCCCTAATTTAAATTTGAATTTTTAAATGTTGTTTGTACTTATAGACTAAATTTTCAGTGTACACTAATTTTTTAAATATTTTTGTGTAAAAAATTGTTTTTATTTTATAAATATGTAACATAGACTTTATTATTAATTTTTTGTATGGTTTTTGGGGAAAATAATTAAATAATTTTAATCTTACCCAAATTTACCATATGCTGCATGTATTTTTTTACACAATTATTTTGCACGGTTTCCTAAGGGACGTATATATACCGTGTAAAAAAAAGAATTGGGTGTACGTGTAAAAAACGACTTGGATGTATATACAATTAACATTATAATTCAAATAAATTTTTGGTTACTTCAATTTAAAACCCTAACATAGCATCGAATAACTGATTAATATTAAAGAAAACTTAATGAAGAAATTTCAAAAAACTATTCGGTCAGAGGTATAATGTACATGTCTTACTAATAACTTTTACTTGGAGGATAGAAAAATATTATACACTCTAGGAAAACTATTTTTACTTTATTCTACGAAAATGATTTCCGGAAAAAGTTCTTGGTAAAATAGTTTATTCTTCATCCAAGAAATCCTACTCTGGTCGCGATCGATGATTCTCTAAGAATTATTCGGATTTCTTGTTCTTAATTGGAGCTTTTATACCTTTCGAGGTACACGCGAAAGCAATAACATCGCTTATGTTTCCAACGATTGCTTAACTTTGCTCCGTATCATTTCTTAAAATTTTCTTGTCAAAGTTTAAATTCGGGGAGAATTTCTACTTAAACATTTTTCTTAAGTAATTATTTCTACGAAGTTTAAAACTGATAACGTTTATTCATTTATTTTTCTAGCAGTGGGTTTTTTGTCTAGCAGAAGATGATTTATATACTTCAATGAATTATTTCCGTCTCCCATCAAAAGTATGAATCTTTAAGTTTCCTATCAATCATTTTAAATTACATTCATTGCAATGATCCCAAATTCAATAAGTTTTACAAAGAGAAATAAATAGCTATATGTGAGAGAGATTAAATCTTTTTTTTTTTTACTTTTCTTTTTTAAATTTTATTTCTCAAATTTAAAATTCTGCAAAGTACTTATGAAATCTAGCAAATCTCAGAAGAATTGAAAAAGATAAGCATTTTGTGAATACTTTTCTGTGATTTTAAGGCTTCCGCAATCATTTTGCATTTTAAAAACAATACTAAATTAATATAAAAAAATCCTAATATATTTTACACAGAAAAAACTCATTTCAATATAATATTTTACATCCTCATTATTTTATACGTATAAACAGGCATTACACCTTTATTTTTGTATTTTAATATGAAAACTTTAGTTTAATTCCTATAAAAGGGATTGCTTTTAAAAATACATTCAAGACCTTTTGTCAGTATAGGATTCAAGAGGTCAGTAAGTGCCCTGAAAATACAATGGTCTCCAAAAATTTAAAGAACAATAAAAAAAATTGTTATTATGAAGTTTCTATTCGTTGTAATGTAATAAAGTTTGGCTGAAAAACATTAGTTAGATAATGATTCATCAATTAGATTAAAAAAATGAACTATGGAATGAGTTTCTGTTTTGAAAATCCATGAAATGAAAACATACAAAAAAACATATAACATAATATATGTTCATTGTTGAATGTGATTGATTGCTTGTTATAGATATACAAGAACGACAGAGAGTATCCATGCTAAAAATGATGATACTTATTAACTCAGTTGGCAGCATAGCTCTTTACTTTTCCAAATAAGTTTGAAGACACAGAAGGATTCCCGAGGGGGGGTTAAGTGCAGTAGTATGTCTCCCTAGATTAAGAATGTTGTTTCGATATAACTGAGCATTAACGGTGCCTCTTGGGACAATATTCAAGACCATGTGGTCATCCATAAAAGATATCTATCCTCACGTATATGTACTAGACCCACCAAATATGTCCGTTATAGATATGACTAGAATAATAGGGGGTTACCACCTTAGTCAGACCAATAATCTTTTTGAATCACTTTGTAAACAAGATCTGGTCTAATCAGTTAAGAGCACAAGCTTCTGTTGACTTGCCCTCCAATTGACATAAATACGCACCCATTTAAGCCTTTTATTTTAATGATTCAGTGTGAACGGTTTATACACTATACTGGGCGTTTTACGTATAAGCTTCCTTCTTGATACCTTCTGTGTTCAGTTTATCTGATTAATAGCCGTCTCCAGTGGTCATTACAAGAGATCTGAATGGTATAGCGATTTTGGGTCTTACAGTTAACTGAAAATAGAGTTAAGTCGTGATACTTGTAGTTCGAAGTCTTCGTCGGCTGTCTTTCAGAAACTGATTCTGCTTATAAAAAAGTTGGGTACAGTCTATGAATTACAAAAGAACTCACATTCAACTACCTTGTTACATAGAATTGACTTCGGTCTGATTTTATTCACCCAACAGTATGTCATGGTAGTTCTTTATATAACTTGTGTCAAGTTCTGGTATCTAAAATATTGTTATCTCAAAATTTCATTCCGAAGTTTCCGTTTGCTGAAACTGCTGGCTATTTTAAAGTCTGTTTTCAACGTCAGACTCAAACGTTAAATATGGCAGCTTCACTAACTGAATTAACATAATCTGTTTCATCACTACTTTTTTACATACTGAGTAATTGGTATGAAAAATTTCTTATTTTTGAGAGAGATGTAGTAGAGCTATGTCTAACTTTATCTTAATTTTTGAAAAACCAGTTTATAGTACTTTAGTATTTTTAAAAAATCTCTAAATATGAATAAATATTTTCTTGTTAAATGTTTGTTACACAGCATAAAGTTATTCATTGCTTGATACTTTTATTTATGGTTAATCATTTGTGAAACCTCTAGAAGCTTAATACCTTAACAGTCTAAAAAATTTGGTTTTAGACGAGTGAGTAGAGCTTTTTTATTGATTTAAATATTATTCAAATGAATTTCTAGTTTCAAAACATCAGATATTTGATGTCTTGGCAATCAGTACGTTTAGACATCAAAAGTTACAGGATGTAAAATTTGTGAAAAACCAGTCAGTCAATAAAATAAACTAAAACATAGCAGAATAAAAACAACATTTGAAGGAAAATAATCCTCGAAAAATAGTTGGTATCAGTCAGTATTGAACAGGTATCAGAGAAACGTAACTGATAGTGATGAATGATCATTCATTTAAGTAATAAATTTAAAATGATGTTCAGATACAGTTTTTTTATTAACTAGAGCTATATAAAAGAGGAAAATTCTGATGATATAAGTACATTAAAATAGATTTACATTCATTTTTACTTTTAGAATAAGTTAAGATTTTCCCTTCAAAAAGAGTAGAAATTTTTTTCGCTTTTTAGAATTTAATTAATATTCAGTTTGTGATGGCTCTATCCACGATCTTTCAACTAATAGTCCTCTTGGGAAATTTTAGGTCTTCAAAATTTATTTTATTATAAAGCTTCCTCCCAAAGAAGAAAAAAACGTGAGCATGCAAATTAAGTCCAGTATATAGTCTAAGCTTTCAGGTTAGAGAGAGAGAGAGAGAGTAGACTACTAGCGGAGCAGTGATTAATAAATTTGAAATGAGGCGCAGATATTTAGTAATTGATAATTGCCATAAGTAAGTTGACGATCTGTCACTTAAGATTTAATCTAGATTAGGTAGCTAAGAAGTCAGAGCGATTGAACTGACGTAAGTGTTCTAAGTAATTATAGCCTTCTCATATCTCGCGTACCTCGCTAATTGTCTTCATATTTAATAATTGGGTGCATTTCTGAACTTGAGTTGATTGAATTCGTGTTGTGGTTAGTACTGTGAATAAATTGAGTGACTGAATATGGCTAGTCTTTCTTCCATTTCTCTCACATCTTTAGGCGCAGAGGCAAGACCTTTACAAGTTTTTTCTTTCAGCGAATGGATACTTATCTTGGCAAAAGCACAGAAAACGTATTGTATTGCTTACATAGAAATGCGTACTTTTATTTGTTTTTCTACTTGCTTCCATTGAAAAAAAATGATAATAAATTTTTGCACAAAGAGATGAATATTTAAAATAGGATTTACATTAAAAACAAAATTTTATTCTATTAAAACTGTTGTAAAGAGTTGATTCATCATCGGATTTTATAGTCAGTTTTTATAAGAATATCCCTGAAATTTCAGATGTTACTTTCACAAAACTGTGTTTTCCATTCTTCAACAAAAACATTAGTAAGATTGGTCTGGCTCTGAATCAAAGTTCCACTTTGTCTAAAACGTGCTCGATTGAGTTGAAATCGTGACTTTTTGAAAAGGCTAGTGAAGTTCTTCAAGTCGATTTCATCAAACCATTCTTGCACGAATCTTACTCCTTGGAAGGAGCAATAAACTGTTGATAAAGGAAAGGGTTTTTACCAATCCTATAAAAGTTAAGTTCAGAAAATGGTGTTGAATATTCTCTAGGATTTCAGTATCCAGTGTCTGTTATAGAGGGACCAAATCCAAACTATGATATATTTTCTCCTAAGAATCTGAAGTTTAGGCTTTATTTTTAAATTGCCTGCATGGTATATTTGAAATTAAGATCTATCTTATAGATTGTTTAACTATCTACCGATGGTACTTATAAGTACCATTCACTTTCAAATTATATAGAATAACCATTTTTATGAATTTTCTAACCATATTTAGTAGGAAAACTCTTTTAATGCCGCTCTTCCAGGATACATGACAGCACAGGTTCTATGATGAGTATTTGGAGGGAAAGGCGAATAGTTTTAAAACAGAAGTTGGGTTTTCAGCTGACATTTTGATCGAATTGCGAAGATTGTCATTTTTGTTCCGAAAAAGTATTTAATGTCAAATGCCTTATTTTTTGCTTTATTTAATACCTTATATATTTTTTGTATGTTAGTTAAGATCTTAGAAAACGATTTCACTATTTAATTTAAGTGAACAATGTATATAATTAATTTTACAGTTGAATAACTTTGTGGTTGTAAGTACCGACAGTACACTGGATGTTAGAGCAAAAACTTAGTTTTTTTCCGTTCATGTGGCTTATTGTTGTTTTTTTTTTTGCGTTGTAAAGTCACATCACTATAGTGCAATATACTTATGCTTTTTTTAGGCATTTCTTTTTATCTTAACTTGTTTATTTTGCTTTTTTATTATTTTATTTCAACGTTTTCAAACATTTTTGAACTTTGAATCTGTGTTTATTTTTTTACCACACAATTAAATGAAATATCTATAATTTATTCAAAAATTAGCAACATTTTAATTTCCTTGTATGTAACTGAGACTTAACAATAATAGGAGGTTTGCAATATGTGGTATTATTATTATTATCCTTTTCTTAGAGTATCTAGAAAAGAAAGGCTCAGCCTCCAAAAAACTTTGAATTTATTACAAAACCTACCATCTGAAAGCAGTGATGCACTAACCGATAATTCTTCAGATGAAGACATCCCAGCAAATTATTTGCTGGAATTTTCGTTAAATTCTTAAAATGGCGATCAAAAGACTATTTCCTACCCCAGGATGCAGTGCTTTAAAAAACTTTCAATCGAAGCCTCACTCAAAATGCACAACATGTAATGAATTTTTGTGTATGAATGAAAAAAAAACTGTTTCTTTGAGAGACAATATCATCAAATTAAGTTTATGTGTAAAATCTGTTTTTATGAGTAAAAACTGTTAATAAATTTTAAAATTTAGTAATTTTTAAAAAAATAAATATTTTGTGCTGTAAAATATTAGTGTTCTCTGGTTACTTAGCATTTTTAAGAGATAAAACTGCGTTAAAAAATTCATTCGGTCTTTTCGTATTATGAGAATGTTTTAGACCTTTGTAGACTGGCTGTACTTTAAAGTACCAGTTAAATAAATTAGCTCTAACGGATCAAATTTCCCAAAGTTCAGTATTTTATTTATGTACATCCCTTAATTTTCAATGTAGTGACTCAAAAAAATTACTGCACGAAAAAAATTGTAGTAAATCATACTGTGGTAGATAAAGGGTTAATCGAAATGTCGTTAAACATTGATATAACATCAAAATCCAATTAGATGAAATGTCAGATTTTTCTAATATTTGTAGTAAAAGACAGTTTAAACAGTAGATTTCAAAAACTTGAAAAAAAGTTGTTTTCAAAAATGACTGATATCTTACTTTTTAGGATCGTTTGTCTGAAATTTAATCTTTGCCATCTACGAAAAACATTCGCTGTCTAATTAAACTATCAGCAGAACTTCTTTTCAATTGAATCCCATTGGATTGATTATGCTTTGCACTTTTTTGTTTTTAACTTCTTTCTTTCTTTTGTTTTCTGCCTCTTCTGGATGATGGCACCTGTGATCCATGTTCGAAAAATTGAAAAATTAATCCTACCTGTTTACCGCACTTGATGATAATTAAACATTAGTTATATAAAATTGTTCACTATACGAGAACATTGAAAGTAATGTTTTAACATCATGATTTCTTATTCTCATTAAGGTATCCACGTTCGGAACCGTGACTTTAAAAAAGCGCATAAATGGATAATTTTCATGATATTTACTGTCACTTAGATTAGAATACACGTATAAAATTGTTTTAAGAACATTTTGGCAAAAAAAAATTTAAATACAATATTTTGGCAAAAAATTAACTTAGACTAACCTTTTTTTAAAATGTTCTCCTTTTATAAAAAAAAATGCTTCTAAAATAATAATATTTTGCTTATATAGAGTAAAGACTTCACTCTCCAGAGTCTGAGCTATTTTTTTTTGAAAAATTTGCATTATTTTCAGAGTTACAACCAATTGAAATAATTATCGGCGTTTTTTTCTAAAAATTTCTCCCCTCTGTTGTCGTAAAACATGGATAAACCCACTTCTAAGTTATATATTTCAAAAATTCTAGTTGAGCCTCTGTACAGAGGTCAGAGCTATATACGAGCAAAATATTATTATAATAGAGGCATTTTTCACAAAAGGAGAATATTTGGACAATTGGTAATTCTATGATTATTTTTTGTGTCAAAATATTGTTCTTAAATAATTGTTTATTGTAATAATATTCTTAATACAATTTTATGTACATTTTTCTAATCTAAGTGACACTAAATATCATCCATTTATACGCTTTTGCAAAATCACGGTTCCAAAAGTAGTCGGATACCTTAAGTAATTCTGAAAATTAATTTCCTATATTTGAATGAGCATCATTAAACTAACATCTACTGTACAAATTGCATTGTTTCCTTGGATCCTCTAATGTGTATTTTTTCGTCAAACTACACAAACGTCGAGATCTAAAAGCGACTTTAAGTCCTAAAAGATAACATCTCTTAAGTTTTGCATTTGTTTGCGGACACACGGGCTTGGAAATGAGTGGGATGATTGGCTTGCAAGGTCTGTCACCAAGCGCGAAATTGACATTGCCGTTAATTTTCCTAAATCATTTAACAAGAAGAACATAAAAGAAAAAATTGTGAAGTCTTGAAACCAAGAATATATATTTCATTTCAAATAAAGGGAGCTTAACAAAGAAATTTTTTCCATCCATTAATAAGAAACTGCCCTGCCCTCATTTTTATACTATTTACAAAATAACCCAATTTCTTACTGGTCATGATAACTTTAAAAGCTACTTGAACAAATTTAATTTAGTTCTGTCATCTTCCTGTGATTGTAATATTGTTGGCGAGGAATATGTAGAGCATGTGCTCCTTCTGTGTTCTAAGTTTGTCGGAGAACGAAAGATCTTAAGACTGGCTTTCAAGGGACTTAATATAAATTGGCCTCCGAATCTTCACCAATTTATTTCCACCAGAAGTGCTTTTAAAAAGATCTGTGAATTTGTTGTAACAATTTGTAATCCTTCACCTCAAAAAATGTTTCCCCTTCTTTCCTTTTGCAATGTGTAATTAATACTTACTTCTGTGAGTCCCGTGTGATACTTTGTGGTGCACGGAGGTTTTATAACTGTTTTCAATAATAATAATAATAAACTGCATTGCTTTTTACACACACAATTCCATGTATTACAATTCGCATCTCATATGTAAGACACCTTTCAACAGAATTGGGAATAATGCTAATGATGTGCCAGCATCTAAGTAAAAGGAATCTTTTTCATTGAAGGAAAACAATTAAGTCATTCCTTTCCATTCTGATCATATGGTTTCGATTAATTGACATTTTCTAAGCTTTTAATGATGCCAAGTAGAATCAGGAAGAGAGTTCCGAAAAACCTAATTAGGCTTTTGAAATTGGAAACATAACTTTTTTTTAAAGCTTTAATTATTCTTCAAATAAATCACTGCTTGTTACATATTACACTAAAAATGAAGCACTGATATTTAATAGCTACTATTTACTCGTTACTTCAGTTGTGTGTGTGTTTGCCTTTAATCTCATCATAATAATATAAAATAAAATTTCTTCCAGTAGAAGGACATATTAAAGTATACTATTTAATACAAACATAAACGGTCCAGAAAGGATTCAAATGTATAATATAGAAGTTATACCTCATTAGATAGTTAAAATTTTTGCTCAAATTATATATATTTTTAAAAGTTGATTGTGATTTCACAAATAAAAATATCTTCAGTTAAATTAACACTGAAACGAATTATTGATGTGAATGAATCAATAATTTTTTGTTTTATTATTTTTCTATCAATCAGAAATAACACAATTTATATGTTACAATTTTAATGAATTAAAAACAATAGTTTGAATTAGCTACAATTTTGCACTCTTAAAAATATTAAAAACTTCCCTGAAAACTACTTTTTTTATAATATATATTAACCATATTTCTAAGCTGTAACTGAATATGAAAGTAAAGTTGAGGGAAAACTCATTTAACCCCTTAAAACTGGTTTGCCCGTACACCATACGGGCTGCCGAAAGCTCGGTTTGCCCGTACGCTGTACGGGAACAGATATTTTCTTTTCTCTACCTTTGATTTGCACATATTTTTAACTCTAATAGGGCCCTATATTAGTGCTACTGTTTTCATAAGAGATGCACAGTTTGTCCATGGTACTGAAATACTTCTCCTTCAGGATTTTCTTTGTATTGAAAACAGGAATTTTTCATTGAAGGCAGGAATTTTTTAAAAATATCCGTTAAAGAGAGAACAGGGATTATGAATGTTTTTGTTTCATTGATTTTTATTAAATACACGAATGTATACAAATCTATATAAATAAAATAAACTTTAATAAGTTTAGTTTTGTCGATAGGTTTTTTTTCTCAATATCCTGTGTAACACGAAATTCTTTTAACACGAAAAAATATTTCAGTCCCTGCAGTTTCGTATTAAGTGATTTTCAATATATTCGACTGAAAAAAACCCCCCGTACAGATTCGAATTCATCCCATGAAAAGTACAGCTTGCACAGAAGAAAGAATACAAAACGCGCTTGCTTTCACCCGACAAAAGAGACTAACACCTGGTTAGCACGGGCTTGGTATACACCAAGTACCCGAGGGGCCTGGCCCTTCAAACGTTTTCTTGTTTTTCTTTTTGTAAGTATGCCACGCAAAGCTGCTGATGTTGAAAGTTGATAGCCTTTCGACCTTAAACAGATGCTGTAACGTCTGCATCATCGTTTTCTTAAAACACCACACTTTCGATAATTGCGGAAATAGATTTTTAACACATAACACTTTTTTAACGAAGTGTGTATTTAGAATTTCCTTCTTTTAAATATCCCTTTCTTTGTAATTGGACGTAAAACTGTATTTTTCTCATACCTGTGGATAAGAATTTTCACAATTTATTTAGTTTCAGTTATGTTCCGATAGCACTCGGTTTCCTTTAGTGTTCTTTACAAAATAAAAAAATACAATGGGATTCAAACAACAAATCAATTATTACAAAATATTTAAAATAAAAAAAACTTCAGTATTTTAATAGTAACAGTAGATCATCGCAAAATAATCAAATTCTGACTTTAGGTTAGCAATATATTACTCTCAAATTTTGTGTTTTTAAGTAGTCAAATCAGGAATTAAGGACATTGAATAACAAATTAATACACGAAAATATATTACCTAATTTTTTAAATAATGTGATGTTTTTTATTATTCAACAAAAACTTTAGAACGAAGCACTGAATTAGAAATCAATAATATATTGCAAAAATGAATATGTTTAACGATTGAAACAGAAAAAAAATATTGTAATCTCTGTAGTGTTCAGATAGAGAGAAAATGAATAAAAGTTCAACGAGTAGGGGTGTAAAATAAATTAACTGCGATTTAAAAAGACTCAACAACAATTAAGTCACACTTTAAAAAAAATATTGTCAGTTGCATAGATATATGTATATCACACACAATAAATATCTTAAGAACAAGATATGAGTATGAAATGAAAGATATATACAGTCATTTTTAATGTTGAACTTTACTGTAAGAAAGAAAAATATAAACGCTGTCATAAATATGCTTAAGCTATTCTCCTCGACATTTGGAAAACAACAACCTTGACTGCATAAAAACGTACATAAAATATTATATAGGTTTTAAAGTATTCAATGATAGTATAGAGATATACTTAAATATACTAAAACGAGTAATATAAAAAAATTAAGTCATTTCTCTCCTACTTATAAGGTATCCGACTACACTAAAATCATGATTTTTTTCAAAAATTGACAAATTTTACTTATGATTTTATTTTATAGGCCATCTTATTAGTTTAGTAAAAATATCAAGCTTATTATTTTCCATTCACTAGAACAAAAACTACAAGTGTTTTAATAAAAGCAGATGCCATAACTTTACACAAGATGTCAAACTTTAAAATGCGTTTTACTCGAAATGTGTTTTTTCCCGAAAAACTCAAACAGGGACAGCGATTGCTCGAAAAGTTTTGAAAATAATTTGCTGAAATTTTTGTGTATGTTTTGTATAACAGTAGACGTGTTTTTACCTTCAGATTTATCAATCCCTGTTTTTTTCAAAACTTAGTCTTTTATGTGAATATAATCACTGTTTTTTTTTAACAATTTTACTAAGATAAAGTGCTCCAGTTTTTGAAAAAATTAAAATATCTCTTATCCTGAAGGTCATTTCAAAAAGGAATAGCAAGATTACACATTAAAATTGAAAAATTGAGAATTTGTTCATAAAATATTTGTGCAGAACATGCCTCGTTTATGTAATTTTTTGTACATTTTTACCAGTTTTTTTCCATTTTAATAATAATATTTTTTTTTCAGTTTTCAATTTTAGGATTTTTTCCATAAAATATACTAAATAAATCTAAAAATCACAAAAAAATTTCCATATCTCCAATTTTTTAACAAATCTCCATACCTTAAACAAAAATTTTATTTTATTTACTTTTATTAAATAATTACAAATAGTATAAATATATATATACGTATGACAAAATCACAATATTAAGAAGCAAAATAGGAGTAGAAAGCGATTTTCCTTGCAATTTTCCATTTTCCTTTCTATATATAGGGTGTTGGACTATTATTTTTGTTTGTTACTATTTATTTTTTAATTAAGTTTAATTATTCCAATTAAAAATTTAATAAAAAGAAATGACATTCTCAGAAATTAAGGCATCCTAGGTGGGGTTCGAACCCACGTCCTTTGGACGCGCTATCCATTGCGCTACAGGGAAACAACGAGCCATTTTCCTTTTTATATATGGTGTTGAAATATTATGTTTGTTTGTTTCTTTTTATTCATTAATTCAATTTGATTAATGAATTAATATTTGAAAAAACTGTATTAACATCAAGTGTCATCCACTACAAGTTTAAAAAAATGTATTTGAACTTGAGTGGATGAATAAAAAGTATTTTATTAACGATTAAAAATTTGAACAAGATATATAAAAATATATATAAATACGAATACAAATATATATATAGGGAGAGTGTGAACTAATAGTAGGAATTGAGAAAAATAGATTCATGGCAGGTTAAAATTTTTACCAAGAAATATAACTCTTCTAACCTAATTTAAATAACATCTTTTTAAGTCAAATCCTCGATTCCTTATCCCCAAAAATTGCTTTAAAATATTTCTACTGAGCTTTCTCAGCCCCCCCTCCCCAAAAGGAATTTTTCGTATGAATCACGACAGATAAATGTTCAAAAGCGGTTGCAAAGAAAAGCAGCATCAAGAAGTGCCAAACGTTTTTCTTCATGTCTTTTTTGGTTCCCAGCCTCAAGTTAACTCGAGTACCTTTTCGGAAATTGTTGGTCCAATTTTATTTCCTATTGGTAGGCTGCTGTGGAGGTATTGAGAGCTTCCTCTTGTGTGTGTGTAAATGCTACAAACGTAAGCAGGTGAGGTCTGACGTCAACGCAAACCTCGATCAATGTTCCAAGGATTCTCGACTAGCTAATAGCTTTTGATCGAACTGTCAGTCAAACTGCTGGTGGAAAGAAATCGACAAATAAACTTACTTTTGGAAAAGAAAATAAATAAATAATGCAGAATAGATCTAAAGAGGTTGGCAAATGGTGATACATCAGTAGACCTTTCACATCTTGTAAGGCCCGGTTAAATTTAGTTTAGTGAACGCGTGTATTCAATTTGAATTATTGATACATAGGAATTTAAACGGGAGATTCTATCGGTATGAACTATTCAACTCTTTATATGGATTGACAGGAAATATTTTTTTTAGTCTAAAAATTAAACTGTCTCTTTTTTTCAAATGTATGTAACTAAATTTATTTTAAGCTTGTCCATATATTACTGAACATATCAGGGATGAGCAACATATCACTTTATAAAGCAACACGAGGATTTTCGGTGACTGTTCTCACAATTTTGAATCCCAGTCAAGTGACGAGGACTATACTTGAGGTGGCATCCCCTCAGAAAACTACCACACACGCCAACGGCAGGGTTTTGAGCCACGACATATTTAACGGACATCTTTCTTTCTACACAGCAGATCTTCAGTGGCACCAGGGCAAAAACTCATGACACGCTGTCCACGAGCTATGGCCATGACCACTAGACTATCATGACCTATAAACACATCTTGAAAGTTCTAGATATGTTCGAACTAGAGAACAAATGTTTAATTTGAATTACTCCTAATAATCAAACGGAAGTTTAATTCGAATTATTCCTAATAATCAAATGGAGTTTTTTATATTTAATTTATTCAAAACTTTTTTTAAAGTATGCCTTTGGTAATACATTTTGTCAAATAATATAGAAAGGTTAAGTTGTGGACACACTTTTCCGAATAGTTATTACTTCTATTGTTCTATCGCACAGAAGAAAGTGTATAGGGAAAAATTTGATGTTTTATCATTTATTGAAAATTTGATAATTTTTCATTATAGAACATTTTAAATGTGTAAAAAAGGATATCAGTCTGTCTTTAAAAAAACAAACAGAAGTTTATTTCTGTTAAGTCGGGGGTTCGATCCCTGATGCCATTTAAGACTCGCTTAGTAGAGGAGCTGATGCAAGTTGAATCAGACAAAGCGAAAGGTCAACATGTTGGCGTACTGTGGAAGTTAGGAGAATTGCCTTTTTGTTGCTTATTGTAATTGGACGTTAATAAACAATCAGTCAACCTACAAGTATCTCCTTTCGTTTATTAAATTGGCTAATCATTTTCTACAATTTTTGTAAACATTAATTACTAAAATTTGATTTGATATTATTTATAAACGTACCACTTTCAAGCCACACGAGGGTTGTTACACGACGGATATCGTAATTTTAAGCCTTGATAAAGTTACGAGGGCAACACCCCAATGCTGTTATCCCCCTCTCCAAACTTCTACACCATTCCAACGTGAGGACTGACTTTGAGCCTCGACAGATTAAACAATCAGCCTCTTTGTAATCGGAACATGTTCACCGCTTATGGAAAATTCTTAGTACTTAAGGATAATATCATGTATGTGTGTTGTCTTTTTATTTTTCATTACCAAATGAAAAGGTATTGGTGTAGATGCTATCTATATTCTCACTGACATAAGGGCCCATAAGATTATTTGTTTTCTTTGAAATAAACTATAGCCTTCTTGAGTTCAATCAATTTTTAGATTTATATTTTAATCATAAAAACTTACGATAGAAAAGAACAAAAAAAACAATCAAAATTGATTAATTTTACACATATTGCAATATTATTTCTTCAAGAACAGTTTGAAATGTGAACAAACTCATAGCTCATGATCTCTTTTTTTAAGTAGTTACAAAATAAGGATTTCAATTGCAGCTTCAAAAACATAATTAATATTTTAAAATTCCGAGATTAAAAATTACAAAACAATACAATACATCATATGTTGAATGTATCACAATAAACCACACAGAGAGAGCTGAACCAGAAATATATGCCTCATAAAACCACCAGGTATTATGTAATCCTCTTAAAGACTATTTCCTCTTTTTTGGTTTCTCTTCCGTTCTTAATACTTTCCAAAGGACTTCTTATTTAGTATCAGAGAATAGAACTATACTAAGGGGTATATCAAATAATGCCATAGAGTCCAATTTCTTTAGTTTATTTGTAAAAGTTTCTTTACTGAAGGAAAGCTTCTGTTAAATTATAAATAAGCTTAAACATCATTTATTCTTTTAAAAATATGCAATAATTAATTCTTCTGGGTTTTTTTTGCTTGATGCACTTTTAAATGATAATGGTGAAAATTAAAAGAAATCTCAGTTTTTTTTCACTTAAAAATGGAAATGTCTTAAATTAGTAACTTATGAAAATGAACTAATTTCTGGTTGCTGTGTGTGTGTGTGAACTAACTCACATTTACCTGAAAATCCCAAACTCCAAATTCTTAGATAAATTTTAACAGTAGAATGATTCATTTTAATAAAATCTATCTAATAAATCAGCTACAGAACCAGCAATGAAAAATTTAAACCAATCCTCAAAGGATATTTTATCAAATACAGTTTACATAACTTTAAAGCATCTGTATATATTTGATTTATGGTAAAAAAAAATGAGGCTTGGGCAAAAGAAAACTATCTATGCCTGTAACAAAATAGTTTTTATTATACTCCTTTACTCATTAAAATACCCTTATTTTTTATTTTTTTATTTTTTCTTTGTACTTCGCCTTAATTTTGTTTCATAATATATGCATAAAATATATCGCATCATATTTTAAAAAAATTAGGATATTAATATTTTAAGTTTATTATAAACTCATAAACTTATTATATTTTATAGGGTTTAAGTGTAAGGCAGTTGTGTTATTTAATAAAATAATCGGACTTTTTTTCAGAATTGTCTTAGGAAACAGCAGTTTGTTAAATCTTTGCAGTTTACAAAGGACATTCGACATGAATTTTTTATTTATTTTACCATAAATATAGAGAATAACTTTAATTAAACTATAGATTTTTTCTTCTTTTTTAGAAAGAAATAATTTCTTTTCGTTCCTTAACTTTAATTATTTCTCTATAGATTCAGAAAAAGGGAAAAAATTAAATCATTATTGTCTTTTAAAAATAATTCGTAATTTTTAATAAGGTAAAAGCATTTGGAACAGAAAAATTTCTATCACTTTTTGATTCTAAATAATTAATTAATAAATTAAAATTATTTAGAAATATCTTTCATGATATTCTAAATATGTTCAATCAAGAATGTTGACATTCTTAAAGAATAAAATAAAATTATTAATTATTATTTCATAAATTTAAAATTTAAATTTTAGATTGCTTGTCACATTAAACTGCACTCTCCTGTAACTATCGTATGTTATCACAGTTGTTATATCAATACGGCTATCAGACAAATATTTGCTTATACTTGTTACCTTTGTTACCGGTTTCACTTTTATGTCTTGTTGTTTATAAGCATTAAGATATCCCACAGAAACACATATAAAACAAAATATCTCTATGAAATAATGACATATATAGAAAAAACAATATTTGAGAAAATAAATTAATCAGAAAGTCCATAGTACACAAATCTTCCAATATGAACTGTATAAGATGCAATAGTAATAAAATGTATACAAATTGTAATAACCATACTGAGAAACTGCTTGCATAAAATGTATGTGCGTGTATGATTTCAAATGTCTAAAGCAATGACTAGATGAGCCCATTAAGAAAATATACAGTTTAAAATAAAAATAAAACCTAGAGGATCCTTTAACGTAACTAAAATGAACTTACGTATAATTATTAGATAATTAAATCAATTAGCAACATTGAAATGTAACTGTAAAATGCAATTTTTGTAATAATACCTGGCTGATTATCCAAACATGATAATGGCATAATTAGAATTACCTACAAAGTAGGAAAAAAATAACGTTCTTCTAAATCAGAGAAAAATTCCTGCAGACATACACACACACATATATATATATCAATTTTTTAATGCTTTTGAGTTAAATAATCATTTTTTTACCAATGGGTAATGCTATTAAAAACAACAAATTTGGAATTGAATTTATAACAACAATTTAATTGTTCTCAACTCCTTTTTTACTTTTCAATGCTATTTAATAAGCGACATTAATTACAAAGTGTTGGCTATTATTACGGAGAAAAACATTCTATAATCTGTCATTTTTATGTCTGCAGACAGCAATTTGTAGAACAGAGCACAATTTGTAATACTTATTTTTCTTTCTGAATTTCTCTATTTACAATTGAGCTTCAAAGCGATTTATTTAGAACAAAATTATTGCTTCGTAAGTGCACAGAATTAGTGTTCCATTACGAACACATTAGAGCTATAGTGCCATTTTCTTTAAATATGCTAGAGTTTCATAAGCACTTCCGTTTTCACTTGATGCATTACTAAATGAAAATATTGCTACAATATATACAGATCCATAGAGCTTAGCTAATTAAAAATTGCTTATGGATTCATTTAAACAATTAATAATGATATAAATTTTTTCATTCTTCATTTCACATCTGTAAGTTATTTAATTATATTTTTTTTCTCTGGAAACAACAATTGAATTAATCCATTTGTAATTCTTTATTAAAAAAAACCTTTTTTTTATTGGAAAGAAAATTAAATAAAATTATAAAAATAAATGTAATTCGTAGAAATGAGTCACATACATTCACGCACATAGGCTTAAAAGTTTAAAATCGATTGAACGCTGTTAGGTAAGGAAAGTCGATATTTTCAAATAAAATTATTGCGAACTGAACATTTTTAAATAACAAAATAATAATCAACACGAATGAAGAGCAAATAATGCTCATAAAAGCTATAAATTATATGTTTTTAAGAAAACATGCCCGAATTTATGTTGTATAACAAATGTACTTAAAGTGCGGTCGGATCTGGCTCTCTTAAGATAACTACTCTGTGTTTTGGATTAGAAAACTAAATTCTATGTGGCAGGTAAAGAGCTAAGCATTTCCTTTCATTTAAACACAGACTTTATAACAAACTTTCAGTTTGACAACAAAAGTTAGTCTCTCTCTGTTTGAAGGAACATATAATCAACTGAGCTGAAGTGGGAAAATGAATGTAGGTGGCAACTAAATATAACTGCGAACTGGTGACTAAATTCTAATCATAACCTGATGCATCTCGATTTAAATTCAAAGTTTGCTAAACTAAGAGGAAATACAAATATATTCTCCAGCCCATGGTGTGAACTCAATTTATCCCAGGCAATTTATAATTTCTGCTTTTCAATATATCTCAGAAGAGTATTTTATAAAATTAGAGAAGACTAAGTTCACCTCCTTGTTAAAGTTATTTACATAAAGCAACTTAAAGAATTGAACATGGGCTCTCAGAAAAAAAGTAAAATCGATATAACCTAATTAAATTACACTGTTGGGATGCCAATTTGCAGGTAATCAATTAATACAAAATTTATCCCGCAATAACTAAAGAAAATGTTGCCAAATTGTATTTTATTTTCTTAGATTTATTTTTTTTCTTTCGTAAGAAGGAAATTGATAATGAATCTTATTTGCATAAGGCAATGCCAATTACTAGAGCAATAAGCTTCTTTCCCCATTTTCTCTCATCTTTACTTAGGTTCCCAAGAGGCACCACTGATGACTAATAAAGCGCGTACGTCCATTAAAAATGAAATAAGCAAAAAGACCAGATTAAATCCTCACTTTCTTTTTCAAAAATAAAAAAAAGAAAAGAAAAAAGAATTGTAAACGTATTTTGCCTTCTTTCTTTTTTTCTCACTTCAAAAAATAATGCAGTGGCCGCGGTAGCCGAGTGGTATAGGAATCGGACCGTGGCTTGCTTTGTCACGGGTTCGAGCCCAGTACCACTAAAGACCCGCCGTGTAGGGCAGCGATGCACGTTAAATCTGTCGAGAGCTGAAACGTCCTCCCGTTGGTGTGGTGTGGTAGTTAGGAGAGGGGGGTGCCAGCTCAGGTGTCGTCCACGTCACTTGACCATGGTTCAAAATTACGTGGTCCGTCGCCAAAAGCCCTCGTGTAGCTGAACAGTGCGACGTTAATATTCAATCAATCAATCAATCAATCAAAAAAGAATGCTGTAAAAATAATCTACATCCACCTTCCCTTTCGTATTGAATATTCTTGCACCGTTTTATTTGTTAAGACATTTGTGTTTTATTTTATATATTTGTTTTGTCTGATGTATTTGTCATTTTAAAAGCTAAGTTTTATTTATTTCCTACGAGTAAATGGAAGAAGACATAGTGGCGCTTTTATTTTAGGAACAAGGAATTCTGCAATCTTCGAATGCTTTTACTTGTAGAACTGTTGTTCCCTCCTTTATGACAAGTTAATATTTCACAGTGTTGATAAATTGTGCATGCTTACGTGTAAAATATATTGATATACAGATTTATTTTGATAAATAAAAAAAAGTAACATTTTTAGGAAAACGTGAGTTTAGAAAGAGAATGTAAGAAAATTGGCAAGAGAGTTCACTGTATACTACGATTTAATTACGTGTGCCATATTTTAAAATTTATGTAAATAATGTGTGTAGTTTTGTGTGTAATGTAATAAATCGGTATTACATTATAAACACAATTTTTTATAAAAAGAGAAAGGAATTCAAATCAAATAATTTATTTTTAGGGCTGTATGTAGTCAAACAATCAAAAATCGTTCTAATGATATAATTGTTAAATATTTCGTATATTTGAATGTTCAATTAAATGAAAATATGATATACAAAATTAATGCATCGATTGTGTGTGTGTATGTGTTATATATAATGCCAACTTCATTTCATAAATATTAAATATCCTATATGTATATAATCTGTTTAATTTTCATCAAATAATATAATTTCATTATTTAGCAAACGATAAAGATATTTTTATGAAATATTCACTCATTAAAATAAAAAAGAATTTATTTCTTTTCTAAGAGTGAACACATTTATTGAAATTTAATTAATTATACTTATTTAGTGTGTTTTTTTATACGTCTGAAGTTCTCTATTGAACATTTGATAATTGAATTCATGAAATTATAAAATGTTATACACAATTTTGTTTGTGCATAAAGGTTGTATAGCTAATACCACATTAGTTTAAATTAATTTGCAAATTGGCAAAATATTGTGTGCTGAAACAATGATTTTAAGACGTAACAAGAAACACCTAGTCCTTGTACTTCACACAGTCTTTTAAAGTTTAAATAAAAAATAATGAGAAAATATCCTTTGTAGGTATAAAATATATTTTTTGTTAAAACAAAAATTAACTAATAAATTAAAATAAAAATATACTTCATTAAGAATTTTTTCAAAAAAAAAAGTACTGCATGAAACTATTCTTTGAAATAGGATGTGGGTGATATTGTCTTTGTGTTCATACAAAACAATCATGAGATTATAAGTGATTTAAATGATTGTGCGAACACAATTGACTGAAGCTGAGAGCTCAACTGAATATAATTTGTGATATTTCAGGAATATGTGCAATTTATGACAAGTTCAATTAGTCTAACTCTCTCTCAGATTGTTAACTCATCAATAAATTTTCAAAGTTGACCCATAATAACTTGCAGAAGTCTAGTGTTTTGTTAAAAATGTTGTGTTACAAGCATAATTTGTAGATTTGGTGGTACCATAACCATTATTAAGCCTTAAAAGTATAGTAAGCGGGGACGCAGGTGTTCGACCATCTAATTCTACGATATCCAAAGCTATGCAATGACATTGTGTAGTTGTGGAGAAATATATGGAAATGATTCTCAGCATGAAAGTTGGCATTACTGTTGGTGGAATAAAAATTATGTATTTTAACATGTTTTTGTGTATTTAATTATGTATTTTTTCATGGTATTAATGCCTTTAATTATAGTTTTAGACAGTAATTAACAATTATATTTTTAACATGTTTTTATGTATTTAATTATGAATTTTAGCATGTTTTTGTGTATTTAATTATGTGTTTTTTCATGGTATTAATGCCTTTAATTATGTTTTTAGACAGTAATTAACAATTATGTATTTAAATCATGTTTATGCGTATAAATGATAAATTTCTTCTTTACCAACTCAGTTTGTTTTGATTTTTTGGATTAAGTCACTATTTGCAATAAGTAATGTTATAGTTCAATATATATATATATATATATATATATATATATATATATATATATAAAGTGTTCAAAGAATATATTATCTCTTCAGGCAAAATATTTTCATTACCTGAAGATATTTGAAAGATTTATTAGGCGGGAAAACACTAATCGATCTTCGGCTAACTTTAATTAGTTACATAATCAAAAAGATTATACTAAACCATAAATCTATGTATATATATATATATGTATATAATAATTCTTGCCAGAAAATATATTTTGAAAACGAATCGAAAAATAAAAAATACAGATTTCAAATGAATTAGAAATAACTGCTACCCTTTTCCAGGCAGGAAAATTTGCAGAAGAAATTGCACTATATCAAATGATTCAGTAATTAAATAAAGGGAAATTGAAATAATGTGTTTCTTTGGGTCCAAATTGTTACCTTATTATCCGTATTTCTGTGGCAACTTATCTCACTAAGATTAATGTTATAATAATAATAATATTTATAATAAAGACACTAAAAACTGTATAAAATGTATGAATTACTTCACTTTGCCAGAAGAATGATGACTATTTGATAATCTTTTATAACCTGATTTGTACTTTCCTATGAAATAAAAAAAGGAAATAGTTTGGATTCCCCAAGGCTCATACTCATATGCCTTGTTTCAATACTATAAAATATTTTTTTAGAAATAAATAAAGCCTTTATAGTTTTACCTAGTATTTAATTTAAATATCTCCAAGTCATAAAATTCAGACCTATAAATAAGGAACAATTTTGCATGTATTAATGTACAAATCCTAAATGTTTCTAATTTCTCAGAGGCAAAATAAAATAATATGGGACTCAGTATTAAAAAAATTATCACATTTAGAAAAATCGTATTTCTGAATACATTTAAACTACTAATAATTATAGGGATTAAGTTAAGAAAATGGTTAAAAATATCAGTAGGGTACACTGAGAGGGGAAAAATATAAAAACCTTCGATTTATAGAAATAAATGAAAAGAGCACAAAAAATTTTTGTTTTAAATTAATAAAAAATAGAACTAATCAACTGTCTTGAGAAACAATAAAAATCTTTTCTTTAAATAATCTTTTTAGACATTGAAACAATTTTTTTCCATTCCATTATAAATTAAATATCACTGTAAATTAACATATTCGATTTTTTAAGAATCAAAGAAACAGAAATAAATAAAATCTACTTTACAGGTCATTATCTCTTGCGGTTTCCTTATAGATTTATTGCGAAATGAAGAGAAAAAAAATGAAATATTTTTTATTTAGCGCCATGTTTTTGTAACAGTCAATTAATATTTAAGTAATTACCCTTAATGAAACAAATGAGAGTCTTTATCACTGAATTCAATACTATTTTTGCTTAAAACGTATTTTTTGGGGGGAGGGGGATTTTAATTGTTATTTAAAAGAGTCCAAGAGGATAATTTTATCATTTTTTCTAACGGAACTAGTTCCGTTTATTTGATTGTCACATCTTTTTGAAATACTTGAAACCTTTTTATTGTTGTTCTTATATTTTATCAATTTTTTTTTTTTGGCTTTTGTATTTTTCTTCTGTAGCAAAGATCAAAATACGTCAAGTATTTATAAAACTAAAATTTCATCAATAGGTAATATAAACTGTTTCTGCATTTAAGATGCTCATTTTTACAGAAAGAAAGTTTACTAAACTTATTTATTTCCCAAACTCGTTATTGTATGGCATATTTTGCTTTGTTTCTCCATTTAAGTATATTTTTTATGAGAGCGTTCAACTAAGAAGATGATATTTGTGATAATAAGTCACAATTCCTTTTTAGTGAAACTTCGTAAATAAATTTAACTATTATCTCATTTTGAGTTAAAGAGTGTTATCTTATTAATCTTAACGTATTTTTCAATCTTATTCACTCTGAAGGAATTAGGTTTTTTGTAAAACCATAAAAGTTAAAGATTCAGTCACGTTGACTGTGTAACTAACTCACAAAATACTTTAAAAATAAATCAATATAAAAGCTTAGCGAGATAAATCATGCAAGTTAAGCAATGTGATCAGTAACTCAGGATATGTAAATGATCAAAGTTTAGCTCGATTAGTCATGTCACGCCTTGTTGAGCATCAGAGAGACATTCGATAAATAAATTATAGTAATTTATCTATCGATTCTTTAACTTAACCAATTCATAATTCTGATCTGTCACGTATTGAATTTGACATTATGTTTTATAGTCGTATACTGTTTACTTCTAACATATTTAAAGTCTTTATTTATTTTTTCCAATTTCATAAATCAAGTTTAAGAAATCAGATCAAAATGAAAAAGAACACCTATAAGGAGAATTTTTCAAGATTTTTCTCTTCAATTGTTATAACTTCCTGCTACCATCCGTTTTTACAAGAAAAAAATGAATATTGATTTTTTCCCTTCTGAAAGAAGTAGAGGTTGAAAAAGTTCATAATGATTTACGTTAACATTAAGCTATAATTTTTTTAAAAAAGGGCGTACATGGTGGATATAAAAAAACTTTAACTATATTGCATTATGAATGTTTAGCATCAGCAAAAAGAAATGATATTTGAAATAAAAAGTTAGCATAATAAAATGTGCAATGCAGAATACAAAGTTTTGCAAAGAACAGTGTTAACCCCAAAGAGGCTATGCGACTGAATATATGTTACCGCTAAAGTGCAGAAATCAATTAATCTGAAGATTAGCTAGATAATCTGCACATTAATTAAGTGCGAAAAATTTTCATTTCTCAAAACACCTAGGTAATCTACGAATTACTTACTAGACACTTGTTAAAGTGAAAATAAGATCTGTGGTGGAACAAGAGCAACGTTTCTGTAAGCTTAAACTAAATGTTGTTTAATTATTTTTCGACATCTATAGAATCACGTTAAAACTATCAGACAAACAACAAATTAATTGATAGAATCAATCATCAATCAATTGAAAAACTATAAGAAAAAACAATCCCAAACGGTTTATCATATTATTATTATAAATTACTTTGCAAAAACAAGTATATTACAAATAGTCTTTTATCGAATATATTTACTGTGTGTGTCTCTGCTACTCTATTTCTAAATGTTTAGGATAAATTATTATATGGAATGAGTCAACGTGTTCAATCAAAATTCCTAACAGAAAGAAAATGAAAGAAGTAAACTTTAACCATACAGAATACGCTAACGTGAAGAATGTGAAGTGAAAATGCAGAAAATTCTTCATTCCTCACTTTAACGGAGCAAATAAGTTAATCCGCAGATTAATAAGGTAATTTGCACATTAACGGCTTTCGAGCCTTAATGGTAATATATAGATGTAGTACTTTCACTGAAATCAAAAGTGATGCGGAGTCATCTTTTTCTGGTTTGAATTTATCGGATAGCGTTTTAATAATGAGCAACGTGAATGAAATAAATGAAGATTTTTTTTAACATTAACAGTTTATTACACAAATGCTCATAAAGCAAAAAGCAACAACACAAACACACACGGAGAGATGACAAAATACAAAAGCATTTTTCTTCTCAATCCAGGGATCTCAGCTTTTATACCTTTTCCTACAGGAAACTTCTTGAATCTTAATTAATCCTATGATTTTCAAGTTTTAATACTCTCATTCGTTAGATTTGGTGACTGTTGTAACATTGCATCACCTCACCATGAAACATGTCAACGTGGTAATTTGTAAGGAGATAACAATGTACTTAAGATGTTATTTCCCATTAGGTGGGTAAAAGAAAAGAATTGATTTTCTTCCGATGTCTTGGAAGGTTCAAGACCATCAGAAATTAAAGAAAATTTCTTTAAAAAGTTCTTATACAGAACTATTACACACACACACACACACACACACACACACACACACACACACACACACACACACACACACACACACACACACACACACACACACACACACACACACACACACACACACACACACACATATGCAATAATTCCCTCTAATATCCCTTTTATTAACTCTTTGTACTAATATTTAAAATAACTTTAACTCTTTGGTTTAAAATTAACATTGTAATCTTAATCGTAATCGGCTAGTCCAAAATCCCTGTCCCGCCCATTCTAGCCAATCAGAACTATTATTGCGTAATAACCACTGTTGATATAAAAGCAAAAATCTGGTGTAACATTTCTCTTTGTCCGCTTGCCTTCATGTAAGAATATAAATAGCTGCTGTCTGTGTCTTTGTGTGGTGCCCTTCCTGTTGCTGCTGCTTGTCTCCTGTCCGCTTTGCAAGTTTGTTCGTCTCGTCAACGTGAAAATACACCGCAATTTTGTCCTAAGCTTTTGATGTGTGCTTCAAAATAAAAAAGACGAACGTCCACTTTTAATGAAAACCTACTAACACTCGACAAAATACTACACTCGGCCCCAATACGTAACATATATATATATATATATAGATAGATAGATTTATACATGTAATAAAATAAATATAAACATTACATATTATACTAGAAAACTTAGAGAGAAAAAATTACGGAATTGAAAACCCCAAAACAACAAACCAATACATAAATATATATATACATATTAAGTCAATAGGTCAAAATGGAAATTTCTGTTTTCATTTTCAGAATAATCAAAAAATAACAAACTACTAACTAGATATTTCAACTTTTTTTTAGAAGCAGAAAAATGTGAAACTGGCGAATAAATAAGCAATGGACAGGAATCTAATATTTTCTTAAGGGATATTATTTACATAAAGTTTAAGCTGGCGGTTTATTTATTTTAGAAAAATCAGTTACCAGTGCCGTATTTATTAATATTTTTAAGATATAAAAAAACTGCAATTGATTTATCTTTTTGTCCTACGTATTCACTCACAAAGAGGCGAATGTTCTTGCGTCTAACAGGCAAAAAAAGCTGTAAGTGCTCCAAGGCAACCAACTTGGCAATAACGAAGACTTTCAGTATATTATTTTAAATAGCGATAATTTAAGAGCCGAATTCATTACAGAGCCCACAGTATCATTACCCAGAGCAGTTGCGGCAGTTTGCCGATCCATTAATTCACTCAATTAGGTTTGACAATGAACATGTTACGACCGCTGTATTTGATCGATGAAATGATACGAACACAGTTATTCAATTTTCATCTAAACAAACATTTCTACAAATTTTCGGTTAAAGCTGTTTAGTTTGGATAAAATAGTTACCAATTGCAATTTTTATTACTATCTACACTCAACGAAAAAACTTATAAATTTAATTTCTAGTTTAGAATATATAAAATTAACAGGTATGTAAAATATGAGAAAATATAGAATGTTAATGGATCAGGTACAGAGATAACATAGGTTTAGGAAATACGTACATATAAGCTCAAATTTCAATTTCCATTGTATTTATTAATATTCAGGAATGTAGTCAGTTTTTTTTTTGTTTTTTTTTCTTCTATCATTCTTTCTCGTTTTTCTCTTTCTTTATTTTTTTCCCCTCCATAAAATTTTTGTCAAAAAAGTTCTAAAATATACATATCTTAAAAATATGGTTTTAAACTATTAAACGAAAACCATACTTGTTTTCCCTGGAGCTTGTTAATTTTTTTTTTTTCATTTTCAGCTTTAATGACTTTGAGACTCAATAAAATTTCCTATTTACCATCGAGATCAAGAGATCAAAAATAAAACTTCCTCTCAGAAAGGCTTAAAAAAATCTTTACTAAAAGGAAACTAAAGATTATGCGTTCTTATAGTTTAAATGTGCATAAACTGTTTAAAAGTAGGTTTTAATTATGTATTCTTTCATAAACCATTTCGGCTTATGATTTTATAATAGTTAAAAAAATAATTTAATTGATTTGTAAAAATATTTTTATAAAAATTCCAGAAATGTTTTTCATACTTTTTGATTTTTAATTTTTTTAACCTAAATAGCATATCGTCCATCATTTTACTACGAAAAATTTGAATTATGTGAGTCATTGACTTTCAAATAATTATAAAAACCGGTTATTTTTTTAGAAATGTTCATTTGGCTCATTTTTTTTATCACACTAGGATACAAAGTCTTTTCTCAAAGGAAAAAATTGTTAAAATAGCTTATATCAAACAAATGAAAAAAGTTTAAATCGAATGTCACTGATAATGGTGTTCCACATTAATAATTCTTATTCTCTGTCTTTCAAAAGATCTCTAAAAATTTATGACAACGAAGACAGGTTATACTTCAGTAGAAAAGCAATAAAAGGGTTTTATTACTTTGTTTTCTGGTTTTTTTATGATTGGAATTGTGAGAATATCGTTGGTAATTCATTTATAAAATGATTTACGCTTAGTACCTAATAAAGAATAGTAAACATAATACAATGCACAGAAACAAATTTCCGCAGATTAAAAAAAAATATTGATCTATGTATCGATAGAAAAAACAACCTCTAAAGTTGAGTAAATGCTTTGATAAAAGGAATATTATGAGTCTGAATTTATTAACAAAATGCATTTCTTATAACATTGGTTATAAAACTAGTCCAGTGGCGCACACAAGGGGGGGTGCTAGGGGTATGGACCCCCCCACAGCCCTTGATTTTTTTTGGATTGGTTATAATCCTATGTATATATTATGTAAGATTTAATTATGCATTTGTTATTAATAATTAATTTTATTAATTAATGCTAATTATTTATTCAATAGTTAATTTTGTATTGTTTTTGTTCCTGAAAATCGACAAAACCAAAAGAGCCGTATTGGAGCATGATACCAAAATGGTGGACTTTCGATCCTGCCCCCCCCCTTTCCTTCAAAAATTTTTGTGTGCTAATCCTTTCATACTATAAAATGGTAACATACATTTAAGAGAATTTTCTTTTATGATGCCACAATCCTCGTTATGCATATCGCACTAAACCGTTAAAGTGTATAACCGTTAAAGTGTATAATTCAGTTATTTCAAAGATTAAGGGGACTTGGCACCCTTTGAGCAAACTTCTTTATTTACGTATTTAAAAATTATATTTTAACATTTTATACAATGTTTCTATTCAAGAAAATGTTACCAGATGAAAATTTTCATATATTATTCACACAATTTTAAAAATTTAAATTTTTTGAAGAAAATTGGGAAAATTTTAAAATCCTACTCCTTTTGTAAAAATTAATTTTTTGACCTGGAATTTTTTATAATATTCTTATGGATGTTCTTAACAACTTTAGGGATCTATTTTAGAATAACTTCATTCGTTTTCGAGAAAAAAAATAAAATGTTGATATACAGGCTAAAAATCAACGAAAAAGCCACATGTCTTACATTTTTTTTTAAAGTATTCAGTTTATAGCAAAACGGATCCCTAATTTTATTACATGCTTTATTTTTTAACACGCAGGAAAAAAATGGAAGTGATTGGTAAATAATTGTCGAAGGAGTAGCATTTTGAATGCACTAAGGTTTCGAAAAACACAAACTGAGAAAAACCACTTTAAAGTTTATAATTCTGAAAAAAAATAATTATTATAAGTTTAATTAAACTTAAAATACCACTTAAAGATATTACTTATACGTTTTTCTTTAAAATAATTGCATTTTCATATGTTTTCAATCCACACATTTTTATAAATGATCAACTTTTAGAGAGTACTAATTGCACAAGAAAACTCAAGAAAAACTTTAAAAAATTTTTTCTGTCACGACAGAAATTTTAGCTGTTTTTCTTCTTATAATATTAAAGTATTACATTTGTATGAAAAATATATCAGGAAGAAGAACTGAAATTATAAAATTATTAATATAAAATGCCTTAATTTAAAAATTTTACATGCACACATTTCACAAGGAAGAAAAATTACATTATTGTATTGTCTCGGAAATATTCTGCTTTTAATACTACACATTCTTTTATAGTTATTATTTCTATTTATAAAATAGATTTTTTATCATAACGCATTTTTTTTTTTTTTTTTTTCTAAAAGGGGATGTGGCTGAATTGCCTAATTTGTTTTCAAATGAAGTTTTATTCAACTTCTAACTTTCCGACATGCACAAGTGATATATCAATCGAAAGATAATAATGCAAAGAATAAGATTAAATGAAAATAAAAAAAACGATAGGTTTGTGATTTTTAGGGTACCAATTCCTCTTAACTAGATATTTCATGAAATAACCGGATAAGACAGTAAAAGTATATAGTAGATGAAAATTTCATACTTTACCTAGTTATTCTATAAAATAACTAATGGTAGACCATTAAAGTGAAAAATAAACAATTTCAAAGGGTTCTTTTTAATAAGTTGATTATAAATAGCTAAAATCTCTCGAAAAACACACTTTATGTCTTATAAATAATAAGGAAAATCAGATGAAATAATTTATTATTGCACATATTTTTAACATTAGTTAAACAGAAAGAGAAAGAAAAAAGAAAATATGTTGCAGAAATGTTATCAATGTTTCGTAATTTAAATATTATCAAAAGAATACTTTCTAGGAAGAAAAACAGTTGCTTTATAAAAACATTGCGCATTGTGTAAACTTTTTCACACAAAATTGCAAGAGAATATTGATTAAAATTTTATGAAATACCTTTATTTTACTTTTCATTATTTATTAGAGCAGGGATTGCTAAGATGATACTTTGAAATTGGGGTGCAAAATTCCAGTTCCAAGAACTGTCGAGTATTCCATACTTTAACGAGCAAGCAATCGTGATTTTATAGAATACCTAGTTAAATCGTAGAATTCCATAATTTTGTGTACCTTAACTGACTTGTCTATTTATTTCATGAAATACCTAGTTATTCTATGAAATAACGGATTTCACACATTAAGGTAACATATAGAAAAAATTATAAAAATTACATCTAACTTTTGTCTTCTGTTTTAAATTGCGATCTTGGAAATATTATAATCAATCTGCATCGATCTGTATTCTAGCTTAAAAGTACACATAACTTGTTTCAAAGAGAGGGATATAGTTTTAAATATTTTTCATAAATCAATCAGATTCGTTGAACATCTGATATGGGCAATTATCTTGTTGAAAAAAGTTAAAATTTGAAAACACTTATTTTAACCGTATTTAATGCGGGGGGATCTCTGAATACATGACGCCAAACAAAATATAAGTAATTTAAATAATTTTATTTTATGACATTTATGCTTGAATTAAAAAATAAATTTAATATTAACAAAACACACAATTAATGCTAGAACCATCCAATGAAACTGTGCATAAATAATTCGTATCAATCGAAGATACGCACAAAGAGGAAAAAATGTATTTAATCAATATCGATACATTTAAAAACATTATTAAAAATTTTATTTTTAAAATATTATTTGAATGAATAATTTTATATTTCCATATAAATGGTTTGAGTTAAAAATGAAACTAAGGAAAAAGAATTATCCTTCAGTTTGTGGGTTTTATCTTAGAGTTTGTAATATGAACAAAGTTAATTTTGGGATTTTATTAGTAGAAAAGTTCATGAAGTATTCAGAACAAAAACACTCTTAGTTTTTCAAAAAGCAAGAACCTTTTTTATCTTTGAAACATTTTATTACTCAGAAGTTCTATGTTATTATATAAATACAGTAGATATGATCAATCAATGTAAAATATCCAACATGAAATCAGCCTTAAGAATATAAAATGATGAGAATGTTGCATATTGCGATGTATTTAAGTTTAATTAATTCTGTTATGGAACAAAATAGTATGAGACAGAGATTAATGATGTGGATAAAACTATCTTTTCTAAAGTTTAAATTCCAAGATAATCAAAAATAATGATGGTTTATCATACATAAAAGTAAAAGAAAATAACAAAAAGATATTCTTGTGACGACTTATGCGTCTTTTCTTTAACAAGTCCTTTGGGTTCTTTGGGCCAGAAT